>CM033470.1:262630928-263230928 GCA_019447015.1 Hymenochirus boettgeri | reverse complement strand
GCACATGTGTATGAAGCTTTCGGTAAAGTTGCCCCTCTTTTGGTAGTTTTTGAGCAAGTAGAGTACCTTTGGGATTAGCTTTTCCAGGTAGCAAATGAGTCTTGAAATTTACGGTACATCTGGCACCTAAATTATTAGTTTGCAATCATTTTTTATTTAAGTTGATTATAATAAAACAAAATAGATGACTGTTTTTAAAGTGTTTTCTATTGATGTCTGTAGAACTGGCTACCTACAGTAAAACCAAATTGGCTCCTAGAGTTTTCTGGCTGTTTCTGCGTGTTTAGTATACCATATGGTATTTATCCTCAACTGAAGTGCATCATAGTAAGCCATCTTTATAGCAATTATTGACTTCAGTGTGGCAAAGTTTGCAAATCTATTGGTAGAAAGCCTTTGATGCTAGATGATGATTAGCTGTTCAAAATGTCTTACTTGAATAAATACAAACAGTAACACATTACAGTGCAGTGGAGTGGCATACGACGGACTTTACTTGGTCTTGGCAGCTGCTGTATTATAGTAAAGGAAGTGTCTTTAGTAAAAAGGGTAAAGGGCACCAGTGGTGTTGTCAGCAATAAATAAATGGTCAATACCACCTGTGAGCTTTCTTAGCTACACACTAAGGGACAGGCACACATGACTAACACTATGACCTCATTAGAATTCTTTAGTGTTATTCGCAATGGCTAATTTTAAGCATACTGTTGTCCCAAATAACCTTTTCTCTAAACCTCATTTTACTTTTCTTGTGAGCTGTGGTGTGATGTGGTCTGGTTCCTTAGTACTGACTCCTACACTTTATGTCAATGTAATTTTTTTCTTTATTTGTGGGGCAGTTCTGAACATAATGAACCTGTGTAAAATCCACAGTGGGAGGGGGGCTATTGAGAGGCCTACACAGGCAGATTTTTCGTCCTAAACGACCATTCGCCACTAGTAAGTGGTCAGGATGAATCACTGTAGATTGTGTCAATTTTGCGTTTCAATGGGAAACCGCAGGATCAGTGGATATGTCTGATCGGCAAATCCAGGCGATAGCCATCGGTCGCTGCTGCTGCCGCCAAAATCACACACATCATATACTCCATGTGATGTGGGCACTCAACATAAACAGTACTATACAGTTTGAAGAATATTTTCACCCTGGTGTTACCAAAGAGAAGTGCAAATAACTTCTAAATCCATTTGAGTGCATGGGCAGATTTATATATACTGTATATTTATATGGAGGGGTTTTGGTGTCCCACTCTCTCACAATTGTTTCAGCATATACATACAAAGTAGCAAACAACCCATACAATATAAATAATAAAGTCCCTATAGTAAACTGAGTTTCATACTGAACAAAATTAAGGACTGTCATCACCTTTAAACAGGCGTAACTACCAGGGGAGAAACCGCCGGAAGGGTCCAGGAGCCAAGGGTGCCTCATCATCTTATTTGTCCAATGACAGAAATAGCCTCCACCCAGAAAACTGTGGATAAAGCATAGGGGCCCCATCATTGTTTTGCTGAGGGGCCCAGTGATTTCTTATTACGCCACTGCCTGTACATGGATGTGACTGGTTGCTTTACAGAGGAATCTCCAAGGCTACAGACAGGATCATTTCCATCTCTGGAATGGGATAATGATATGCACCCTAAAGCACCTCCCCCACCCTAACCAACATTTACAATCCCCAGTAGAATGGAAATATTGCAGTTATTGCAATGCCACACATATCTCCACAGAATGGCTTTATGAGCGCATATGTGTCGAAAAGCCTGCACGTTTGGTAAAGTCATTTAAATGAAAGTATAGATAAGGGAACACATGAATTAAATAGTAACATGAACAGTGATCTCTGTGAAATCTTACTGTATGAAATCTCATGTCCACATTGGTGTTTTGGATGACTGCATAAAGAAACTGAATGCATTATTAGTGACTTTATAGCCCGGCACTAATTAGCCATTTAGCGTTGCATTCCAGGTCTTAATCAATATTTGTGGAGGGATTTACACTGGTTTAATACATTTTATGGCTATTGACATTTTTATAGATTTTTAATCCCTTCTTAAACTGAGTAACAGCGCCTTACAGACAATACTTTATGAAGGCTGAGAACCTTAAATTTACTTTTTTTTCTGGGATAACAGCTAAACGGGAGAAATCTTCTTTGCAATGCACTGCTTTAGTTCTACCCCCTCAATTGGGTGCCATACAGGATTAGCAACTCCAGGGGAAGGCACGCTTTATACAGAACATTTCTTCTCATTGGTGGGACCACCTGCCCCTGAAGGTGTAGGAGACTTCTTCAGTACAGCTGTAGTCCCAGGGGTGAATGTGGGGCATTTTAGGATGTTGACAACCTTGACCCAGTTAATAGGGAGAAGGTTTGCACTTGAGTTCCCTTTCAATCAGCTTGATGGAAGATAGCATTACTTTAAGTTATTTTCTTTTAAATTAATATTTTCTGTGCACTGTATCATTTTATATACGGTAGGTATTTAAAATATTAAAAATGTTTATTGTGGACATAGCAGAGGGCAAATTACACTTGCAACTGCAGCTATTGTAGGTTCAATCTATAACAATTGAAATATATAATGTGATGTACATTAAGCCCACAGCTGCTTGAAAAGCACCCTGGTGTATTGATATCAGAGGGCACACACTTATGTATTGATATGCAGTGTCATTGGCTGAATTCCAAACCTTTGATCCCCAAATAAGCTCAGAGTTATGGACCCAACATCAGTGGCCCCATTATAAGTGATGTGAATTATTTTATTTGACCATAGTGATCCGTATTAGGTTTCTGGGTTGTGTCTCAGGGGCATAACTACCAAGGGAGCAGAGGGGCACAGGAGCCAGGGGGCCCTATCATCTTTATAGATGAAGCAGCGAAAAAGTCTAATGCAATGGGGGGCCAATTCACTCCTAGTTATGCTACTGTTTTCACTGACTATTTTTACAGGTATAGGTAATTAGGCTGGTATGGTCATAGTTTGAGAACTATCTTGGATAGTCTTAAACCATCAATGGATGTCATGGCTTTTCTTTTACTACTCTCTCCATCCCAAAGAAAAACTTGATCTGTTTAAGGAAACTGAACCCAGTCAAGAAGCTTTTGCCTTTGCTGTGCATTGTCTCCCACATCCAGTAGGTTAAGCCTTGTACACACGTACGATCTTACCGCCAATGAACAACCCCCGACCGAAAGTCACAGAGGCGCTGAACGATAACCGCATGTGTGTATGCGTTCAGTCTGGCGTCGTTGTGGATCAATGAATGACGCCATGCGAATGAGTACATACATGCGATTATCGGGCGAAACGGATGTTCGTCGCTTAAGAATAGATTGTCCATCAATAGGTGGGTTTCCCCACAGTATTTATAACCTAGAACAGCAGTATATCTGTTGTATTCAGATTAGATCAAGTGGACTTAAAGTTTAGTTCTTGAAGATGTTTTGCTAGTCATCCAACAGGCTTTCTCAATTCAGAATGACTTGTACAAGAATCTGTGACAATTATGTACCCTGGAAAATCCCAATTAGCATATCACAGCCAGGTGTTAATGACATTATGAATTCAAGGCGTGATTGCATTGTGGCTAAGAGGTGTATTAATTACATAATTGCCACAGATTCTACAAGTCATTCTGAATTGAGAAAGCCAGTCACATGACTAGCGAAACGTCTTCAAGAACTAAACTTCAAGTCCAGTTGATCTAATCTAAATCCAACAGATATACCATGACCTGGATGAATGAGAACCTCCACAAGCACCTAGAACAGCAGTGTTATTTTATCAGGCTGTGGATGGTCTAACTACTCTCAGGCAAAATGTAAAAACACTACGAAAGAGCAGATAAAATTGCACCTAATTCTAAAATTATTACAGAGTATTAAGTGACATGCTTGAAAGTGAGGCATACAAATCCTTATAAGGAAAGCAGTAAAATGTTGATTAAAGGGTACACAGCTTTATTAACAACTTTTAAAACATTACAAACTGAACTAAGTTAACGATGCACAAAAGATGGGAAAGATGGTTAAATGCACAATCCTAACCGTGCTCTAAGAGGTAAATATAAAGTGACATAGTAGATGTAATACTGATAATAAAGTGTGATTCTACATTTACATATTTTATGTGATATCTTCATATTTAATGTTCTAAAACACCATAAGTTAATGCTCGAGAAAGTAATTTTCCATGCAGTTTTGTATTTTAAAGAACTACTGTGTTTGTATCTCCCAAAACCACCCTTCTCCTAATACTACCAAGGGTAAGGAGCTAAAGTGCTAGGTCCTCACCATACCATAGCTTTTTAAGCTGGATACACACCATGGGATCCTTTATGAAGGGATGAAGGACTGTTGGTTGCCATGCAATTTTTTCGCCCAATAAACAGATAGTTCAATGTTCAATGTTCGTCGCTTGGCCTGAAAAATTGCATGGTGTGTACACAGTCTTTAGCTAGGCACACACCATCTAATATTTTGGGCTGACCGACATTTCAGTGTATTGGTTGATCGGCTTTAAATATAAGATGTTTTTTTGGGATGTCCGTGGCCGACTTTAAACCCAGCCTAAAGGTGGGTACATACAATAACGATAAAGGGGCGATGTTGTGAGATCCGATGGTATAGTCCCTTTATTATTAGTGTGTGTAGCTCATTTCCGAGCTCTCCCAATGCCTCAGAATAGTTAGGAAATGCCCAGAAACTTTCCTCAGCCGCAGATGTCTCCCTGTACTTAAAGTATAGGGAGTCGGCCACAACTGAGGGAAAACTGCAGTCCCAAGTGTTCATCCTATGCTTTACGTGTGGAGAACGCTCAGGACTGTGTGTAGAGGGTTCTTTAGAAAATAACAGACAGAATCTTGCAGATTCTGTCTGTCATGTTTTAAGATCTTGCATGTGTGTACCCAGCTTTAATGTCCAGATTGCAGCCCTACCCCTGCTAAATTAAGCAATGGGCATTGTTCTCTTTCAGGACAAATCCTAATCACTCCCCCATCCACAGAAAAGGCTGCTTGGCTACTGCCAGGAAACCACTCTGTAGAGGGAATGTTGGATAAATCCCATTTGAAGCAATTGTTTAATAATTTCTCCAAAGAAGATTTATCTTTTATGTGCATGTAAACTAGCCTTGAATTGTGCCGGATTACAGTTAAAAGGTTTGTTTATTTTTTACCACAATTTGTTGTATTTTTCCTGTAGGAGCCTGTAAATTATAGAGTGTGAAATCAAACCAATGATTATTTTCCATCAATTGTCTGACAGGTTTTTGAGACCTCTCAATCGATTTCTATTAATTTGTATAAACAAGCCAGTGCAGTAGTTTAATCATCAGTGCAGAATTTACCATTCATTGATTCCGATGTGTGCTTCTGTTATTGATTTTATTCAAATGACAATCAATTGTTTTATGTATGGCTTTCTTTAGCCAAGTAAGTGGGATGCTCCCATTTATGTGCAGACAAATCAAACATTTAAAGGATTCAAACTAGCCCTAGGCAAGCTTGTTCAGTTGGTTTTCTTCAATTGGTCCAACAATTCAAAAGACATGCTTAACAGTATACTGTACACTGGTCGCTTTAATATTTCATGAGACTGACAGACTGATCCATAAGACTGCATTATCGCCAATATTTACCGTCATGTCCGATTGAAGTTTTGTCCAATTTAGCTGGCCAAAGTCAAATATTTGATTTTTGTTAATATTATTATAAAACTCAGATCACTTCAGAAAACACGTGCCCTGTAATATCCATACGTTGTATTTAAAAAACACTTTATATATCTTTATCTATTATTTATTAGATATACATCTTTATCTGCATTTGGATATATTGGTCTGTTTGGCAGTTTAGACTCGGTTATTATAGAAGCTAATAGTTGCGGATGATCATGGCAGTTACTATATATGGCAAAGTATGAATGGTACAGATCCAGAATAATCACATTCTATAGAACTGTGCACTGCACTCACAATGTGTGAACTGAGCTGGGTTGTAGAAAGATAGAAACACATTGAGGGGATTAAAAGGGATTTTCTGTCCTCTGTAAAATATAAAAAATAACAGCAGTGTTGCTGTGTCTTTAAGATTTGTTATCCGTTTTCAATGTCAGTTTACTCTGCCATCTTCTCATTCTCCCTTGGTTTCATGGTAGCTGGTACGAGATCAGTTTTTTATCTGAGGTTACGAGGTTTTTTATCTGAATTATGGGAGCCCCTGGCCAGCACTGGATTTATTATGAGTGAAAGAATTTGCAACATGATTACATAGTCAAACTATGATTTATTTCAGCTTCTTAATTCTTGGACTCTGTAGCTTGTTAGATACACATCAGTAAACACCCCAGACTGTAACAGATCTATTACATTTAGAAAGCAGATTTGTTTTTAGTTTTGCTAAACTACAATTCCCAGCAGCCACCCAGTCAGTGACTTTGGTCTAATGATCTGTACTCTGTTTAGGAATAATTTTGAATTAAAGGAACTGTAAACCAAAAAAACAAGTGTTTGCCAATCGTTTCTATTATTCACAGGGAGGTGAGAACACTTATTCTCACCTCCCTGTGAATAATAGTTTGATCAGGGGACACAGCCGAACTTACCTTACTTGGCGCTCGCTTCTTCTGATCTGACAGCTGCGTTGCCCGTTTCCCGCCCACGCGTCTATCTTTGGGCGCATGCGCGCCAATACAAAAGATAGGCACGAGATCGGGAGAGCAGGACAGCGCGGCTGTCAGATCAGAAGGACCTGTGAGTGGAGCGCCAGGTAAGGTAAGTTCGGCTGTGTCCCCTGAGCTAACTATTATTCACAGGGAGGTGAGAATAAGCGTTCTCACCTCCCTGTGAATAATAGAAACGATTGGCAAACACTTGTTTTTTTGAGTTTACAGTTCCTTTAAAGCGGAAACATCTGACCAACCAGCCAACTATTATCTTTGTAGTAAAGAACTGTACTGTTAGCCATTGGAGAAAGTAACGGCATCTTGGATATAAAGTATTACCTTTTATTGGTTAACTAAAATGATTGGTTGCATTTTAACTCCTTTTGCTTATACAATAAAAGGAATGACTTTGTATCCATAATGTCTTCACTATGCTATTTGTTAACTCAGGTTGAGGTAGGTAAACTTTCTGAATTATTTGTAAACCAGACAAGTAAACATACATTCTACACCCACAATTAGGTGCTAGTACAAATGTATCTAAATTACCATGCTTTACAACACAGAGGGTAAAAACTAGATAGTGTTTGGTTTTCTTGTGGATGCAGAAGAAAAGTTTATGTACTGACAGTGACATTTTATATGCGCTGCAGTAACTTAAGGGGCATGTCTAACCCCGCAACTGAAATTTCCCCCAATGTTGCGGACACTGTGTAGTGTTAAATGTCCCCTACCTTTCTCTTCTGCTGCATATGGTTGTCCTGCATAGACAAAATACAATACAGGAAACAGAGTAGGAACCTTTCCCTGGTGTAATCCGTTTCCGCCTCTAACTCCTCCTAGTGGTTTCTGGCATGTGCAGTGGAGTTCCCAGCCTCCCTTCCTCCTGCTGCTGCTCTGTGCACGTAAGTGTAATTAGGTAAAAATCAGGTATTGTACTTTTAATGGCCCATTACCTATACCACTCTAGGTCTATTTCAAATTTGTAATTTAAACTTATTTACCTGCCTTGGATCCATAGCTCCCCTTCTGCTGCGTTTTGCAAATGCGGAAGCAGCAGATGGGGCCGGCCAGCAGCAGCTCAGTGATTGACAGAGACTTAGCCAATCACTATGGGGGGTGGGGGGTTGGAGATGCCCTTTGACTTAGTTTTCTATCTATGGGACATTGAGCTACATTTTGCTTTGGTCTATTTCAGCATTCTCTTTTCTTAAAAAGGCCTGATCAGCAGGTTCAAGAATCTTTGCCCAAATTCAGGGACAAAGGCAGTGGAATGGAGATCGATGGCTACATAGTTTGTACTGCATTGAGCACGGCAGATAATGCCCTGATGAATTTGCGACTAGAATAAACTGAAAACTGATGAAAAATCAATTGCCTACTGTAGTACTGATTACTGGAAACTGATCAGGGAGTTATATATCATTTGTAATATCAGCCCATTTATGACTAGCTAAACCATGACAGATGGTGCAGTCCAAACTGACAAAATGGCAGCTTTTGCCATGACCAACAGTCCTCCATCCTGGCCGGGCGGTTGGAAGAGCCAAACAATTGATCGGGACGAAGGATAGGAAGGTGCACAATTAAGGTCCATTAACCAGCTGACTGTGTCCTGCATCAGTTTGACCTGTTAGACACAGAGCGATCGATAAAACAAATAATCTGTTGAATGGGACTACCGTATATACTCAAGTATAAGCCGGGATTTTCAGGCTTTAAGGCTTTAAAATTAGCCTGAAAACCTAACCTCGGCTTATACTAGTTAAATCCTAATTAAGATCCAAATTCTGCAACTGAGGATAGTAACCAGCAGGTGGCGGTGTGTTAAAAAAATAACCGTTCACCTGCATAGAAAGTTACAGGAGCTGATCTGCCTTTACACTCCTTTCTGCTTCCTGTAGTCTGGCTGCTGGACTCACTCAGCACTATCACTGCTCATCTGGATGCTGTAAATCTGATGGATCTTCTCAGTTTGGGGCAAAAAACATGCAACAGTTCAATACAAGTGATAGCTTGAAACTACAACTTTCAGGTGACACTTTTACCTATTAGTGTCAGAGTGCCCTTTACTATATATGGGGTCAGAGTGCCCTTTACTATATGGGGGTCAGAGTGCCCTTTACTATATGGGGGTCAAAGTGCCCTTTACTATATGGGGGTCAGAAGAATTGTAAATGATGGTAAGTTTAATTAAAAGTTTATTGAACCTTGCCACTCCACATGTTTATAAACTACAAATCCCAGCAACAAATGCATGCTGGGAGTTATAGTTTCTAAACATCTAAAGTGCCAAGGAATTGGGGGTTACTGGTACTGGATTTGGCTATTACTGTATGGGATTAATATATGGGAATTTTGCTGTCCATTTAAAGGGCAATTTAAAGGGTATGTCCAACAAAAATGTAAGATTGTTTCTAACTGATTTACTGAAGAACAGGAGGTAAATGCACTATCTCTTACCTCCTGTTCTTCAGTAAATCTTACAGGAGAGGAGACACTTACCCGGCGGACCCACTCCAGCGCCGACTTCACTGACAGTCTCTGACGATGTGCGCACAGTGCAAAGGACTGGAGAGGCGTCAGAGATTTTGGCGCTGGAGTGGGTCCGCGGGTAAGTGTCTCCTACTCTCCTGTAAGATTTACTGAAGAACAGGAGGTAAGAGATAGTGCATTTACCTCCTGTTCTTCAGTAAATCAGTTAGAAACAATCTTACATTTTTGTTGGACATACCCTTTAAATTGCCCTTTAAATCATAAAGACATACTTATAGGTTGTATGTGTCAAATTAATGTGCTTAGATTGTAAGCTCTTTGGGGCAGGGATTGATGTGAATAAATACATGTAATTGTTGGCGCTATATAAATCCATAATAATAACATGTTAACTTCATGACTGGTGCAGAACCGTCCTGTCATGGTGGTGTGTCCAACTTCCTCTGGAGGGCTGCAGGTGTATTTATGTCCAGAAAGACAAACAGAACATGACAGATATCATAAAAGATGATGCTTTTTGGTTTATAATAATACTGTAGGTATAATGGTTAAAATATTTACTAGCATGGTAAGGGTTTAAAATAAAGGAAATGTAATAGCACAGTAATATTAACTGCATGAACCTCTGTATGTATGCTGACTATGAATTCACTGATCCCTTATTCACCATTGTTTTTTATCCATTCGACCTTCATTTGTACCCTTGCTTCTTACTACGATTACTTCTGTTCCATCACTGTGACTGTGTTTTCATTCGAATCACAGGGTACACTGCATAAAGCTTGGCAGGTGTGGATGGGGATATTCAAGCACAGGAATGAGTTTGATTAATCATTTAATTGAAACAAGTGAAATAATTCCCAGGCACATTCTTCAGGGGGAGAGGCTGTGGCACACCCATGCATGAGTGTTGGACCTCTCAGGCTTTCATTGTGTTTTTATTGGAAAAGTGATATGCCACGCAGACAGATAATAAATAGGAAGCAAAGAAAAAAAAAACAGCTGCTACTGTAAAAAGCTTTACATATTTTGTAATAAAATATCACATCAATTGATTGTTTATTAGAGTAGTAATCACTTCCCACACATTGTGACTAATGGTATGGTTTTAGGGCATAATTGCAAGATATGATGTCAAAATCCTTTTGTAGTCAGTACTGTAATTTACACTCTAGCCTTTGGGGTGCACAACAGGTCACCATCTCTGGGTGGGGTGGAGGGGTGTGCGCTGGCTGGGTCCTTTAAAAAAAAATTCAGTCTTTGAAAAAAAATGTAGTTCTCCTGCAGCTGTCAAACTGTCATTATGCCATGTATTATATTATAGGTTATTACAGGTGTTATTTATTTTTTTAAACATATATGGGACTGATGCAATAAAAGGTGCAACATTTGTTATTAATCTGCAAAAAGCAATCAGATGTTTTCTAACTGCAGGAGACCGGTAAGGGATAGGCCACACTAGTGTGCTTTTAAGCGTGACTTACTAGTGTAAGGCTTTGGGGCTTTCCACATCAGTTTGCTGCACTGCGATCCGCTTTTGCGGTTCCATTGCACAAACGCGCTAGATCGCACAGAAAACTCACGTTAATGCGCGCAATTGTATGCCCGAACCAATGTGTTGTAGTGTAGCCTCATCCTAAAAAGCAAACATCTGATTGGTTGGTAATAGCACTGGCAAACTTCTGCACTTCTAGGATCAACCCACTAATAGGGCTATGTACGGAGAGCCGTTATCAGCTTTTTCCGTCTTAAAAGTCACGTTAACCCATGCACCAACTTATGACAGTACGCGCAACCGTAGCAAGCTATGTACTGAGCCAATAAAACCCCATTCGCTATGCACTGAAAGCTCAGTGCATTGCCTAGAAGAGGCAATAGAGAGTGATACTGGTTCTCGGAACATAGCCCTATTAGTGACTTATCTGCAGTTTTTACTATTTTGTAATAATTGAAGAACAGGAGGGAAAAGAGCTATGTCTTACCTCCCGTTTGTTAAATAATGTAGCAGTCGGGAACTGTCAGAGCGGCCCCGCTGGATCACGTGAAAGGTAAGATTTCTGAGCTTCATTCCTGGCTATCTAAACATTGATTGAAGAACGGGAGGTAAGGAATAGCTCCTTAACCTCCTGGGCTTCAATCAATGTAGAGAAGGAATTGTTCACTATTGCAGTGAACCATTCGTTTAAACCTAACTGTACCTTTCCGCCTGACAGAGAATGCTATGCAAGCTTATCAGTATCATGTACATTGCAGGTTTTGGTGTTGGCAGTAATTATCTATCTACTATATATAGAAGAGAAACTATCAGTGAGTGCTGCCTTTCTAACTAACAGCTAACTGTTTGCTGTTGTACAAGTGAATATTGTATGAGGAGATAAATGCTGGAGATGAGAGACTCCATGAATATTGATGAAAGGGAATGTTCCTGTTATCCTGCAGAGAACTAATCTCCTCTTAGCAAACAGGCAGAGGTAATCATCAGATTAATAGATCAAATGTTATGTCGTTTTATTCCAACTCAACACTTAACCCAATCATCTTCCTGAAAACGCAATGCAGTTTTTTTCATTCAAACTTGAATTCTTTTCCATTTTCTTTGTAACATATGATTTGTTTTTCTAAATAAACCTATTAGTATGGGGATGGCTGTACAAATCCCAAGAGTGTGATAATCCAGTAAGCCTAGAAATCTATACCTGGCAAATCATTTTCATAATGATTTTTTATTGGTGTCCGTGAATTTCCTACTGTTTTTGGTTCTACTTTACCATAGCACGTCAAAGGAGCCAGCGGTGGGGTTGCGCTCGAGGGTAAGTCCTGTAGCTTAATTGAGGCCCGGGAGGCAAGACTTAGCACTTTAACCTTCTGTTCTTCAATTAATGCAATAAAGGAATAGTTACTTTCTGCATGAATTATTCCTTTAATTTAGTTGCCCTTCTCCAAATTGTTTTCTGAGATGTCCCTTTTGTATATGGGATTCCAAAACTGCACAACATATTCCAAATGAGCCTTACCAGTGCTTTGTAAAGAGGGAGAATAATATTTTTATATAATACATAAGGCTAGGCATTTTCAGTGGGAAGGTGCAGTGGTTAGAATCTTTATTACAGTCACTCAGTGATGTCACTGAGTAACTTCCTGTATTCCACTACCTCGCCCCCTGTTTCTTCCCCTCCCTGTATTATTCATTTATATAGGAATCCCTGTTTATTGTTGACAGATGATGTTCGTCCCTTCTTTCTCTTTTCAATAGGAATGGTAATTACCTATTTATACACTACGGGCACGGCCACACTGCAACGCAAACGCAATCGCACACGGAATCACATGCGATTTCATGTGCGATTTTGTTGCGTTTGCGCATGCATTTTTGAAAAACACATGCGATTGCGATTCAAATCGCAATTGCAACGCACCCGAAAACGTGCGTTTTTGGGGGCAGGGACCTCATTACATATTGTGGCCCTAGCACTTCTGTTTATATAAGTTATATATTTATGTGCTGAACTATCTATGTATTTATCCCCCTTTAATGACTTTATTGTATTTTAATATTGTACAGCTCTGTGTCTCCAAGTATGTAAACATATACATACATACATTATTATATAATATATAATTATTATTTTATTTTTCTTAAAATAACAATTATATATTATAATTTTTCCTTTTTTTTCTCGGCCATTAAATCATTAAAATACATAATTCATACAAACATAAATGATAGATCTATAAATATATCTCTATTTAAAAAAATGCACTCAAATTACCTGTAAGGGATGGGTCTATACCAGTGTTTCAGTGTTTTCTATACCAGTGTTTTTATCCTGGAACCCTTGAAAAAATGTAAATATCTCAGGGAAGGGAACCCTTAGATAAAAACATTACTACTTATTTTTATTTATTAATACACCAAACACATAATTCATACAAATATAGAACATTTATATATATAGAAAGATATTTCTGTATTCATCACAATACAGTTTCTGTCAATCTCTTAAGAAACCCCATGCAACTTCTCAGGGACTCCTAAGGATCTCTGGACCCCAGGTTGAGAAACGCTGGTATAGACAGCACAAGGATTGTTAAATCCTAAATGCATCACCTCACATTTGTTTCCATTAAATCTCATCTGCCACTCTGTTGCCCATCTATCTAGGTTCACCTGTAGCTATTGCACATCATTTGAAAATTCCAATGCTATACATACCGTATATACTCAAGTATAAGCCGAGATTTTCTTGCATTAAAATTAGCCTGAAAACCTAACCTCGGCTTATACTCGGGTCAAGCCCTGATTTAGATCCAAATGCTGCAATTGCGGATTGTAACCAGTAGGTGGTTAAAAAAAAATCCTTCACCTGTATAGAAAGTTACAGGAGCTGATCTGCCTTTACACTCCTTCCTGCTTCCTGTATTCTGGCTGCTGGACTCACTCAGCACTGTCACTTCTCATCTGGATGCTGTAAATCTGATGGGTCTTCTCAGTTTGTGGCAAAAAATGGCTGCTAGTTCAATGCAAATGACTGCTTGAAACTACAACTCTCAGTTGACATTTTGGGGTCAGAGAGTCCTTTACTATATGGGGGTCAGAGTGTCCTTTAGTATAAGGGGGTCAGGAGAATTATAAATGATGGTAAGCTTAATTAAAAGTTTATTGAACCTTGCCACTCCACATATTTAGAAACTACAACTCCCAGCAACCAAAGCATGCTGGGAGTTGTAGTTTCCAAACATCTGGAGTGCCAAGGAATTGGGGGTTACTGGTATTGGATTTGGCTATTACTGTAGTCATAATTTCTACCCACGGCTTATACTCGAGTCAGTTAGTTTTTACACATTTTTCAGGTAAAAATATGTACCTCGACTTATACTCGGATCAACTTATACTCGAGTATATACAGTAGTTTTGTGTCATCAGCAAACATTGACTTTGCTCTCAATTTATAAATTGTTTAATAGATGTGGCCCCAGAACAGAACCTTGAGGCACCAGACTTTAGTCCACATTAATTAAGCTCCGTTATCAACTACTCTCTGCATGCTGTCTGTCAAACAATTCTTTATCCATGTACAGATGTGTTTATCAGGGCCAACAGTCCTTAGTTTATACATAAGTTGCCTTTGTAGCATAGTAGCAAAAACCTTAGCCAAATCTAAAGCCTCGTACACACGTCCGATAGGACGCTCGATGCGCTAGCCCCAACAAAAGTGCACAAAAAACACTTACCCACCATTGTTCCCTCGGACTCTATTACTACTTCCGGGAATGGATTAGCAATAGGGGCCTAACCAGCAGCCACATTGGTGATTGCCTGAGAGTCAGCCAATCACAGACAGCTAGGAACTATTATTGTAAATCTCTAAAATATTTCAATCACCTGACCAAAGAATAAACTATCATAAATAACAGGAAAGAATCAGAAACCACTGAGACTGGAGAGAATAACTGGGGTGTCTGTAAAAAAAATTATATTAAAGGGCATGTCCACCCAAAACTAAAATTTAACCCCTTACTGGCCACATCAAGTAGTTTAAAACAATCCTTACCTTACATTCCTGCTCAAAATAGTTCCCCTGCTGTGCCCCTCCAAAGGTCACAGAAACTTCTATGTAGGAGCAGTGTGTGACTTATGCTGTGCCTGAGACTTCCTCAACCTCGTCAAGGTTAAGGCATGCTCAGTGCAGCCATCCCTATCCCTCCCTCCTCCCATTTTCTCTCCCTCCCCCTAACATTAAACCCTTGGGTATGCTGTAGGGCATGCTCCCCCAGCCCCAACCGCATAAATATAATTGTTAGAAAGTCCCCCAGCCAAGCCCCTCTCAGCCAATCACGGACGCGGCTGCCAGTCCCGCCCCCTGCTTGCAATTACATGCAAGCAGAGGGCCAGAACACTGCGGCGGAGGAGAGAGGGCAGGTAAGTAAGAATCGGGGGACTTTCTAACAATTATATTAAGCGGTTGGGGGGGGTGGGGGAGCATGCCCTACTGCATATCAAAATTTAAATTTCGGGGTGGACATGCCCTTTAAAAGTAAAACAGGTTACAGCTAAAAATACTCACATGCTTAACCGAGACGGCTCATATATTATAGTGCAATGTGTTTTCACACATGATGTATACTACATGTAAATATTTGTAAAACAAATATATTTTGTACAGGATTTCTGCCAAGCATTAATAGTATTTCTGTGCAGAGTTATAATGTAAAATACTGACTTTTGAAGTATTATTTTACCTATAGGCTATTGTTACTATAGATCCTCAGTCTTATTTGGAGATTACTGGCATCTGGCGACTGGATCTTTTTCTTTTGAGTGCTCAGCACTCAATTCTATTTGATTCCTGTTCCACTGATGTCTGGACAACTAATACATGATTCATGATACTAAAATTGTGAAGAGATCAATAGTATTGCCAGGCAAGGCTTGACAAGATTCTTTGTTCATCCCCATGTCATCTGTTCTCTGCAAAAGCCAATTCCTGCTATAGTACAGGATGTTTGGCAAATGCTGAACAAGGAGTAAAAGCTGCTGCATTCTATCTACTGTACATACATAAATCTGTCATTGCCCTTCACCTATTTAGGGTTACTGTATTCTTCTAGTAACAAAGGTTTTAAAGAGCATCTACCCATATGTCTATATGATTCCTCATTAAAATGAATGTTTGTTAAATGCAAAAGAGGGATTTGGTTGTTTTCTTTCTACTTGCCATATTGGACTGAGTTGCAACATTAACCATATCTTTTTATTACCCCCATTTTGATTATTTGGACCAAATAATCACTCTCCAGCTGCCACACTTCCCAGAGCAGGGCTGAACAACGTATTATTGACTTAATATTTGAGTAGCCAGTATAATGTCAGTAAGAAACATGCTAAAAACTTCCTGAGGCTTGTGCAGCTCTTTGGGGCATATTTATAAACGAAATTAGCAGCAAAAAATTACCGCCGCACATCGCGGCCGCGAAAATAGCGCTATCGCCGCATTTATAACGGCGAGCGCCATTCCTGCTATTTGTATCGCGGCCACGATGTGTTGCGGTAATTTTAAGCCCCTTCGCCGCGATACTATACATACAGTTCAGTAGACTTAAAATCCCTTCCCGACGCCTCTCCTAAGGGGGCGGGGCATACGCCCACCCCGCCCACAACCCCCCGCGGCGGCGGAGACCATCCGCCGCCACTTCCCAGCAGCCCCTCCCAACCCCTTCCCCGCTCGCGGCAATCTCGGAACGGACCCCTAAGCCCCAAAGGGCTCTTGTTAGAGCCGCAAGGGCACTTGTAAGTGCCGCAAAGGCCCTGATAGGGCCGGGGAGGGGGGTCCCGGTTCGAGCTGCGGAACCCCTTAAGCCCCAAAGGGCTCTTGTCAGAGCCGCAAGGGCACTTGTAAGTGCCGCAAAGGCCCTTACAAGGGCCAGGGAGGGGGGGTCCCGGTTCAAGCTGCGGGACCCCTTAAGCCCCAAAAGGCCCTTCTTAGGGCCCCGCTGGAGGGTGCCTCCACCCCTTCCAGCGGCTCCCTCCCTTCCCCTCTCCGGGAGCGGCCGGGGCGGGGGGCTTGGAGGGGTTGCAGGGGAGGGGGTGCGCGGCGGGTGGTCGCGACCACCTGCTGCGGCCCCTTCCCGGCAGCCCCTCCTAGCCTCCTGTTCTGAGATTGCCGCGAGCGGGGAAGGGGTTGGGAGGGGCTGCTGGGAAGCGGCGGTGGGTTGCCTGCCCATCCCCGCCGTGGCAACCCGCCGCGGGTTGCCTGCCCATCCCCGCCGCGGGGAGGCTAGTATCGGCTGTTTTTGCCACCTTCAAGGTGGCGAAGTAAAACAGCCAATACTAGCAGAGCGAAACACATACCGCCGCTTTATAAATAGAAGCGGCGGTAACAGGTAAGTATCGCCGCGAAGGGTTAACGCTTCGTTAACTTTTCGCGGCCATTTTCGGACATTTATAAATCGCGCTACACGCGATTTATGCGTTAATGTCAGTGAAAACGGCCGCGAAAAGTTAACGAACCTTTATAAATATGCCCCTTTGTCTATGTTTCACAGGGCCTACAAATGAACATAAAAGGAAACTAAATAAAAAAAATATTATATCACTTGCCCTTTAAAGGAATTCCTAACAAGTCATACAGCTTCCCAAGTCACTGGTTCAGGCATACTCCCTGTGCTAATGGGAAGAGGAATGGGACAAGAAAGGAAAGTAGCTGCAATGCTGGATCTTTTGTTTAGGAATTGCTTAGGCTGTGTACACACAGTCTAATATATTAACCCAATTGACAGCTGCAACCAGAATTTCAGTTGATCTTGCCTAAATATGGGCAACAATTTCTGCCACTACCAAGTTTTCAAAAGATACAAAATAACCCAAAGAAGGGCCACAAGCTTCCCCATCTAAGTCCTCACGGAATCCCCTTCATTTCAATTCACAAGATTCCCTATGTATGTACATTTTCAAACAACTCTTTCTCCAGTATTAGATCTAAAAATGAGTTGGACTCATTTCGACGTGATTTCACGGGCTTTAAATGGGCCGAATGTTCATTTGAATTGAAATATCGTCAGCGCCACTTTCATTCATATCAGGCAGACCGACGATTGGGTTTCACAATCAGTCTGTGTGATGTGAAATAAGTATGGCGTGTACGCAGCCTCAATTTTTCAAAACTAAAATGGAAAGCCATAAAAACCGGTCATGTAAAAAACAGCCTTCATCCTATCACAATAATATCTGGATAAAGCTATGTCTTACTATTGTTTATTTATATTTGTATATATTACTTATAGAATATATAATGGTTCACAGATTTGTTTAAAAAATAAAGCCAGATGAAATTATTAAAAGTCAATTGCATCAACATCAGGAGCTATGCCAAGGTCAATCTACAACTTAAATATTTGTGATTCAGTAGCACTTATTTCTATCTTTTAATGGTGTTATGAATAACTTACTCGCACTATTGGTGCTTTAGCAGAACTACATCCTCTAATTGATTGTTCTAGCACCATTAGGAAAAGTGATGTCACTAGAACAAACAGTGCGAGGATGTTTATAGAAAGTCCATCCCAATTTAGTAATAAGCCCTACACAGTCTCTATAATAGACAGCCAGACGGTCTATGGGAAGACGCAGCCTGTAACGAGATACAATAGCAAACAAAAATAAATCAGACAAGAAAGCAGCTGTATCAGAAAACTGCCACAATTAGAAACACTACATTACTAAAGGGCAAGTTAAATAGTAGAAGCGTATATGCAGTTGCCTTTGCAGTAAAATTGATGTTGATGAATATAAGCCTCATATTGTTATGCCATGCTGATATACAGTTTCTTCAGTGCTTTATGTAAAGGTACATTGTATTTCCCACCAGCCCCATGTACAGTATGCAGAGAAAGATGCTAGTTGCGTCACATATGTTGGCGTTTTCCCTTGAAAGATGTCATTATAGGATAGTGTTACAATACGATTCCCCAGTAACCTCTGGGCTGCAGCTTCATTGGTATCCCATCACCTTCTCAATTCTATTAACTTTATTAAAATAATATGACAAATGCAAATTATTTATTTAACCTTGTACCTATTCCATAGTGTTTATTGTTTGGATTAACTGACTGTTGACTAGTTGTGTCTGCTTTTCCCTTTTTCCAACAGCCTCTGGTGTGTCCAAGACAATTATTTTCATCCTCATTTACTCATATGCTTTAGCATTAATACCTTTTCCGCAATTTAAGTGTTTGTGAGGTTCAGACACTATGTAGAATACCTAGCTTTGACGATTTAAAAGGGCATGTCCACTCCCAACCTAAAATTTCTAGATAGCATAATCGCCACCAAAACCCTGTTTCCTGTAAAGGTTGCTGCTGAACAAGATCTTTATGAGATCGCATATGCTTAGAGGGTGCAAACACGCGCTGCGATTTACGAATCGCAACGCAGCACTCCCTAGTGCATCAACTGGGATTACACTAGTGTTGGATCGCGCTTAAAAACACTTTCACAGCAATGTGTAAGGAAATAAAAAACATTTCCACTCCTTTTTAAATATTGCCTTTAAATTTCCCTCAGCCAACTAGGTTGTCATCAGTCTGACAAGATAATAGCTGTTCCTTTTTTACCCTTCTCACCTGGCGTACTGCTGTGCGTCCAGACCTGATTCTCAGGCCATTCTGTTACAGAGCTGCCAATGTACAGACTTGTTGGGTCTGATTATAGTTGTCAATAGGATTTCATTATGTTTAACATTCTAACTTAGCTTTGCTACAGTCTCTCTCATTTGCTTCCTTGTCTAAAATCATCCTCCACTTGCTCATGTGGGTAAAATCCTTTGCTAATAAAACATATTTCAAACAAGCTATCCTTGAATATGGATGACATTCTAAGAAAATGAATTATGGTACAACAGAGATGCTGGGCCTTTTTGTTTCAAACGTACAGTAAACATAGACAATCTTTGTTAGAAGTTTAAAAAAACAACATTGATAAAATATATCATTATGGTATGGAGCACAGGGCAGGCCACAACTCTGGTCCATGCATGTCACCATATTATTAGTTTTGGCAGCTGAGTTAATGGACTGTATTGGACAGCTGTTAGAGAGTGGGATGCAAGATTCTGAATTGACATTACAGTCATTGTCTGCTAACTCCCAGCTGTGCATTTATTGTGTGATTTCCCCTAAAGCAATATCACCTTGTCTGCCTTCACACATAATAGTAATAGAGGAAAAATAAGTTAATTAAGTTTTATCTCTCCCCCAAGAACATGGCATTCCTCTACTCCTCTATATAAATTACTTGAGGGTGTTCAATTATGAAGCTGGCAGAAGGAGGAATTTAGGGAATCTGCGGTATTGCTTAAGGGTGTAATGGCTAACTCAGTGCAGTTGGAGGGTAGAAGGGACTGTTTGAGAATAATGCTTTTGTTATGCAGGACGCCCACTCAGATCATTTAGCCAGCTACAACATGTCAGACAGAGGCAAATATGTCAACAGAATTTTAGGTCTCAAACCTGAAAGATTTCTATATGGTACAGGTACAGGGGATATTTCCCCTCCAAAAAGGCAGAGTCATCTTCTGCAGTTACTTATTTCTATTTTCTTATTGTCGCTTCTGATGGAAGGTTATCAAATTAGCTAATCAAAAACTTACAGGTGCACAAAAAGTGAAAGGATTACAGATGTATTACAGATGTGATACTTTTTATGACTAACAGTTAAAAGAGAACGTAACCTAATTATTCACTTTTGAAAAGGCAAGTCGCCCAGGAATGCTGCCTTTGACATCCCAAAGTTAACAATTTGAAGTTATATTTAAAAAATAAACCTTTCTTGCTTGAGGAGAAGTGGTGTCAGTAGCAATTTGGGCTTCCGATCCCATTATGGAATAGGCTACCAGCGCTATTCATAAAATGTTTTGGAAATGGTGAACTGAAGCCACTGCTAAATTAGAGAAAAACACACGCTAAGTAGAATGGGTTTTGCACAAATTCAACCTGATAACAACCAATATAGCATCACCCCCATTATATGCCACTGTCTGTTGAAGACGCTGAGAGCGTATTTATAATGGTATACAGTGGCAAAGTTTACACTATACAGGTACTTTTAGACTGTTAAACATGGCAAATAATGTGGCAGTATTTAAAAAGTGTTAAAAGTCTTGCATTTACACAAAATACCAAAACATATGGCATTACAGCCAAAAATTTATAGAAATCGTAAAGACCCTCTATACACCAAGACAGCCATACTTTACCTGTTTGCTTGATGGCCATTAACATTGATCTTCTCCTTTGCCTGCTCTGTGTTCTTTTGCCCTGTCCTTCTGGGTAGCAGCTGTCACTCATTGCCAACGACCTATGGTTGCTTCCCGAGCACCCTTCTATGCAGCTGGGTATTGTGGTCCTCATGTTTTTTTCATGCATCTGTGGGTACTTTTTTAACTTGGAAATTGATTTTTTTCTTACTGGTAGTAATGTTGACAACTTGGTTTGTTTATTTGTTAACATATCTGCAGGGGGTATTAAGCTAGCTAGCTATACTCTAATCAATTTTTTATACTATTGATTGGAACCTAATAGTTTAAAAATCGACTGCTTTTTATTGCGATCCAATCGACTAAAAGTGATCAATATTGTGAGTAGAAACAATTGAACCTTTACTGGTCTGGGCAGAAAATTTTAATTAGTAGTACTATATATCACAGGATTCTCTTGGATCGTATCTACAAGGAAGTCCACTTGTTGGATAATTAGTAATGAATAAATGTGGCCATACACTACAAAAGGTTATTAAGATCATAATTACGATCTTAAGCCGACCGATACTTTGATAGACAGATGTACAAAGTTTATTAGTAAGTAGATGTACCATACATATCGTTCAACATTCAATTAGTTTGGTGATTCATTTCTAATGTCTATTGTGAGGTTACATAACATTTAATCAGAACTTCAGAAAATACTACGAATCTTTAACCAATTGACTTAAAATAAAATTCCCGATCATAATTATGATCGATATTACGATCTAATGTCGAATAATAAGATCGGGAAAATGTAAAATACTTCTGTCATCTGGCCAATGGGAAGATGAGTTTTTTGCAATCCCATTGACTTTGCCACTGACAGTCCATAGGCAGAATTAGACCGCATCGGCAAGGAAATGTATATCTAAGTATATATGTATATAAAAACTGAACTGTACTTTTGAAGGGGAGAGGTGATTTTGAGGACTATACTTGTCTTTTAATAATGCTCTTATACCCATTCCATTGTATCAGTGTCGGACTGGACTGTTGGGGACCCACCAGGATATCAGAGACCAGGGGCACACCTGGATGAGTTTAGGGGCCCACCTTACATATCATTTCTCTATTATCACTCATTTCCATATCTATCTTACTCCTACTGGCTCCTATTGTTTATTGTAATACATTCCTTACTGTCCCTTTGGCTCTGTATTTAAATTTTAGCAATTTTTTCTGTTTTCTTGGGTGAGTGAGCTGTGGGCCCACCGGGGGATTCCCTGGTAACCCTGTGGGCCAGTCCGACACTGCATTGTATCTGTGTGTTACCCACCTAACTAGATTGTAAGCTCTACGGGGCAGGGACCTTCTTATCTCTTGTGGCAAAGCCCTAGCATTTCCATTTATATAATTTATATATTTATGTACTGAACTATCTATGTATTTGTTCCCCTTGTATGACTTTATTGTATGTACAGCGCTGCATCCCCAAGTGGCGTTTTATAAATAAACTATACATACATACATAAACATACATCTTAATATATTTAGTGGTGCAGGTTATGGTAATACTACTAAGGTTAATGTAGCATTGGTGGTTTAGGCCTGTCACTACACAGGTCTGCACAGTTCTTTGCAAAGACTCCCAGTCCCCTCCTGATCCTTACCCCTGTTTTCTCTGCTCAGGGTCCACTAGTCAGTGAGATAAATGCTTTGCGTCCTCCTTTTTTGGTCAAGCTCCCCACTGAGTTATTTGGAGAGAATTCCAGTTTATTTTTACCCGTCTTTCTATCTTTGCACATCTCCCTTCCCCCTTTCTACTTTTGATTTGTCTATTAACCATGTAGCCATGAAGTCCTTGCCTTAAAATAACACGACACATTAAGAGATCAGACACTAAAGGAATGTTTATTTTTTCATTAGAAAATTATACAGTGGCACACTGCACCGGAAATGCAATCGCACACGGACATTAGACATAGAAAAACGCTTGTGATTGCAATAAAAAATGTGGGCCACAAATCACAATTGCATCGCACCCGAAAACGTGTATTTTCGAGTGCGTTGCCGTGATTTCAATGATCTAAAAAAACGCATGTGCAATCACAAAAAAAAGCACGATAGTGTGGCCTAGCCCTAAGATCGATAACTTATCGGCTACTGAATACAAAGTCATTCTTAAAAATCAATATTTATGTCTCAAAATAGACACTTTCCATTAGTTCCTGTCTGTCAGCCAGCAATCTTTTTTTTTCTCTCTAAGGGCTAGGCCACACTGCTGCGATTTTTTTGCGTTTGCACATGTGTTTTTTTATATCATTGAAAACGCGGCAACGAACCAAAAATGCGCGTTTTCGGGTGCGCTGCAACTGTGATTTGCATTCCGCATTTTGAATTGCAATCGCATGCGTTTTTCAATACTTATTGAAAAAGCCGCATGCGCAAACGCAACAAAATTGCACATGAAATCGCATGCGATTCCGTGTGCATTTGCGTTGCAGTGTGGCCGTGCCCTAAAGTTCGGTATTTCCTTTAGTTCTGTAGGAGGGGCCCAGTACAGTTCATGATCCCTGCCCTGTTGGTTTTAATATCTTGTGGCTGATAAGAGTATAAGCCTATGAAAGGACCTTACTGGCAGCTGTAGGGGTGTACAGCTTGTGTGGCTTTATATGAGACATTGTATCCACACACCTGCATGCCATGTACTTTCTGCACAAGACACTGAAGTTGAGATATGGGCCTGAATCCTACAGTAAGGGCTAGTTCCCACTTGCGCGATTTGGATCACCTTTTGCTGTCTGGTCTCACTTTCGATTCGCATTGCCAATGTAATACTATTGAAATGCTACCACTATGTGCACTGCGCTCCGATCCATTATTGGAACGCATGCATGCACAACTTTTTGTGTGTATTGCATGCGTTCCAATAACACAGATATGTACAAGATTGCTGTGCACATAGCATAACAAGTGCATTGCAAAAATCCTGATATTGGGAGCTAACCCTTAATCAAATTCACTTCTTGGGGCAGATAATTAGCCCAGGCAGATATATGAAAATATCGGTCATCCTGAAGTATCTGCCTGTGTGTACCTATCTTACTTTCTTTGTCTGTTTTCTTTTTATTGCTTGTCATCATCTTATTTATATTTGTAAAAGAGGACAATGGATTCCTGGTGTCCAAGTGGGACATTTCATCCCTAAGTTAGGAGGAGGCTGAAAGCTTGGTAACTGTTAAGGTTGTCATAGATGCAAATATCGCAGTTGTACGATCATCGTCCCGTGTATGGGAGATTGGCTCCCTGTTGGGAAGGTGGACATTATTTTTCCCCTTTTGTTTTTCATTTCCCCCCCACAATAGAGTTTAAATGGAAATGTAATTGTCTTTACGTTCTTAATTCACAAAACAAGCTTAAGGTTCGTACACACTTGGGATCGCGGGTGTACGAACGTTCGTTTTGGCCGATAATCGGCCCGTATATGGGCCCTTTATCGTCCGAAATGGCCGGTCGTTCAGAGATCCACCCGGTCTGTCAGGCAACAATCCCCGACCGAATGCCCATTTCGGCCGATAAAGGGCCCATACACGGGCCGATTATCGCCCGAAACTAACGTTCATACACATCATACGTCGCGGGTCCAGACCCGCAATCGCATATGTGTACGAACCTTTAGTCAAAATCTAACTAGAAATCAACCCTATTTGGACACTTCCCTCCATCTCTAGGTCCAGCTATCAGAATTGCATATATTACCTTAAGGTTTAAAAAAAAAACAAGAGAGTTATTGCTGTTTGTACTTTGTCTTTTTGCAAAAGTACAAACGGGATCCCATTTAAATGCATTATTACTCTGCGTACTGGAAATCTTATTTGAGAAAGCAGATGGGTAGAAATTTGGCTTTGTGCTTTGGCTCTGGGGATTTGTGTGCTGGGACTGTGTCCCTGGGAATATTGTGTGTGTGCTGATTGAGAGGTAGCGCTGTGTCTATGTCCCAGGAGAAGGTGGGCCAAGTAGTTCTCATGCACGATTTCTTTCACAGCAATTTAGCATGTTAAGCTATTTATACAGTTATCATTTCCAGAGCCTGAGCAAAGGCACATCTGACCATTTTGTTTATTTGCTTGTTCTTTTAAGCCTTGGTGCTTCTATGAGATTGGGGTTGGACTGTGTTTAGCTGCAGACCCTCTGCCAATTTACTGCACAATAGCTTCAATCCATCTTCCTGTGAAAAGGAACCTTAATAAATGATTCTGAAGTGTACAAATCATTAAATCCCCTTTAATAATAGAAGAGTAAAAAGGAATATTAGTGACAAATTGACTTAAGATGATGATGGATGTTGCAGATGGTTATAGATGTTTCAATTATTTAGGGTTCCATGTATTTACAATATAAAGACTGGCCCATTGTATTGGACATGATCTTATAGCGGCTACAGCTAGTGAACCCTTGGCAAGTCTTCAGTAGAGCTGATGTTCTCAGCTGGAGATCACAGATGGGAGTCAATATCTGGAATGCAAGAATTCTACAAGCCCTCGCACTTTGTTGCAATACCTTGCTCAGCATTATTAGTTGTACATGTGTTTTCTTAAAACATCATTAATAAGTGTGAGTCACAATTGGGCTACTTTCAAACAAGCGCCATGTTTTTGTTCAGGTAGTGTTTTTTTGTTTCCAGATGTTATTTAAGCGGTCACTGTTGACAAAACTCTACATGGAACGTTTTTCTGCCAATAAACATCTGTAATCCCGCAGAAATCTCTGCAATGCCATTTGTGTGAAAGTATCCTATTCCTAACTCTTTCCCCAAGTAGCCCAAATGGCAGAACCCTCTTAAATCACCAGGGTCTGTGCCCTTACAATGGTAAATACAGGTTTAGACATAAGGCCAGTTTTGAAAGAATAGGTAATTTCTACCTGAGCCACTCAACTGTCCACACAGAGCTCCGGAACTCTCAACATGTAATTTATGCTGTAATCTATGTGTTGAATAAATATTGATCTTTTACCACACGCTTGCTGGAAGGAATCCGTTTGTCTTATGCATAAGGCCAGTTTTAGAGTAGTAAATGAATGCCAATTGCCTAGGTAACGCCATCACTTTGCATGTTGAATTTGCTCAACTAATTGCTTGTAGGTGTTTTTACATAATTAGATCTCTCTCTGTGTTACAGTTGTGGACATGTCACCATCAGTTTCTAATTCCATGTAATTAGCACTTTAATTTTAGTTTAAGGGCTAGGCCACATGACAGCGTATTAATGCGTGATCCAATCGTGCTTTAAAAAGTGCACACAAATGTTGGCCAATTGCTCTGGCCGCACTAGGTGTGCTGATGTGTGTTGCGATCTGATCTCATTGGAGCCTATGCAATTTGCTTTTTTTGTGCAAAAGTAGTGCACGGCAACATGCACTAGCACACTGAAAATCCTTTTGTGCTTGTTACCTGATGCCCTATTCCTTTAGTTAAGTTTGGCGCTACACACTTATTGGGTGTAAACCAACCCTCCCTGGTGCTCCTTACCTGACCACACTCATGTGATGTGTTAACTGACGCACCAGGGAGAATCAACCCCCGCTAGCGTGTTAAATGGTTTTTTGGGTAATCATTTCCAAACTATGAAGTGCTAGCCCTGTGTCTCTGGGGTGGCAGCAGAGGGAGCTGGACTGTCCATGTGCCAGCTCCCCTGGATGTCAGGTAACTACTCAAATGGGGGACATCAGGTGGATCTAGGTAACATCAGTAAATCACGTTCATGTGAAGGCTGGGTATACATTAGCAGATATTTTGGGCCAACCTAACAATATTTCCATATTTCGGTCAACCTGGCCAAAATATCAGAGGCATTTTTACAGGCCCCACTGACTGATATTGGCCGCCGTTTCGTCTACATCGGATATCTCATTAAATCACGGGGATTGTGCGGTCTCCTATGAGATTTAAAGCATTGACAGGGCCCCAGCGCTATATAGATTATATTGAAAAGTTTAGGTTTTTCTTTTAATTGTTTAAGCATTTATTTATTTTTAAAAACAGGCCATTATTACAATATTCGCCTACTACCTCCCCTATTTGACATCATTGCCAATACAACAAACCTTCCTGGTTTTGTGTCTGTATAGATTTTACAAGCTGTTATAAATGTTTCCGGTAATCAATTTTGTGATTTTCTCAGACTTCAAGCCAACAGTGTTTCCAAGCACCTGACATTACGTCCAGTTTCCTGAGCAGCTGCCTTTCCTACTGACTAATCCAGCCCTGCTGTCCATATCATTGTAGTACTATCAGTAGGCCACTAGCTAGTTGGTAATTCTGTCCAAATGGCCAGTTACGGTAATATTGATATTCATTTCATGCTGACAAATGCTTTTGTTTGTTTTCTTAAAGGAAAAAACAATCAGGCTCATTTATCCAGAGTCACTATGCTCTGGATAGGAGTTAAAGTCGTGCAAATCGATTAAATATCAGTAAGCGTGACTTTAATACCTCCATTGCACCAGCTGCGTGGGTATTATAAAATACGTTAATATCGCGATTTAATAGATTTAGCACAAGTTTCTAATGTTAAAGGGATTTAATAGATTAAGCACAAGTTTCTAATTTTAAAGGGATTGAATAGATTTAGCACAAGTTTCTAATGACAAAGAATAGCTGGTGTAAAACTTGTGCTGGGAGTAAATCACTTTCGGCAATTATGTTTGAAAACAAAATCATAGCTTGGAACCCACTTCTCACCAGCATTGTGAATTCACTTTGACTTTAAATGGAAACCTGTCACAGCCTTACAGGCTGCATCAAAGCCAACCTGTGGAACACTTATTCAGTTGAAGATTACAGAATACTGTTATTATTTAAGGAAACAGTTATTTATGGGCACTGGTAAAACAAATGTGGGTACACACAATACAGATCTTTCAAAGATGACAGACAGACGGAGATTCAATAAAAAATCTTAGTTAAAAATGGTGATAATTTTGCTCCAACCAATCAGATCTTATTTAACATTTGAAAGCAAACATCTGATTGGTTGGGGCAAAATTAGCACAATTTTTAACGATCGTTAAGATTCTGTCTGTTATTTTTTAAATATTCCCCTCCACAGTCCCAAGCGTTCTCCCTTTATAAAGTACATGTTCTCCCTATGTAAAGTTCCTTGACCTGCAGTCAACTCCCAATACTTCAAAAATACATAGAATTCTTTGGTAAGATGGTTCATAATTATATTGAGTTAATGTGCCAACAGCCACCCTGGAAAGGGTTACTCATGTGGCATTCCCACTTCCCACACAGCTGTTGGTCGTTGTCTTCCTAACAACATTTCATCTCCATGCGTCAGTGCTGGCTCAGGAGCGTGGCATCCATGTCTAATACACCCTGTCACATTTAATTGGGGCACCGGGGGCTTTGGTATACACAGCCTTATGGACAGAAGCAGTTTGAAGGTTACTCGCAGAGGCACATAGTGAGTAATACTGATACCTAAATGTTTAGGGACCGATTCCAGAGTGTTAATCAGTTCTGAGAAAGCAGAACAACCCTAATAAAAACACTGTGCAACTGTCTGTCTACAGATTTGTTAGTATCACCCTATATATTCAATCCACCGACATTTCCTTTTCATTTAAGTAACATAAATTAATGGCAAACTTAAGTGATCTGCGGCCACACAACAACGCGCTGTACATGTAAATGCATGTTTCATGTGATTACCGTGTGTTTGCGCTGCCATTATTGGAGCACAAGCGATTTGTAAAAAAATTGTGATCACGTGTGCTTTGAAAACGGATTGCAATGCAGGGTACACAGTGTGGCCACCCACATTGTGTTAGCCTGGCAGCCACTTCTCACATTAATGGATCACAAAATGTGATCCTAAGCCCGTGAGAAACGTGCTAGTGTGGCCTAGCCCTTAGTGCTACAGATGGTTAGAGTGTGTGTGATTAAAGGTTAATTACACTAATGCAGCCACAAGAGGACTTTACTTTAATGTATTTGAGCAGAATTGCTGCACATTGCACAGAACATACAATATAAATACATTAACAAACGAATTGTCTGATTCCTGCTTATGTTGTTGGTGTTCCTGATTTTCTGTGAAAGGGTTTGGATTTGTGTCACACAATATGTAATACAATGCATGGTATCAACATTGTGGTCCCAGATTCTACATTTAACATTTCACCCAGTAATTGATAGGAAACTTCTCCAAAAACAGAAAAAGTGATGCTCATGTGAAGGTAGCTCAAAGGTTTCAATTACCGTATACAAAAGGCACCAGCAATGTACAATGTGTTATCATACCCACATATAACGGTTTATATGTAAACATATAGCTTTAAAGCCTCCTACAGATGTAAGATGCTGTGGGGCGAAGAAGCTGACATACATTTAAATATTTGCCCAACAATTTTAGATGTATGCGGGATTTGTCCTATAGGATAAATGATGCTGACTTGTCAACCAAAGCAGACAGCTGCAGGTGGCCAAAGAATATGTTTAAACAACTAAATAGACAAAAGCAACTAAAGGAACATTTTTAGGGAATGTAGTTGACCTTTTTTATCTTTTAGAAACTTCCAGTATCACCATTATTTGTAAAATTGCACATTGGATGTATATAGTCTATATTGACAATGGCTATCTATTGTCTTTTCAATACTCAGTGGTTACTGTAGGGTCTCCAGTTTGGGTATGCTCCGGTATTTTACACTGGAGGGAGATTGAGGTTGGATCAGGAATCCAAGAAAGTTTACGTAACAGAAATATATAGGGGTGTGCAATAGAAGGAGACAGACTGGTCAGTGCATCTATTTTTGGTGAAATATGTATCCAATGTATCACTTTTGCTTTTGGAGATATCACCTTTCCTTGAAGTCCCCATCTGTAGTTTTTATTACATGCTCAGAAAGCACAAAGCATGAGCCAGAAATACATTTTAATTTTCTTTACTTTGTGCAAGTGTTCCTGGCAGTGTGCTGTTCTGGCATTACACCAGTGTTTACTGTACAGAAGATTTTACTAGATGCTATATAGGGAACTTGTCACTCATTGTGAGAATTTCTTGTTATTATGAGAAGGGTCCCTTACTGGGTTATAAAGAATTTTAGTGAATCTTTAATGTCACGTGATAAGTCATTGGTGGTAACCTGGTACTACTCAAGATTCACTAGCAGTAGATGCATTGGTTGCTCTAAACAAACAGACAGTGTCCAAAGTGTCCAAAGACTGGCATGAAAGTAAAGTACTTCTGTGAGGCACTTTATGTACGCCGTTTGTTTTCAGAACCTTAAGCGTTTTTTTTGCCACGAGGTTCCATTTTCAACTTCCAGTGACCAGCATGAAAGAGCGTAAATGTACCAAATGTAACACACATACTCCCCACTCGACCTGAGACCTTGTTACAATAAAGAGTCTCATGACATCAGGGAAGGGAAATGGCTAGTTGAAAATAAAAAAGGGTTGTACTCAGCTTTGTTGCATTAATAGGCCTCCCTCTCAACTGTCATTTTTTTATGCTTGTGCAGGTACTTCCTGTCTTTCCCTGCGTTAAATCTTAAAGGACAACTAAAGCCTCAGGATAACATTGAATTGGAAGGCAGATTTCCTTGATATAAAAGCAGTAATCAGTGTCTCACCTCTCAATTTAATATGGTTGTTGAGAAATTTAACTTTTTAACATGAGGTTTGTGTCTTATTTCCCATTGTTCTAATATTGCACAGTGTGGTCACTGACCATTATGTTCTTTACACATGCTCAGTCCTAAGATACTGCAGGAACTTGTTACAGTTGGTCACACCTAATAGTAGCCTCTAGACAATCATTTTACAGGACAGAAAAGGCAAGGGAGCATGTGACTGAGATCAGTAGTATGGCCAGTCACTGTACATACACACAGTTATTTCATCCAGTACTTTAAGTGGTAACATTTACTTTAATGCTATTTACTGTTTTGCCATTTTACAGTTTATTGGTGTTTTTAGAGGGTATATGTTCAGATCCTGGAGTGTAAAAATGTGGGTTAAAGGGCAAGTCCAGGCCCAAAACTTACATACAGGTAAATCACCCCCCAAAACCCTAAATGGTAATAGTTTTAAATCTGAAATATATAAGTCTAACCTGAAATCCTGCATAATGCCCTGTTAGCTCTGTTTCTGCTTCCTGGTTCTTCCAGTTAGCAACTGTCAGTTATGGATTTGACAGTTGACATCGCAGCCAATGACTGAATGCTAATCCCCTGTCTTCCTCTTCTGAGCATGCCCAGGCTCAGTACAGGTTTCTAAATTGCTCAGTTTCCATGAGGCATCCAGAAGCATAGCAGGCATACAGTAATGAATTCATAGGACAAAGTATGATATATCAACATATTTTAAAGAGGCCATTCTTTCTAAAAGATGTTCTCATGAGGGTGGAGTTGTCCTTTAAGGGCACAGGCACACTGTAGCACAAACGCAATTGCACATGGAATCGCATATGATTTCATGTGTGATTTCGTTGCGTTTGCGCATGCGGTTTCTTCATTAGGTATAGGAAAGCGCATGCGTTTGCGATTAAAAATGCTGAATGCAAATCGCAATGCACCCGAAAATGTGCATTTTCGGTGCATTTGCGCTTTCAATGATTTGAAAAAAAGCGCAAACGCAGAAAAACCACAGAAGTGTGGCCTAGCCCTTAGTTCTCCTTTAAGTAAGCCTGCTCCTCCCCTGGGGAGAGGGGGAAGAATGAGTCAGGTGATGCCAATCAAGCTATATTCCCTAACTTGTTCAGATACCACAGTTGCTCTTTAATACAAATTCATTTTGTATTGCATTTCACTGAGCTTCCATAATTATACATGATCCACAACTAAGGCTGTCTGACTTTGTTTGTCCAAATCGAACACGCTTGAAAATCACGGGCAATTGTGTGGTCCAACTACTGGGGCTACTTTTGATGTGGCTGACAGATTCTTCGACTCGCTAATGGTGATCGGTATGTAAGAATGAAGAATCCACTGTTTTGTGCAGTACTGTATGAACCCACTCTTAGCAAATAAGGAGGATATACGATTGCTCTGTAAATCTCTAGGTTGATTGTTAAACTAATAAATTATTGTAAAAAAAGGTTCATCAATTATTAGATATGATACTCCGCTTTACTGCATGTCTATCTTGCTTCTTTTTTTTTTTGCTTAGAAAGAAATGCTGAATACAATTGCTTTTCTCATCTCACAGATGATCATTATTGAAATGCTTTTAAAGGAGAACTAAACTTAAATTTTTAAAACCTAATGTGAACGTTTTTCTCCCCAGAACACCTGTACATTGTAAGATTCTTCTCTGGTACATTGCATTTAGTGTATGTGAGAAATAGATTCTGTAAATCAGAAGGCTTCCATGTTGTTGCCAGTACAACCACAGCCCATGAAGTCATCAAAGAACCACACCTCCTGACCCCAGTATTCACTGTCTCTATGCACAAAGTGTTTTCTATACACCAATATGGAATCCCTGATAAGACTTTGAAAGCTGCTTGTTATCAGGGACTTCCATATTCCATAGTTTTTTTCATATTATTCTTTTCCTAGCAATAGATAAAGCTTCCAAATGTAACTGGATTCTCTGCTTATTTAGTGTTGGCGCACCAGGTTTAAAAAATACTAAGTTCAGATGGTCACAAGTTCAATACCCAAGTTCAATTCAGTGGTTGCTCACCTTGTAAGACGCCAGATTCTGTATGTGTACCTTTATTTTTGTTTTGTTTTATGTTCCATTATGTTCCTAGTACAATATTCTACATGTACCAAAAGTTTATATAGTATCTCCCTTAGCCTAGAGGAAAGAGCTCTGCTTTTCTCAAGAAAGTAAATGTACAAGTTGCATGTTCTATTCCCCAGACTTACTTTTATTTTTGCTGAAATGTAAGTATCCTGTTTCTTACATCCATGCTATCTTTGAAATACACTGCAAAGATTACTTTTCTTTTGTATGAAAAGTATAGGATTATATCATTGTTAGGACAGGAGCCTTGAATGTGTTTGAAAACGAAAACTGAAATCCCTGTTCTGTCAGGGAGGATCTCTGTGCTATAATGTGATTGGCTGTCAGCTTCTAGGAAGCAAGGCTGCAACTTCCTTGTTTTGATCTGTTGAGCTCTACAGAGCATGTGCCTGTACGCAGACAGGTGGATTGTGGGAGCTGACCCCTAGTACTCACAGGATATTTACATAAATGACCCAATGGCCACAGCAAAGTGAGAGATGAGACACAGCTTGTTGTATCTTTGTGAATGTGCTCTGTCTATTGGGACAATGTTGTCTTGAGACTTTAGTTCCCCTTTAATTTTACAAGTAAATGTTCTTTGCCAGACTTGGCAGGAAAAGTTAGGTGGAATGCCTTCATAATACTAGCCCTGCCATTAAGAGGCTTGCCATAAAGGGATTTTGTCGCTTCAATAACTTTGTTGTTCATCGGCAGCTAGATCATTTTGTATAAAAAAAAAAAGCATGTGTATCTTTCATAATCGAGTTTAAATTCATAGAGAAATTGAGTGTACAATATACTGTAGAGATTTTATCTTTAGAATGATTTTATTATTTTCATACAGTCAAGCCAAATAGTTAGAAATGGCCAACAATTCTGTAGAGGTTAGGGTCAATTCATGAATTTTTTTCAGCTTCTTGGGTACTTCATGCTCAATTTTTGCTCAATATTTGATATCCATATTTCTCACATATCCCAGTTTCAGTGCAGGGGATCGAACCAAATCTCTGTTGTCCTGTCCTGCTTTCCCAAAAGGGTGGGGCATTGGCAGAGCTGAGTTGATTTCAAGAGTTAGAACTGCTGCTCTTACCAGTTACAAAGATTTTGGGGTTGTGGCTATCCCAGAACATCTACACCCGTGTTCATATTTGATGCTGTAAGTTGCATCTGCTGTAAAACTGTGTGTAGTCACAGAGATGCAGTACAATGTTATGTTTCATAATAATATACACATATACATGTATATCTACATATATTATATGTTTCTGTTGGTTTTCTTATAATGAAATACATTAAAACTTTACTTTCATTTCACTGGATTCAAAAACCTTCTACATGTTTTTCCATTTTACAGGCTTTTGGTAGGAGCTCCTCAGGCCTCTGCATTACCAAGCCAACATGCAAACCGCACAGGGGCTCTCTATGGATGTCCACTGACTACAAAACCAAAAGACTGTATGCGAGTTGGTATTGACCATGGAGGTACATTGCTTGAAATACAATTTGTGTGCATGGTGCAGGGGAATTTAGGGAGCATATTTCTGCAGTCATATATACTCGGCTTCTGTATATGGTCAAAATATTGGCTGGACGGCTCACTGTATATCAGTGCAGTGTGAATGCCACAAGGAAAGTCAATGGGACCCACATTTTTTTGTTTTTCTGAGAAACACAAATAAATTTAACACAAATGGGTGTATAGAAAAGTATTATGCAGCAACCAATCAGATGTAGTCCCACGCACGAGTGGGAGACAAATAGACATTTTGTTCGACTATATTTTTAGTGTATGGGAGTTGCTTTGGATCCTGTTTGTAAATGATTGTCACAATACTTATACTGTCTCATATATATCAATATTGTCTCATACGTGGCAATAAAAGTCATAAAATGCAGTTTTAATAGGCATTTAGGGTACAATGCTAAGATTGCCTTTACAATCCAATGCATATAAATATAATCAGCACAATGATACAAGCTGCAATGGTTTCAGTGTAGTCACACATCATTCATTTAATAAATGTAGCCTTGCAATGTGCAGATTTATTTTCTATTTGTATATTTCCATGATATTAAAAGGAAGAGGGGCTGAATCTTAATTTTTTATAACTAGGGAAATTACACAATTTATTTGGCCGCTTACAAAAAATAAAATTGATTGCCATTGAATATTATATTTATGTAATTTGTTAGGCTTCCAGTTAACCTGACTACAATTTGTCTTTTTCTTGCAGTGGATGTGTCACGGGAAAGTAAAGAAAATCAGTGGCTCGGTGTCACTGTTAAGAGCCAAGGCCCTGGGGGCAAAATTGTGGTAAGTCACTTCCTGTAGTTGTTAAAGGGGAACTAATGGGCAATCTTCAAAGTTCCTGATGATACTATAACCTGTTATGTGACTTAAAAAAATAATGTCAATTTCACTGCCTGTCACGGTCACATGACGGACTGGTCAAGTTTATTGCAATTGGGAGCTTCACAGGAGAATTGCAAGACAAAGGCTGTAGAGAGGCGCAGGGGACCCCAGGAAGTACTTTTAAATACTTATAACACAAAAATGCCCATAAGTTCACCTTTAAGGAAACTCATTGCAAATGGGAGATTTACAGGAGAATTGCAAGAAGAAAAAGGCTGTAGAGAGGCGTGGGGGACCTCGGGAAGTACTTATGGATGCCTGTACTGGAAAATTACCCATTAGTAATATATGTGTAAAGCTTGCTGTTCATGGTTGCTCAAAAGTCAACATTCCATACACCTCTAGATTGCCATTTGTTTGGGGAACAGTCTTTCTGCTGCTCCTCATGTACAGTAGGTTTGCCATATCATCCCTTTTAAAATCGAGCACATATGAAATCTACATGCTGCAAGGTTAAGTACCAGTTTATTAAATGTATGCTGTATGGCTACACTGAAACCAATGCAGCCTGCATTAGCTTCTTCTGTCAATATTGGCGAGCCTTTTAGCATGCTGATTCCATATGTGTTCTGTTTTGAAGGAGCTATAGCTGTATGTGAGGAGGGCCTGTTCTGAAAACTACTTTGCACACCTACTGCAGCCTGAATTTCTGTGTGCTAAGGTGCCAATACATTAGAACTTACCTGCCGACCGATTCCGCAACATTCTGTCAATTCTACTGGAAGCAACTTTCTGGTTCTTTTTTGCAACAGACATACAATCGCGAGGTCACACTTTGCTCATCTATTTTGCTTTCATATGTTTCAAAAACTATGGCAAAGTTGGTTCTGGAAGAATTTCTCAGGATCGGTCAGCAGGTAAGTTCTAAAGTATGGGCACCTTAAGTAACCTAAAATTTTGTATGACATGGGCATCTAATTAAATCATTAAACATATTCCATGTTAGGTCTATAGAAGAGGAGTTGCAGGGTATGTACAGTATAAACATTAGGTGTTTTGCCATTAGTGTGTCTGGATGTACTATTCTCATTGTTGGGTTAAGTCTCTTTTTACCATATTACATATTATGTATTATTGCTTTATGAAAATATTTGCCCAAGTTGTTGCTCCACCTGTATTAAATAGGAGTTGAGCTAATGAGCAGTGAGTCAGAATGACTGATTTGTCTGCCAATAACTGCAGAAATATGTGAGTCAGAAAAACCAGTAAACTAACATTTCAGGCAAAACCCTGAAAACCAAGATGACGGGCTGTATGTTCTACCTAGAACCAATAGACCCAACCCAATTCTTCCCATATGAGATTCACTCGGCCTGGTGAATCATTAGGCTCATTAATATGTCACCAAACTACTCTCAATTCTCTTTTAACTATGGCCCCTAACAAGGATGTAATGACTTTATAATGACCGATAAGAATTCAATGAGATTAATGTAATTATTATTCTGATGTAAACATCATTAATTTAGATTATCATTAGATCATCTTTATGACTTTGACAGCTGTAAATTTTTTCAACCTTAAAGCAAAGTTAACCTCTTATGCAAACCTTAAAAACCTATCATGCAAACTTTTAAACATGACTGACTCCTGGTAACATACTACATGTCTCCTGGTAAATTAGTAAGGCAAATTCCAAGAAGACTCTTGTAAGTCGAGTAACTTTAGAAAGCATAACATACCTAATACCCTCAAACCATACAGAGCAATTTATTTAGGTATTTACGTAATGTTGTTTTCATTAGGATTGCCCCTCTCTTTCTTTGCTGCAAGTTCATAATATGCATGTTATATGGCTACACTGAAACCAATGCAGACTTCATCATGCTTCTTATTGATATATCAGCCTTTCAGCATGATAAAATATCACTTTTCTCCCCCTCTAAATGTATCAAATCTTCAAACGGAATATTGAGAGGACTGGCTTATCTATTTGATGTGATGCTTTGAACTCTGTAATGGAGTTCAAAGGGGATTCTCAAACGGTGTGCCTCCAGGACTACAACTCCCAGCATTCCATGTCTTCCCTCTGTAGTTGTATGCTGGGAGCTGCAGGTTTCAAACATCTGAAGACACACCCTGCGCTAGGGTTAGTAGGCCCATGGCTGTAGGATTGATAAACCAATGGAAATCAGAGGGCACATATTTAAATAAAATCCATGCAGCAAGGTGGAAACTGCAATTCCATCCAAGGTACTTCAGTTATTATATGCAGGCGTGTCAATCTTTCACTTTAAATTTCATAGATCGCGGAATGTGGCTAAAGTAAAAGAGCAGTTGTGGATTGTTCATCTTATAAACATTCTGCCACATTATTACAGTTTTAGATTAGTTATAGAAGAAACAGTGGATTCCAGGCAGCGTGAGATTTCAAACGTTTCCATTCCCTCCTGTCAAACAGTTTTTCTCCAAGTGAAGGCAGTGCCAGAGCAGGCCCTGGCTATTTATAGTGAGGCAAAGGGTTTTGCATAGTTTATGAGCACTGTCAATGTTCAGCCTTCTCTTAAACTAAATTTACTTGACCTGAATAAAAGAAATCCACAGTTATTGCTGCTAACCCAATTACTTATCAGTTATTGTTTCATTATGACTTATTACTGACTCAGAAGTGACCTGCAGAAAAAACAGCTTGTAGTCTTGTATTGAGAGCTGCTTGCATGGTGCCCGTTTGCACTGGATAGATCTAATCCATGTATTTATTATTATTAAATGACTGTTCAGGCTGAGGCCACACTACAACGCACAGGAATCGCGCACAAAATCGCGAGCGTTATCGCACGCGATTGTGTGCGCTTTTCTTGTGCGTTCGCCTTTGCGTTCGCGTTTTGCGCATGCGTTTTTGCCATTTCGCGTTATGGAAACGCTGCGTTAACGCACCAAAAATGGTGAACACATGCGTTACCAAAACGCGAACGGACGCGCAATCGCATGCGCATCGGAAATCGCGAGAATTTTTGCGTTCCCGCGTTTTCCATTTTAGCGAAAATCGCGTGCGCAATCGCGAGCGCGAAACGCGTGTGCAAACGCGCGAAAAACGCGCTAGTGTGGCCTAGCCCTCAATGGCAAATTAGGAGCAGAGGGGACTTAACATTCAAATTACCATCATCAAATTGGAACAATGCACTATGCCTCCCCCTGGTTTTCCCTTTGCACAGTGTAAATGTACATGTATGGTAAAAGACACTTTGGGGCTAAGAATATATCTGTGAAATGCATGCGTTTCTATAAAGAGCAGCAGAGATAAGAGTTTTTCAAATGCTCATAATATGGTGCCACTTAAAATAAAGAAGTAGGTTTTCCAATATTCGTTATTGTATTCTTTATAGACATGCAATATGGAAACAAGGAGTGCTAATGTATATATCAAAAGCCACAACCACAGGGAAACAAGGAGTAATAATGTATATATCAAAAGCCACAACCACATGGAAACAAAGAGTAATAATGTATATATCAACATCCACATGGAAACACTGAGTAATAATGTATATCAAAAGCCACAACCACATGGAAACAAGGAGTAATAATGTATATCAAAAGCCACAATCACATGGAAACAAGGAGTAATAATGTACAGTATATATCAATAGCCGCAATCCCAACCACATGGAAACAAGGAGTAATAATGTATACTGTATATCAATAACCGCAACCACATGGAAACAAGGCGTAATAATGTATATACTGTATCAATAGCCACTACCACAACCGCATGGAAACAAGGAGTAAGAATGTATATATCAATAGCTGCAACCACAACCACATGGAAACAAGGAGTAATAATGTATATATCAATAGACGCAACCACATGGAAACAAGGAATAATAATGTATATATCAAAAGCCACAACCAAATGGAAACAAGGAGTAATAATGTATATATCAATAGACGCAACCACATGGAAACATGGAGTAATAATGTATATATCAATAGCCGCAACCACATGGAAACAAGGAGTAATAATGTATATATCAAAAGCCACAACCACTGGAAAAAGAATAATAATTGTATTATCAATAGACGCAAACCACTGGAACAGGAGTATAATTGTATATAATAGCCGCAACCACTGGAAACAAGAGTAATAATGTATATATCATAGACCACCACATGGAAACAGAGTAATATGTAATATCAATAGACGCAACCACATGGAACAGGAGTAATAATGTATATATCAAAAGCCACAACCAAATGGAAACAGAGTAATAATGTATATATCAATAGCCACAACCACAGAAACAAAATATAATGTATATATCAATAGCCGCAACCACATGTTAACATGGAGTAATAATGTATATATCAATAGACTCACCAACTGGAACAAGGAGTGATATGTATATATCAATAAGCCCAACCCACATGGAAACAAGGAGTAATAATGTATATATCAAAAAACGCACACCACATGGAAACAAGAGTAATAATGTATTATCAATAGACCAACCACATGGAAACAAGGAGTAAATAATGTATATACAAAGCCACAACCACATGGAAACAAGAGTAATAATGTATATCAATAGCCCAACCACATGGAAACAGAAGTAATATGTATATATCAATAGCCGCAACCACATGGAAACAAAGAGTTAATGTATATATCAATAGCCACAACCACATGGAAACAGGAGTAATAATGTATATATCAAAGCCACACCACATGGAAACAGGAGTAATAATTGATATATCAAAAGCCACAACCACATGGAAAACAGGAGTAATAATGTATATATCAAAAGCCACAACCACATGGAAACAAGGAGTAAATAATGTATATATAATAGCCCAACCACAACCACATGGAAACAAAGATAATAATTTATATTCAATAGCCACAACCACATGGAAACAAGAGTAATATGTATATATCAAAAGCCACAACCACATGGAAGCAAGGAGTAATAATGTATATATCAATAGCCGCAACCACATGGAAACAAGGAGTAATAATGTATATATCAAAGCCACAACCAAATGGAAAAAAAGAATAATAATGTATATATCAATAGACGCAACCACATGGAAACAAGGAGTAATAATGTATATATCAATAGCCGCAACCACATGGAAACAAGGAGTAATAATGTATATATCAATAGACGCAACCACATGGAAACAAAGAGTAATAATGTATATATCAATAGACGCAACCACATGGAAACAAGGAGTAATAATGTATATATCAAAAGCCACAACCACATGGAAACAAGGAGTAATAATGTATATATCAATAGCCGCAACCACATGGAAACAAGAAATAATAATGTATATATCAATAGCCGCAACCACATGGAAACAAAGAGTAATAATGTATATATCAATAGCCACAACCACATGGAAACATGGAGTAATAATGTATATATCAAAAGCCACAACCACATGGAAACAAGGAGTAATAATGTATATATCAAAAGCCACAACCACATGGAAACAAGGAGTAATAATGTATATATTTCAAAAGCCACAACCACATGGAAACAAGGAGTAGTAATAATGTATATATCAAAGCGCCACAACCACTGGAAACAAAGAGTAATAATGTAATATTCAATAGCCACAAAACATGGAAACAAGAGTAATAATGTATATATCAAAAGCCACAAACCACATGGAACAAAGGAGTAATAATGTATATATCAAAGCCGCAACCACATGGAAACAAGAGTAATAATGTATATATCAAAAGCCACAACAAATGGAAAAAAAGAATAATAATGTATATATCAATAGACGCAACACATGGAAAACAAGGAGTAATAATGATATATACAATAGCCGCAACCACATGGAAACAAGGAGTAATAAGTATATATCAATAGACGCAACCACATGGAAACAAAGAGTAATAATGTTATATCAATAGACGCAAACCACATGGAAACAAGGAGTAATAATGTATATATCAAAAGCCACAACCAAATGGAAACATGGAGTAATAAGTTATATTTAATAGCCCAAACCACCTGGAAAACAAGAATAATAATGTATATATCAATAGCCGCAACCACATGGAAACAAAGAGTAATAATGTATATATCAATAGCCACAACCACATGGAAACATGGAGTAATAATTTATATATCAAAAGCCACAACCACATGGAAACAAGGAGTAATAATGTATATATCAAAAGCCACAACCACATGGAAACAAGGAGTAATAATGTATATATCAAAAGCCACAACCACATGGAAACAAGGAGTAATAATGTATATATCAATAGCCGCAACCCCACACATGGAACAAAGGTTAATGTATTATCAATAGCCAAACCACATGGAACAAGGAGTAATAATGATATATCAAAGCCACAACACATGGAAGCAGGAGTAATAATGTATATTCAATAGCCGCACACCACTGGAAACAAGGAGTAATAATGTATATATCAAAAGCCACAACCACATGGAAACAAGGAGTAATAATGTATATATCAATAGCCGCAACCACAACCACATTGAAACAAAGAGTAATAATGTATATATCAATAGCCACAACCACATGGAAGCAAGGAGTAATAATGTATATATCAATAGCCGCAACCACATGGAAACAAGGAGTAATAATGTATATATCAATAGCCGCAACCACATGGAAACAAGGAATAATAATTTATATATCAGTAGCCACAACCATCTGAAAACATAGGGGTAATAATGTATATACTGTTTCAATAGCCACTATCACAACCACATGGAAACAAGGAGTAATAATGTATATATCAATATCCGCTACCACAACCACATTGTTATGTTACCCATGATGCTTTAAATATGTGGTGAAAATAGCAAGATAAAGCTTAGAAAATTATAGTATTTTATATTTTATTTATTTTAGTATCTGAAGTATCCGAAATTGTATTTAATGCATTAATAAGGAATGGCCACAAGTACCAATAGACCAATAGATAAAGAGTTTGATATTGATACTTAACAAATTACCCAGACATCTTACATTCGGTTGATTTTTGCAGACATGCGCTCACTTGTATGAAACTCGCCAGAGGGTTACCCAGCTTTCAGAGACAAGGGATGTCATTGGGCGTTGCTTCGTGCTAAGTGATAACCTGAAGATTAATGATGACTTGGATGGAGAAGAATGGAAGTTCTGTGAGGGTCGGGCACTGGGACATGAAAGGTTTGGGTTCTGCCAGCAAGGTGTTTCTGCTGGATTCACCAATGATAATCATTATATCATGTTTGGGGCCCCAGGAACATACAACTGGAAAGGTAAGTGTTTGTATAGTTAATTGTGATTATTTTCTATTTAAATAATATTTGTTTGACAGTATTGATAACAACTACAGCCATGGTGTCTTAACCCTGGGTTTCCGTTTTAGAAAATTCATGTTCCCCCTTAGACATAAAAGAATTAAAAGCAAGGAATCCATTAGTACCTGTATAATTCTCTCTCTCATGAAAGAGCCCATGGGAGAGAGTGGATCCATCATTGTGATAAATCTCTTTACAGATGTAAACAGCAATCGTGTTAAACAGATCATTTTCTTTTAACCTTCCCTTCCATTCCACATCTCATTCAAGTTAAAATCTGCTGACAATCATCGTCGCAAGGTGGTACATAACTTAGTCTTGAATTAGTTCTTAGCTGAACGTAAGCAAAATCTATACCTAGAACTTTAACAAATGAAAACACTTATTTTAAAGGAGAACAAAAGATAAAATAATCTTCTATTGTAAGGACCTGGCCACAAGTTTTTTTGCAAAGAAATGTGGCACTTGGGACTATAAGTATAAAAATGCATGCAGGTAATTCTACATGTAGTGAGGACAAGAACTGCTAAATATTTAACTTCAAAAATGCTTACCCTTTCCTAAAATACTGACAGCGGCTTCTACTTCTTCAGTTGGCATTATATATTTACATGGGGTTAATATTACCAGCCTTCTAAAACTATGGGGAAAAGGAATATAAGCAGGTTTAAAGAATCTTTACACATAAAATAACTACCTCAGCTCAAATTAAAATATATTGTAGTTGAGTTTGTTTGTGTTAAATGTGCTTAAATCCAGACTGTTTGAGAGAATCAGAAGTTGAGTGTGTGCCTTTTAACACCCTCTGCTACAAATAGTCCCAATTCAAACCCGATAGAATTCATCAGAACCCAGGGACTGATGGCCACTGGGAGAGATTGGGAATCACCCTCAAATTTAATAGCTGAGGAGTCCAGATGAATCGGCGATTGATGTGAACATCCTTTAGCTGAGGTGCTTTCTTTTTATAATGTGGTTGTTTTTAAGGTATTATTGCTTTTATATTAAAGGATAACTATACTCTAAAATTATATTATGAGATGAGAAGTACCTGGGGCAGGTAGGTAGGGAGATTATTCCTACTTTCCAATACTGGCAGAACCAGTTTTCATTGGGCTGGTGCTCCTCACAGAAACAATATGGGGAGGTAGGACTTACCAACCCTGTAATCTCTGTATCTCTGTCCCACTACTTTTTATTTGGACTGTTTTTTAAAAAAAAATCATACACACTATATTTCTCCTTTAAACAATATGACTTCTTGGGTAATCACTTTAAGTTGAAAAAAATGGGAGTTTCAGAACCAAAAGCATGTATATCATTAAAGGGGAATAACGGTATACCCCAGAACTAACCCCTCCCATTAAAAGTACCCAAGGTGAGGAACTAAACTGCTATTTTTAAGTTGGATGACTTTACAGCATCCCTACATTTAAAAGCTTTACCATTTGCAGTGGTGTAACTACCGTCCCCGCCACCCCGGACAATAGGAGGGCCTGCCACAAGCCCACAACCTTCTGTATAAAACAGCTGATCGCGCGTATGAAGGAAACATGTGCAGTCAACTGTTTAAAAGATCGAATTTCTGGTTCAGTCTGGTCTTTTAAACAGCTGATTGCACGTATGTTTCATTCATACACGCTATCAGCTGTTTAAAAAAAGCTGATCGTGGAGGTGTTGGGTCAGGGGCCCAGCCTCCAATCTCATGGGGGGACGGGTCCATGCAGTTGCGCCCCAGACATTTGTTGCTATGTGTTTAAATCCCAATGTGGTGGGTGTTCTCTGTGATGGTCAGTATGTTTTCTTAAAGGGCAACTAAAGCCACAGAACAACACTTAACCAGAAGGCAGAACACCTTGATATAAAACCAGTAATCTGTGTCTTACCTCTCATTTTGATACGGGCGCTGGGAAATTTACCTAAATAACATATGATTTGTGCTTTACTTCTCAGCATTCTAATATCACACAGTTTGGTCAACGACCATTATTTTCTGCTCATGCTCAGTCCTTAGCTATGGCACAAACTTGTTACAGTTGGTCACACCCATTAATAATCTCTAGCCAATCCTTTTACAGGACAGATAAAGCAAGGAAGCATGTGACTGAGGTCAGGGGGTGTGGTCTAACACTGCACATACACACAGTTACTTCATCCAGTTCTTAACTTTAACAGAGTTTACTAAAGTGGCATTTTATAGTTTATTGGTGTTTTTAGGGGGTTGTTTTCAGATTCTGGAGTATACAAAATTGGGTTTAGTTCTCCTTTAATAGAAATGTGTCTGTTAATTTGAATAATGTGATCTTCTTTTCTTGGGCCCTACCACTCGCTTTGCCTGCCAGGGGAGCTCCGGGTGGAGTTATTTAATCAAAGTGCCCTGGCTCTGGGTACTTACGATGACGGCCCATATGAAGTTGCTGGAGAGAAAAGCCAGAAACCAGAAATGATACCTGTACCACACCACAGTTATTTTGGTATGAGGTCATGGCCGGATGCTGAAGAGAAAGGAAAGGGGGAGAAACACAGAGTGGAACCCTACACAGCTTTATATACTAATAGTGCTTTTGGGGGTTTGTTGGGCATAAAAGAATAATGGCACTGTGCAATAATCCTGAATGACATTATTAGCAGTTTCCTCTCACCTTTCTAACACCGTTATTAACATGACCAAACCATCTACATCACAATGAGTTATTGATGGGTTATCAGTGCGGCTCCATACACCCTCTTTTAAATGTGGTCAGTTGGTCTATGTGGAAATACACAAATCCTACCCCCACTGCAGTGTCACCACCACGTAAAGACCAAGAAAGTACAACTAAACCAGGTATTGAGTTACTGGGGTGATTCTTACTCCTTGATGTGGCCCCTGACATGTAAAACTGGCCAATCACTAATTTACAAATTGCTTCAAATTATCAACACATTCCAGTGGAATCTGCAGTGCAAACTGTGATGAAAGTTGCATGTTTGTGCCCAGCTTAATTGCCCCCACCCCCACTTACTAATTTATGTCATTTTGCATACAGTGTGGAAAATGTGACAACCTGACTGGAATGTCACAGATGAAAGTTCAGGGAAGGATCGGCTTTTTACTCTCTGCAGTGCCTGGTGTATCAATTTAGTATCCATTATAGTCATGAGCATTAGTGAGCGCCATTTATGCGCTATTATTGTTTTTTTCTCCCTCAATTCCACTCTCTTCCAGCTTTCCGTGCTATGACATAGATATCTCTGGACCTTCTAACTTGCTGTCTCTTTTCTTTTCTCTCTTTCTTCCCTCATTTCCTCCACTTCTTGGGGGGGATACAAATTCATGACACAGGACTCTTGTTTGTTACAAACATTGATAGTTCAGACCCGGATCAGTTGGTGTATAAAACGTTGGAGCCCAGGGACAAGGAGGCCAGCCTGGGCCATGACGTAGCTTTCAATAGCTATTTAGGTTTGTAACTGGCATATGTGTGCAGGGGGCCGGGTTCAGCTCCCACCTCCTGTATGTTCACATAATCTGCTGTCCCTGTGTATTTCTCCATCCTTTGCTGGTTGACATTGTGTCATATGTTTTATTTCCTACTTCTTATGAAGCATTTTACAAAGTATTTTTGTTCTGGTCAGGTTTTCCTAACTTTGACATCAGTCTCCACCATCATATATTTATTTTTAGAGATGCTTTTAAAAAATTATGCTTATTTTCTATTAACCAGCAGTCTGGTTTCATTCTAAATTATCAAAACTTTTGAGGTGCAACTTGACCTTTATTATACAGTTTTGTGCTGATACCTTTACTGCATATGACACGTCTTTCCCAGCAAACATCTGTTTGCATATTTTTGCTAACCCTGCCTAACATTTCCTGCTACTGCATTCCCTCAGCTTGATGTGAAGGGATTGAAAAAGCATAGTGAGGCATAACAATGTCCTCTTACCCTTTATCTACGGTATGTATTGTTCTAGTTCTGCTTATCCAGTGAATCTCACCCAGTGACAGGGGTGGATTAGGTGCTCTAGTCCCAAGATGAATTCTGTATTATAATGAATAACTGCTGCAACAGGGTTGAGCACCACCTGTCTGCAAAGCTTTACTAGAACAATGTTAAACACTGGTTTATTAAACATCATTCTATTAATTGCATGGAAAGAAATAATGCATGCAGCAAGAAAATGATCATCCTCATATCTTCACCTGGGTTAATTCTAACCACCTTTTATTTTTCTTTAATACAGTACCTAATTGTTCTTGCTTTTTATCCCTTAACCTAGTCATGGCTTTGCTAATTAAAAGTATGCAAACGTTGCTTAAACATCACCCAGCATTATCAGTTTAAAGTTAATTTGCAGTCCTTGTGAACTGACCACTATATCTATAGACAACAGATTATTCATCTGTTATAATCTGGCAGTGTATAAAAAGAGAGAATTACGGTATTACTTACAGTATATGCCATTTACATTAAGCCGACAGGGTCTTTGCAATAATGTATTCACTGTATGTACTAAGCATCTAATTAATTAAAGGAAAGGTCTAATTAATTATAAGAATCATCTAATATACTCAAAAGCCAAATAACCCAGGGTGGAGCTTATTGCAGGATACAAACAGTAACCAGGTTTGTTTTTTATAGATCCACCAAATAATGAAAAAAAGTGTACTGTGTACTCTCATGTATTCACCTTAATAATCAGACTATTTATTTGTATGCTCAAGCCATTTCTTCCCCATATGTTTACATGTATACTCCATAAAAGTGGCAGTATTGCTTGTTGGCTTGGCATTCATTATTGATATTTCTAGAATATCTATGATTTGAAAATGTAGATAGATAGATAGATCTAGATAGATACATCTATTGAATGTCAGTTGGTACAATGGGGCAGGACTGTTTCTGTAGAATAATGAAATTAAGTAAAATAATTTGTAAATTCTTTGTCATTGACAAAAAATTCTCAGAACCAGGTTAATATGCAGTTAATATGGCATCTCTAACACTTCACCCATTCACTCATTTTGCTGCACCAATGAGTCAAAGTGCTGCTTTATCTGCTTTAAATGCAAAGGGCTAAAAATGAGGGGGAGCTGACCCATGTCCAAGATTATAAGGCTAAAGAAAATAAAGTACCATTGTCATGTCCAGGTAGGTCTCGGTGACCAATCTTCAGCTGTCAGCAGCAGAACTGCAGCATCAGTAAGTGCCAGGTGAATGGTGACTTAGCAACATGTCATCCTGCTTGGTAACCTTACATGGTTTTAAGGGCATCCTGAAAATATGAACTGCTGGCGTGGCCTGAAGAATAGGAACATGATACTTTACAGGGTTATTCAATAAAAGTTCCTATCATTAAAAATGGTGCTAATTTTGCCCCAACCAATCAGATATTAGCTTTCAAATGTTAAATAATATCTGATTGGTTGGGGCAAAATTAACACCATTTTTACCAATAAGAACTTTTATTGAATCTCCCTATAAGTGTAATGCCAAGCTAAGATCCAGTGCTATGGCTGTCATGCTTCCCAATTGGATTATGGGATTACTGGAGATGAAGATAAGCATCTCCAGTGCCATATTCACCATTTGCAAAAAAAACCAAAAACATAAATAATTACAGCTTTAAAGCCAACTAATGCTGCCACAATAGAATGTAAAATAATGAATACTAATATGACAAAGCAGATAGCGCATTAGGTGTTATTTCTACCATCTGTCTCTTGCTATCCTTCCTGCTTTCTCTTCTTCCTAACATCTCATTTTGTATTTATTATGTTTCCGTCTGTTTTAGTACGGTCGCCACTGCTAGAAAATTAATGGTTCTAATTCCTTCAATGCACCTTCTAGGTTTCTCAGTGGACTCGGGGTGGGGGGTGACAGGGAAGAACAGGCTGAGCTTTGTAAGCGGGGCCCCCCGTGCAAATCATACAGGTGCCGTGGTTATTCTTCGTCGGGACAATGGGAGCCAGCTCATTCCTGAGCTCACATTATGGGGAGAGACTCTGGCATCATCATTTGGGTACAGTGTTGTCATGGAGGATCTGAATAATGATGGGTAAGTGCTATGTATGTTATTGCCAAATAGCAGAAAATTATTAAAATCCAAAGTCTTATATATGTGTTTGGAGTTTTATAATGAGATTATATATATATAAATAATAATGGCTATTTGGCAATAACTTACTGTTATTTTTAGACAAACTAACAATTTTAGTTTGTAATTTCCCTGTCTTCTGGTTTGAACTTTTTGCTTCCTTTACTGCTTTGATCAGATGGATGGATTTGTTGGTGGGGGCCCCTAATTTCTTCTCACGGAAGGAGGAGATTGGCGGTGCTGTTTACGTGTACATGAATCATGCTGGAAAACTGGATAAATCACCCCCAATCCGTCTGAATGGATCTGATGGATCTATGTTTGGAATAGCAATCAGTAGCTTGGGAGATCTCAACCAAGACGGATTCAAAGGTCTGTTTTACCTGGGCCTTGTGCTTTATTTAATGTATCTAACGTAGACTGGATCACTCTAAGCAAAATGTGAGACGTGAGATGCAGGCAATGTATATTGTATTGAATGTATTGTACTAAATGTATATTGTATTCAATGTATTGAAAAAGATCTGAGCAGGAGGTGCTGCATAAAAATATTTTAAGGTGTATAATCAGTTATGGGTGTAGAGTATTAACACAATCTATTAGGATTCTGGAGGATTGTTAACTTTTTTAATTTTTCTGCTTTTAGATGTGGCCATTGGGGCACCATTTGATGGAAATGGGAAGGTTTACATTTATCATGGCAGTCCTAAGGGATTAGTATCCAAAGCTGCTCAGGTAAGGTGCACAGGCTACACTATGCCTCACAGTCGTGCACATAAACTGACCTTATATACTATTGTATGGTAAAGTGAGTTTTCCACCATTTTAATGATTTTATTTTGTGAATTGGTAGCATTAGTAAAATAGGACTAACATTAAAGGAGAAGTTTAACCTAAAACACATTTCCACTGACATCCGTAATGTGCAGATAGTGGAAGTCAGTGAAGGAGTATGCTGGATATACACTGGTTAAACATTTTATTCAACATTCATTTGTTCTATCAAATGTCTAATGACAGACTTTAAAGGGCACGTCCACCCCCAAAACTATAATCCCCCCAACTACTGGCCCCACCATGTAGTGTAGTTTAATCCTTACCTCACATCCCAACTCCATCTGGTTCTCCTGTAGTCCCCCCCCAAAGTTCCAAAAACTGCCCACCAGGAGGCTATCAGGTCATATAGGACACTGCCTGCTACCTGGCCTCCCGGAGATTCCTGCCATGCGTGCTGCAGCCCTTCTCCCCCCTCCCTCCCTCTTCCCTTCCCGTCTACTATCCCTCCCCCTAGCTCATCCCCTTAATTTGTGCTCCCCCATGTCCCCCAGCCCCAACCGCATGTTTTTTTTTTTTAAAAAGCTCCCCAACCTCTTACTTACCTCTCCGCTTTCCTCCGCTGCACTGAATGACCGGCAGCCGCGTCCGTGATTGGCTGCCGCTCAGCCAATCACAGACGCGACTGCCGGTCCCGCCCCTCTCTTGCATTCTCGCAAGCAGAGGGCCGGCAGTGCGGCGGAGGTCGAGTGGGAGGTCTTACTAGTTTGGGGGGGGCTTTTTAAAAAAACTAAACAAGCGGTTGGGGCTGGGGGACATGGGGGAGCATGATATAAATTTTTTATTTTGTGGGTGGACATAGCCTTTAACCGCGGGTGATTTTATCTATCTGCGTTACCAGCCCTGGCCCAGTCATTTGCAATCAAATAAATCTACAAGGTTTGCTGTAGTGAAAGATTTTACTTATTTCACACAGATATATCTTTGGATAGGAATTACCTAAAAAGGCAAGTGACACATCATTTATGTCAGAAATTGTGTTTCAACCTGAATATTTATAAAAATTAACGTGGAATGTCTATGCAGAATTCAATCTTTGTTAGTCAAGATTAGACACATAAGTTTCCTGTCCTTAAATTTTCAGTCCTTAAAGGGGAACTGTGGTCTCCAAACAAGTTGAGTTTAAATGAAAGGACAGTTTCCTACCTTTAAAACAAGCCATCAACCACCTCTCTACGTGCTCCACAGCCCAAGATATACAGAAATGACTGACCAGAAAGTTAATGGGTGGAAGGCTGACAGTGACATCCTAAGGCTTCTCCGATAGTGCGCGGCAAGCACAGCCTCAGACTCCCTCAGTGTGTGAGGGAAACAGGAGTCCCTCCTTCTCTCTGCTGTGTGAAGGAGCTGCAGAGAAGGTAAGGGAATCTACAGCCCTTCTCTCTAATGTGAAAACAGCCTTTTCAGGTAGAGTCTACTCTGCCACAGTTTCCACAGTTTATTTTTTTTTTTTGGGGGGGGGGGTACGGGAGGGTGGCCCACAGCACCTGTGAGTGGGGGTCGGGCTTAGGCTCCCGTCAGTGGGTGGGGCTTAGGCACCCGCTAGTGGGCGGGACCATGGCACCGTGAGTAGGCGGGGCCACGACCCTCCCGTGAGTGGGTGGGGCCACATGGGACTGTAAGGGAATGGGCCAAGGTGGGCCTGCAACTGGAGGGACCATGGGATCCATGAGTGGGAGGGACCAGAGGGGGCTGCAAAGGGGAGGAGACACAGGGCAGATTGACTGACAGGTTTCAGGCAGAGAAGCAGGAAGTGCAGGGGACTGGTGATGCTGCTGCCATATCACACACAAAAATGTAAATATCTTCAAAACTATGCAAAATAAACAATGACAATAAATTTCAAAAACTCTCAGGAGAGCAATCCTATCAATTTACCAAAGTCATTTTTGGACCACAGCAGTCTCTTATTTTTTTTTATTTTTAAAAAAAGAATTTCAAAAATTGTAGATACAAGATCCCACTACTTTTGGATTTAAATCTGAGCTATTGTAGATCCTGAGAAATCATCATTTGAAATCAAAGCATTTACAAGGAAAGAACTGTGACTCCAGAAGCAAAAATTATAACATGTTCTCCATCTCTGACCTCTTACTAGATTTTAGCTGCCTGCCAGCACAGTGTCTATGGTGAGACTGTGCAGAAATTATAAATGTCGCAGATACTACAAGAAGGCAGTGAGTAAGGGAGGTGGGGAGCAATTAGGAGCACTCACTAATTAATAATTATTAAAATAATAATTTAATGACAAAGCATGCACAGATAATATGGGAGTACCACCATTTTACTTCTTTCCAATTGTAATTTCAGAAAAAGTTGTTTGGTGAGTATAGTGGACCTTTAAATTCACAATTACATTTTTAACAATTTACACATAGGAATTTACATTAAAATTCTTAGAATTTTTTTTAAATAAATAATACCTCTATATCTATCTCTCTATATATTCTCAATATAAATCTGAAGAACCATGTTTACCATATAAATAAGTTATATTTAATAAACATTATATATTCTATTTTATTCAATAATCCATTTTTGTTTCTATTCTGCTGAATTTATTATTCATTCTTTTCTTTTTTTTACTTTGATTACCTAATTCTCTCAGTGTCCTTTTAGATTCTGGATGGCATAAGTGTTGGTATAAGGACTTTTGGCTATTCACTTTCTGGAGGACTAGATATTGATGGAAACACATACCCCGATTTGTTGGTGGGATCTCTTTCTGACACCATTGTGCTTTATAGGTAATTTTTTTTTTCTGCATCAACACATATGTAGTCAAGTAAGGCTAAAGCTAGTTATATGCAGGCTGATGATTTTCTGAACGGATTTCCAATTGGTGGAAACCATCTTAAATCCAATACAAAGAACCAATCTAAATTTCCCACCTTGCGCCACCATCTTCCATAGATTTCAGCTTGAAAACTATGGAAGATGGGGTGGATAGAAAATGTTCTGCCTTGCCTGATCAAAGCTTTTTTTCGATAGATTGATCGATATTGCCATTCTTTCACGGTATATATATGTTTATTCATATAGTGCCTCCTGGGGACGCAGCGCTGTACAAGTATTAGAATACAAAAAACTATACAAGGGAGACAATAAATGAATACACAAATATATAAATAGGTATGTGCGTGACGAAATATACAAGTGCTTGAAACATGTAACATGAGGCTCTGCCCTTTAGAGCTTACAATATAATTAGGAGATTTGATTTCCTTATTGTTAGAGAGCGAAACAATGCGTGCGGCAGAGTTAAGTATTGAATGAAGAGGAAAAACAGGCATCAGTGCGCCATCCATGAGGAGACAGTAGGAGATGCGTGATTGGGAGTCAGGACTTTGCACGGGGGTGGAAAAATATATTTGAATATCATCAGCATACAGATGGTATTTAAAACCAAATGAGCTAATGACATCTCCCAGGGAAATAGTATAAAGGGAGAACAACAGGGATCCAAGAACAGAGCCCTGTGGAACCCCTATACTACGAGAAACTGGAGAGGATGCTTTATTATCATATGACACAGAGTAGGTTCTGTTAGAGAGGTAGGATTGTAGCCAGGATGCCGCTTCATTCCGGATGCCCAACGAGTGAAGAATTTGCATTAAGAGGGAGGGATCTACTGTGTCAAAAGCAGAGGACAGCTGTCTAAGTGGAATGCCCAGGACAAAACCCTAATTGTAAGGGGTCCAGTAGGTTATGAGAATGAAGATAATTAGTGATACGGGAGAAGACAAGACGTTACAGTAGCTTAAAGGCAATCATTAGAGAGGTTAGAGAGACCAGGGTGATAGTAAGACAATAGGGGTCAAGGGAGGCTTTCTTGATTATGGGTTTCACATGGGTATGTTTAAAGGAGGAAGGGAAATACCAGATGACAAGGAGGCATTGAGAACAGAGAAAAAGGTCTTTGATATTCCAAATCAATTTGATCGAAATCGCCGAATTGATCACAATATCAATGCCGTGTTTGGGGGGCTTAAGAGTACTTGGGTCAATAATTTTTCCTTAACAAACAAGGCAACTTATATTTGAACCAAAATACCATGTGTATTTTCCTACCTACCACTCCTGACCATTTTCTTTTTAGTCAAAAGTCTATCCGACATGTTTGAACATGGCCGATTGTGCAGCTTTCAATTGAAAATCTTATCGATTACAGACTTTGCTGAAGTAGGGAATTGGAATATGCTGTAGCTAGAACATTTATACCGTTTATAATGTGTAGTAGAGTTTTTGTTCCATTTCACAAACATGCGGGAACTCTCCATAAAGATAACATGACCAAACTTTATCTACATTATAGAAAAGAGTAAGGATGTAAAGACTGTGTAAATATTTAATTGGGCCATTAAACAAAGAACAGGTTTCCCCAGAGAACACAATTGTAGATCTTGGAAAAATAGTTGTTTCAGTTACACTCAGAGAAGTGGGAAACGTGGGAGCTTATTTGTATTGATGAAGCTGTAATGATAAATAGACAGATCTAGTCTGATATCGTATGGGCCTTTTTGGTCAGAAATTCTAACAATATATACAATGTATATCCAAGGAATTGGATTTTTTATTATGTAGCAAACATACATACAATAAAATGTAATAGAGTGCTTGGCATTAACTTATAACTAAATGAGAATTATACCAGGGAAGGATTGAACTTAGCATTGGATCTTCTTTACAAATTATACCAGGGAAGGATTGAACTTAGCATTGGATCATCTTTACTCATTAAACCTTTACGAAGATAAAAGTAATTGTAGCATTAATGTGCCCGTTAATTTTACACCCAGATTTAAGCTTTTTGTTTTGATTGACATGTTCTTGTTTTCTTACCGGTACTTCCTCAATACAGGTCACGCACAGTCGTTCATCTACTGAAGGATGTCACAATCTCCCCACAAAACATTGATCTGGAAAACAAAAACTGCAAACATGAAAATGGGATATGGTGAGCAAAATGTTTAGTGTGTTATCACAATCAGTGTTATTCCTTTTAAAGGGCATGTCCACCCCCAAAACTATAATCCCCCCAACTACTGGCCCCACCATGTAGTGTAGTTTAATCCTTACCTAACCTCGCCACTCCATAGGGTTCTCCTGTAGTCCCCCCCCCCAAAGTCCCAAAAACTGCCCACCGAGGCTAGCAGAGTCCATATAGGACTCTGCCTCCTACCTGGCCTCAGGTATTTTTGCCATGCGTACTGCGCCCTTCTCCCCCTCCCCCCCTCCCTCTCCCTCCCTCTCCATTCCCTCCCCCTAGCGTTTAACCCTTTTAGTATAGGCTTCCCACTGGTCCCCCAGCCCCAACCGCATCATTTTTATTTTAAGAAAGCTCCCCAACTCTTACTTACCTCTCCTCTTTCCTCCCGCTGAAGTTAGCTGCCGGCAGCCGCGTCCGTGATTGGCTGCAGCTCAGCCAATCACAGACGCGCTGCCGTCCCCCCTGTGCTTGCATTTCTCGCAAGCAGAGGGCCGGGAGCGCGGCGGAGGAAAGAGGGGAGGTAAGTAAGCTTTTGGGGGCTTTCTTAAATAAAAATAATGCGGTTGGGGCTGGGGGACCGGGGAGCCTATATTAAAAGTAAGATTTAAGGGTGGACATACCCTTTAACAGAATTAGCTCATTATTCTACTTTTCCCAAGGGTTTTGATTTTGTAAACATGAGAAATAACTCCACCGATCCAAATACTAATTTAGAAGCAGTCGTATGTTTGTAGAGTTTTCCTTCACGTTTATGGTCATTAAAGGGGAAGTTCAGTGAAAATACATATGCTTTTCAGAAAAAAGAGCAGTATTTTTTCATCCCAATGACCTTCATCTGCCAATTCAACATTTTGTCTGTATATAAATAAATGCAACCGAAATACTGACTTCCTGTTTGCAGGACCCCTAGTAGAGACCGTTATGGTCTTGCCCTTGACCCAGCACCTGGGTTGATTCAGTTGCTCAGTAGAGATCTGAGCATCTTTGACCCATCCAATAGCCAATCAGTAGAAATTACTGTTAAGAACATTCCAAGGACGTGGTGCATCCTGGGAAGGACCGTTAGAACCTGAAATGTCAGCTCACTAATGTCAACAGCAGGGAACAGCTAAGGGTATGAAATCAACTGATTTTTAAAAATGGGAGAGAATATGTAGAATAACTAAGAAGGCATTACACAATCTAACAATTTAACAAATATTGATAAATTTCCACTGAACTGTCCCTTTAAAGGGGAACTTAAAGGGCATGTCCACCCCCAAAACTATAATCCCCCCAACCAGCCTTTTCAGGTAGAGTTCTCACTCTGCCACAGTTTCCACAGTTATTTTTTTTGGGGGGGGGGGGTACGGGAGGGTGGCCCACAGCACCTGTGAGTGGGGGTCGGGCTTAGGCTCCCGTGAGTGGGTGGGGCTTAGGCACCCGCTAGTGGGCGGGACCATGGCACCCGTGAGTAGGCGGGGCCATGACCCCTCCCGTGAGTGGGTGGGGCCACATGGGACTGTAAGGGAATGGGCCAAGGTGGGCCTGCAACTGGAGGGACCATGGGATCCATGAGTGGGAGGGACCAGAGGGGGCTGCAAAGGGGAGGAGACACAGGGCAGATTGACTGACAGGTTTCAGAGCAGGAAGCAGGAAGTGCAGGGGACCTGGTGATGCTGCTGCCATATCACACACAAAAATGTAAATATCTTCAAAACTATGCAAAATAAACAATGACAATAAATTTCAAAAACTCTCAGGAGAGCAATTCCTATCAATTTACCTAAAGTCATTTTTGGACCACAGTTCCTCTTTATTTTTTTTTATTTTTAAAAAAGAATTTCAAAAATTGTAGATACAAGATCCCACTACTTTGGATTTTAAATCTGAGCTATTGTAGATCCTGAGAAATCATCATTTGAAATCAAAGCATTTACAAGGAAGAACTGTGACTCCAGAAGCAAAAATTATAACATGTCTCCCACTCTGACCTCTTACTAGATCTTTAGCTGCCTGCCAGCACAGTGTCTATGGTGAGACTGTGCGAAAATAAATGTCGCAGATACTACAAGAAGGCAGTGAGTAAGGGAGGTGGGGAGCAATTAGGAGCACTCACTAATTAATATATTAAAAATAATAATTTAATGACAAAGCATGCACAGAATAAATAGGGAGTACCCACATTTTACTTCTTTCAAATTGTAATTTCAGAAAAAGTTGTTTGAGTGAGTAAGTGGACCTTTAAATCACAATTTACATTTTTAACAATTTACACATAGGAATTTACATTTAAAATCTTAGAATTTTTTTAAATAAATAATACCTCTATATCTACTCTCTATATATTCTCAATATAAATCTGAAGAACCATGTTTACCATATAAATAAGTTATATTTAATAAACATTATATATCTATTTATTCAATAATCCATTTTGTTTCTATTCTGCTGAATTTATTATTCATTCTTTCTTTTTTTTACTTTGATTACCTAATTCTCTCAGTGTCCTTTTAGATTCTGGATGGCATAAGTGTTGGTATAAGGACTTTTGGCTATTCACTTTCTGGAGGACTAGATATTGATGGAAACACATACCCCGATTTGTTGGTGGGATCTCTTTTGAACACATTGTGCTTTATAGGTAATTTTTTTTTTCTGCATCAACACATATGTAGAAGTAAGGCTAAAGCTAGTTATAGCAGGCTGATGATTTTCTGAACGGATTTCCAATTGGTGGAAACCATCTTAAATCCATCTACAAAGAACACATCTAAATTTCCCACCTTGCGCCACCATCTTCCATAGATTTCAGCTTGAAAACATGGAAGATGGGGTGGATAGAAAATGTTTCTGCCTTGCCTGATCAAAGCTTTTTTTCGATAGATTGATCGATATGCCATTCTTTCACGGTATATATATGGTATTCATATAGTGCCTCCTGGGGACGCAGCGCTGTACAAGTATTAGAATACAAAAAAACTATACAAGGGAGACAATAAATGAATACACAAATATATAAATAGGTATGTGCGTGACGAAATATACAAGTGCTTGAAACATGTAACATGAGGCTCTGCCCTTTAGAGCTTACAATATAATTAGGAGATTTGATTTCCTATTGTTAGAGAGCGAAACAATGCGTGCGGCAGAGTTAAGTATTGAATGAAGAGGAAAACAGGCATCAGTGCGCCATCCATGAGGAGACAGTAGGAGATGCGTGATTGGGAGTCAGGACTTGCACGGGGGTGGAAAAATATATTTGAATATCACAGCATACAGAGGTATTAAAAACAAATGAGCTAATGACATCTCCAGGGAAATAGTATAAAGGGAGAACAACAGGGATCCAAGAACAGAGCCCTGTGGAACCCCTATACTAAGAGAAACTGGAGAGGATGCTTTATTATCATATGACACAGAGTAGGTTCTGTTAGGAGGTAGGATTGTAGCCAGGATGCCGCTTCATTCCGGATGCCCAACGAGTGAAGAATTTGCATTAAGAGGGAGGGATCTACTGTGTCAAAAGCAGAGGACGCTGTCTAGTGGAATGCCCAGGACAAAACCCTAATTGTAAGGGGTCCAGTAGGTTATGAGAATGAAAATAATTAGTGAACGGGGGAAGACAAGACGTTACAGTAGCTTAAAGGCATCATTAGAGAGGTTAGAGAGACCAGGGTGATAGTAAGACAATAGGGGTCAAGGGAGGCTTTCTTGATTATGGGTTTCACATGGGTATGTTTAAAGGAGGAAGGGAAATACCAGATGACAAGGAGGCATTGAGAACAGAGAAAAAGGTCTTTGATATTCCAAATCAATTTGATCGAAATCGCCGAATTGATCACAATATCAATGCCGTGTTTTGGGGCTTAAGAGTACTTGGGTCAATAATTTTTCCTTAACAAACAAGGCAACTTATATTTGAACCAAAATACCATGTGTATTTTCTACCTACCACTCCGACCATTTTTTTTAGTCAAAAGTCTATCGACATGTTTGAACATGGCCGATTGTGCAGCTTTCAATTGAAATCTTATCGATTACAGACTTTGCTGAAGTAGGGAATTGGAATATGCTGACTAGAAACATTTATACGTTTATAATGTGTAGTAGAGTTTTGTTTCCATTTCACAAACATGCGGGAACTTCCATAAAGATAACATGACCAAACTTTATCTACATTTAGAAAAGAGTAAGGATGTAAAGACTGTGTAAATATTTAATTGGGCCATAACAAAGAACAGGTTTCCCCAGAGAACACAATTGTAGATCTGGAAAAATAGTTGTTTCAGTTACACTCAGAGAAGTGGGAAACGTGGGAGCTTATTTGTATGATGAAGCTGTAATGATAAATAGACAGATCTAGTCTGATATCGTAGGGCCTTTTTGGTCAGAAATTCTAACAATATAACAATGTATATCCAAGGAATGGATTTTTTATATTGTAGCAAACATACATACAATAAAATGTAATAGAGTGCTTGGCATTAACTTATAACTAAATGAGATTATACCAGGGAAGGATTGAACTTAGCATTGGATTTCTTTACAAATTATACCAGGGAAGGATTGAACTTAGCATTGGATCATCTTTACTCATTAAACCTTTACGAAGATAAAAGTAATTGTAGCATAATGTGCCCGTTAATTTTACACCCAGATTTAAGCTTTTGTTTTATGATTTACTTTTTTGTTTGTACAGTTAGTACTATGTCCTCAGGTCACCACAGTCGTTCATCTACTGAAGGATGTCACAATCTCCCACAAAACATTGATCTGGAAAACAAAAACTGCAAACATGAAAATGGGTATGGTGAGCAAAATGTTTAGTGTGTTATCACAATCAGTGTTATTCCTTTTAAAGGGCATGTCCACCCCCAAAACTATAATCCCCCCAACTACTGGCCCCACCATGTAGTGTAGTTTAATCCTTACCTAACATGCCAGCCCATAGGTTTCCTGTAGTCCCCCCCAAAGTCCAAAAACCGCCCAGGAGGTAGCAGAGTCCATAGGACTCTGCTCCCTACCTGGCCTCAGGTAGATTTTTGCCATGCGTTCTGCAGCCCTTCTCCCCCTCCCTCTCCCGATTCCCTCCCCCTAGCGTTTAACCCTTTTAGTATAGGCTTCCCACTGGTCCCCCAGCCCCAACCGCATCATTTTTATTTAAGAAAGCTCCCAAACTCTTACTACCTCTCCTCTTCCTCCGCTGAAGTTAGCTGCCGGCAGCCGCGTCCGTGATTGGCTGCAGCTCAGCCAATCACAGACGCGGCTGCCGGTCCCGCCCCTCTGCTTGCATTTCTCGCAAGCGAGGGCCGGGAGCGCGGCGGAGGAAAGAGGGGAGGTAAGTAAGAGTTTGGGGAGCTTTCTAAAATAAAAATAATGCGGTTGGGGCTGGGGGACCAGGGGGAAGCCTATATTAAAAGTAAGATTTAAGGGTGGACATACCCTTAACAGAATTAGCTCATTATTCTACTTTTCCCAAGGGTTTGATTTTGTAAACATGAGAAATAACTCCACCGATCCAAATAATAATTTAGAAGCATCGTATGTTTGTAGAGTTTTCCTTCACGTTTATGGTCATTAAAGGGGAAGTTCAGTGAAAATACATATGCTTTTCAGAAAAAAGAGCAGTATTTTTTCATCCCAATGACCTTCATCTGCCAATTCAACCTTTTGTCTGTATATAAATAAATGCAACCGAAATACTGACTCCTGTTGCAGGACCCCTAGTAGAGACCGTTATGGTCTTGCCCTTGACCCAGCACCTGGGTTGATTCAGTTGCTCCGTAGAGATTGAGCATCTTTGACCCATCCAATAGCCAATCGTAGAAATTACTGTTAAGAACATTCCAAGGACGTGGTGCATCTGGGAAGGACCGTTAGAACCTGAAATGTCAGTCACTAATGTCAACAGCAGGGAACAGCTAAGGGTATGAAATCAACTGATTTTTAAATGGGAGAGAATATGTAGAATAAAATAAGAAGGCATTACACAATCTAACAATTTAACAAATATTGATAAATTTCCACTGAACTGTCCCTTTAAAGGGGAACTAAAGGGCATGTCCACCCCCAAAACTATAATCCCCAACTACTGGCCCCATCATGTAGTGTAGTGTAATCCTACCTCACATCCCAGCTCTGTAGTCCCCCCCAAAGTCCCAAAAACTGCCCACCAGGAGAATAGCAGTCCATATAGGACTCTGCCTCCTACCTGGCCTCCGGGAGAAGTTTGGCATGGGTACTAACAGCCCTTCTCCCCCTCCCTCCCCTCCCTCTCCCTCCCTCTCCAGATTCTCCCCCTAGCATTAATCCCCTTTAATATAGTAATCCCCCTGGTCTCCCAGCCCCAACCGCATGGTTTTTAATTTTAGAAAGCTCCCCAAACTCTTACTTACCTCCTCTCTTTCCTCCGCTGCACTGAATGACCGGCAGCCGCGTCCGCATTGGCTGCCGCTCAGCCAATCACAGACATGACTGCCGGTCCCGCCCCTCTGCTTGCATTCTCGCAAGCAGAGGGCCGGCAGCGCGACGAAGGAAAGAGGGGAGGTAAGTAAAAGTTTGGGGCACTTTCTAAATGAATGTCTTTATGTGCTGTGTTTTATTTTCATTCACTTTCTTATTTTCTAGAGCTAAAATGTGTTTTGAGGCTGAAGCAGATAGGAGACTTCAAGGAAGTCAAGCCGTGTGGTTTTCCTAAAGCGTCATTCTACAACCAGGAATACCAGCATACTGGCACCATACTGCTTAACAGTCAGTCGTCCAGCCACTGTACCACTACCACCATTCACTTCAGGTAACACAGCAAATAAAGAAATAAAGCACAATTTTTTTTTAGATTGCAGTGGATACTGAATGTAATTTAAAGCACATTAAAAAGGCACTATACTGCTCTGTACTCCCTACAAACTACCATTTAAATTAAATACACATATCCCACATACACTGCCATATGATATTCTTCACAATTATCATTTCTAACAATGTAACACATGCAGTAATAAAACACACCTGGTTGGGCCCGGGCCTAACACCAATTCAAAGGGATTTATAATTAATATATATATATATATATAATATATATATATAAAATATACTGGTGATCTAAACAAACAACCATACAATGTAATTTTATTGTGATACCCTGCAGTGGGATCATTTCTTCCCAGTGTGCAGAACCCTTTGGAATTGGTTTTAACACAATAGACATGTGGCAAGGTATATGCACCTATAACCCACTGAGTTCTATCTATAGCTGAATTATATAATCCAGTAAGTTACCAAAAACCCACTATAGTTGAAATGAAATCCTGGGCACACCAATCTTAAATAAACACTAATTTGCTTAGCCATTAAGCCAAAAAAATGTTTCGGTGTAAGAATGCATCTCTTTCTGACAAGCCGAAATGTTTCTGTGCACACGAAACATCACTTTTCTGCTTTATGACTAAATAAATTAGTTGATTTTTAAGACTGTTGCCCAGTGTTTCATTTAGACTTTGAATATACCTACTGGCTATAGTCCTGGAGCACCCAGCATATCATATTGACATTCATTCACTGATTAATAGAGATGTACTAGTTCAGGTTTCTGCCACTAGACATATGGATATGCTCAGAAACTGCTACAACAACGGTTCTCACAATAAACGTTAAAGGCCTTCCTATTATATTCCTATATGTCATGTGACTTAGGGCTCAAATGCTTAAAACTTATAAAATAAACTTATTTATAAGTTCTATTCATAACTATTCCACCCCAGTGGAACTGGCAACAATAGAAATAGCAGTTCACAGTTCATAGGAACAAAGCAAAGCCACATTTTTCAGCTTCCATTCATTACTATTAATCTCAAACTGTAGACAGAAAAGAGAACTTAATTATAACCCATATAGTCATATTCATTTTACTCTATGGGCTAAAAAAGGAGTCAACAACAGCAGGAACTTGGGAAGTATCAGTGTTTCTCCCAGAATTTTTTTCTAGCCGGGTGGCATGAAAAGTGGCCAGAGGGTGTGGAAAAGTAGCTGGATGGGGCGGGACAGGAGATTTAATTAGGGAAAATGAGATGTACACTTTTTTATTATTAACCAGTGTTCTCCCAAGTGTCTTTTAGCAACGTGCAACACATTACTGTCTGTCTTTCTAGACAGGGATACTGACAAACAGATACAGACAAACAGAGATATATACATACAGAGATAGACAGAGAAAAAGACAGAGATAGCAGAGATACAGACAACAGACATAGACAGACATAAATACAGGTAGACAAAGATACAGAACAACAGAGACAAATAGACAAAGAGATGCAGACAGAGATACGTTCATACAATACAGAGATATAGACATAAAGTGACGAACACAGAGAGATAGATACAGACAGAGATACAGACAGAGAGACAGATATTGACAAGAAACAGACAGATAAATACAGACAGAGATAGACAAAGATAGGCAGATATACAGACAGACAAACAAACAGACAGATATACAGGCAGAGATAGACAGACAGTCAGAGATAGGCAGATACAGACAGATAGAAATACAGACAGAGATATACAGACAGAGATAGGCAGATATACAGACAGACAGACAGAGTAGGCAGATGTACAGACAGACAAACCGACAGATAGAAATACAGACAGAGATAGGCAGATATACAGACAGACAAAAATACAGACAGGATAGGCAGTATACAGACAGACAGACAGATACAATTACAGACAGAGATAGACAGACAGAGATAGGCAGATATACAGACAGACAGACAAACCGACAGATAGAAATACAGACAGAGATAGGCAGATATGCAGAACGATGACAAACAGACAGATAGAAATACAGAGAGATATGCAGATATACAGACAGACAGACAAACAGAGAGATAGAAATACAGACAGATAGATGGACAGAGATAGGCAGATATGCAGACAAACGACAAACAGACAGATAGAAATACACAGAGATAGGCAGATATACAGACAGACAGACAAATCGACAGATAGAAATACAGACAAGATAGACAGACAGACAGAGATAGGCAGATATACAGACAGACAGAAATACAGACAGAGATAGCAGATATACAGCAGACAGAAATACAGACAGAGATAGGCAGACAGATAGAAATACAGACAGAGATAGACAGACAGAGATAGGCAGATATACAGACAGACAACAAACAGACAGATAGAAAACAGACAGAAAGTTACAGACACATTTTGCAGGCTTTTTTTGTTAACATAAAAAAGGGTTCTCTGTTTCTAGCTAGAACTGCAGAGGCAAAAGCACCTGAAAGCACTTGCATTCTTCTCTCTCAGATCTGCCAGTATTTCCAACACTTTCCTTTATAGCACAATACAATGTTGCAATTACCGGCAGAACTGAGAGGAGAGTGAGAGACTGCTAGTACTTTCAAGCTGCTTTTGCTCTGCAGTTTCTCGCTGGATTAGATTGTGACAGGCAGTGTTTCTGCTAGCCAGACGGGCAGTTGAATTAGCCGGGCGTACTTCCGGCTAGAAGATGCTGGCGAGAACACTGCAGTATAATGTTAAATATATTGTGTTTCAGCTCTTTATAAAATTGGAATAAACCAGAGTGGAATTTATTTTTAGACTTTGATTCTCCTTTATTATGAATGAGCACCAAAGCATGAGCATCAGGAAACAAATGGGAAAGACTACAGGGAGATCAACCTATACACACCTACCTTATAGTATGTTCATAGTATTGAAAGTTGAATAAAGACACACCTCTCTCATTTATCTTTTTTTTTTTTCTTTTTAGGAGGGAATCAAAGACAAGCTTCGCTCCATCCCAGTGACCCTGACATACAGTATACACAATCACATGACAGAAACTATTTGTCCGTGGACAAACTACCTCCCCTCATGCCTATTCTCAGTGATGTGGAACGAAATGTTTATAACATGGAGGTAAGGGAAGATACATTCATTATAACAAATGTGTGCTATTTGATACTACCTAATATTACTATTTCAGCTGTGTCAAAAATAGAAAAAGCAGCAGGAATATGTAAAGGAAACAGTATTACCCACCAAGTATTCTCCTGTGTTTCTGAAAAGGCAAAATGACTAACAAACATATTTAGAATCATATAAACTACTGGTCATATATACTATTGATATTGACTTTTAACTCCTATAACCTTTTGCAGCTGATTGTAACATTAACAGGGAGATTTAATAAAAGTTCTTATCTTAAATGGTGCTAATTTTGCCCAACCAATCAGAACTTATGTAACATTTGAAAGCTAACATCTGATTGGTTGGGGCAAACACTAATAATTTGTCAGATCCCGTTAAGGAGAAAAATGGGGACATCTAAACATTCATAAGGATGATTTTTCGTTTTAGCCATGTGGTACGTAATAGTTTATTAGGCAATGTAACTTATCTTTACCAATAACATTTTCATGTTGTGGGCATAAAATACATGCCTATAATGCCCTGCAATATAACTGGTTTAAGTAAAAATACTGGATATTACGCCACTCTGTCAATTTATTCAGGTAAACTTCTTAAAAGAAGGTTGTGGAGAAGACAAAATCTGTCAAGGAACATGCAGCTCAGTTATACATTTTGCTCCCGTGTAGGAAACACTGACCAGTTTGTACCACTCCCTATGTAAGTATATGGACTGTCAGATGAAATAGAGCATTGTAATAACTAGTTCCCCAAGTCCCCAAAGCAAGTTCTTAATACTTTTCAAATTTTTGCTCAAATCTTATTCTTTTGTTTACCTGATTTTATTTTAATTGAATTAAATTGTCAACCCAAATATGAATAAGATCCAATATCTTCTATGTCTCTTCATTGACCTACTCAATCATAGCTGACTACCATGTTTGTGTTTAATATTTGCCTCCCACTAGCACAGACATGTGACAACTGAAGCAAAAGTGACATAAAAGATTGAATGAATTCCAATGTGACTGTTCAGACTGGGGTCACACTGAAAAACATAAGATTTGTATTAATTAAACCACATGTGGAATTTGATTTAGAAAGATTAGATTCCGATATAATTTGTTCTGTATATCAGTCAGAGCAGTGATGGCGAAGCTTTTAGAGACAGAGTGCCCAAACTGCAACCCAAAATCACTTATTTGTTGCTAATGCCAACATGATCATGGCATAAGCTAAGAGAGTGAGAGATACTGATGTTTACGTGACCTCTCTCTGCTACAGACAGCCATTACACTTTCTCATGCTGGTGGTTGCAGAAGGAGAGCAGACCAGCATTCTGGTAAAAAAAAAAAATTGGTGAACTTTGCTGTACTCAAGTGCCCACAGAGAAGGCTCTGAGTGCCACCTCTGATCTAGAGCATTAAGAAACAGATCTATTTACCTTCAGTATGAACCAGGTCTATCCTAGTCCTTTCCTTTCTGGATACATAGCTACATGTTCCTTTGCAGATCCAGTTGCATTTTCTGGTGTTCTGTAAAACAAGACATGAAAGCAGTGTAACTTCATGCTTTTGATCTGAATACCTAAAAAACAGACATAATAAGTTCTGGTTACATGCAGATTAAAAGCCTTGCTAGCTGTGCTGAGACCATCATGCAATTCGCCCCACAGGATGATAGATACTAAACACTATTCTATCCTTTTATATCTGGATAGGATTGCGTAATAAAATATACAGTAGTTGATCTATTTCATTATCTAATATACTTCTAACAACCCACAATGCATTCCTCCCAACTTCTACAATCAGCAAACTGGTACAGTGCAGGACCAATTGCAGCTCACCCCGGGATGTCTGGACATGCGTCCTGAAAGTCAACTGCCCACGTTCCATTTAAGACCTACTCACCCCGGGACTCTTCAAATTGTGACAGTCCTGGGGTATGCTTGCATCTGTATTATTTAGCATGTATTCAATGAACTTTTCAGACAAAGTGCATTCCAGAACGAAAACTGAAAAATTATCTTCTACCACCATGAATTGGACTTAACTACTATAAAATATACTACCGGTTCCAAAGTTCTAACAACTGATAAACCTTTTTGTGTAATGCATAGACATACTCACAGGGTTATTCAATAAAAGTTCTTCGTTAAAAATGGTGCTAATTCTGCCCCAACCAATCAGATGTTGCTTTCAATGTTAAATAATATCTATTGGTTGGGGCAAAATTAGCACCATTTTTAATGAAAAGAACTTTTATTGAATCTCCCTGTCAGTCTTTTCTAATATATTTAGAGTTCGCCCTATAATGGTATAAGAAAATTACTGCAGAATCTGGATTTAATTTTTTGTATTTTTTTTTATCCAGGGAAAAAAAGTTCCAGTTTTTCTCTGACTGACCAGAAGGATGTAGCCCTTAGGATCACTATCACTAACTTCCCATCAGACCCAAGTAACCCAATGCTGGATGGAGATGATGCTCATGAAGCACAGCTTATTGCAACCTTCCAGACACCCTGTTCTTCTCTGTGTGGCGCACAGGAGGAGACAGTTTAGGCCTTCCAATGGTATTAATTTAACACCTGACAACCATTTGTCTCTTTTGTTTATTATGCTCTGTGAACCGTAGATTCTTTATTGCTCTCAGTGGCAGTGTACCATAGAGTCTTTACTACACTCAGTTAAGAGTACCATAGATTCTCAATTGTACTCAGACAGTGTACAGTAAATTCTTATTGAACTCAGTGCAGTGTACCGTAGATTCTTTATTGTACTCATTGAAGTCTACCGTAGATTCTTTATTGAACTCAGTGCAGTGTACCGTAGAGTCTTTATTGAACTCAGTGCAGTGTACCATAGATTCTTTATTGTACAGTAATATTCTTTATTCTACTCAGGGCAGTGTACCGTAGATTCTTTTTTTCTACTCAGGGCATTGTATTGTAGATTCTATATTATACTCAGTGCAGTGTACCTTAGATTCTTAATTCACTTGGTGCAGTGAACCATAGATTCTCTATTGTACTTAGTGGCAGTGTACTGTAGATTCTTTATTATACTCAGTGTAGTGTACCATACATTCTCTATTGTACTCAGTGCAATGTACCATAGATTCTTTATTGTACTTAGTACAGTGTACACCTTTGGTGCTTCAGCTGCGTGGGCACCGCAAAAGAAAACCACATAGCATGAGATGTTCTATGACTACTGCAGTGATAAAAAGTAATTAGCATTACAGAGATTCCATTGCCCAGTCACCTCCACATTTACTTTTTATCGCTGCATGGAAATTGTGCTAAATTGTCAGTAGTCTAATTAAATCTGCAGTGTACATAAGTGTACATATTTTCAGTGTTTTATTTTCCTCCAGGACAAGACAGTGGTTTGTATTTCCAATGTGAATGCATCCGAAGCAACTTTGAACTTGGAACCCCCATGAAAAGGAATGCTGAGGTAATGGTCTTTGTCTTTTGATCTCTACTTTAACAATAAGAATATGCTTGTGACGGTTCTCATTCATCTAGGCCATATGTGGTGTATTTTTGCTTCATAAAGATAAGGCCATTGATCGAGCAATGTATCTCACCTCTACCCTGGTGAGGCACATCCTTGTATTATATGGACTCCCAAAGATATAAAGGAAGGGCCCCACTAAGTCCTATAGTCAGCAGCATCAACTCTGTAACATACAGTACAGGTGGCAAAAATCCTAGCCAACATTTTAGGGCCATTGGTTTCTAAGCATCACATCCAGAACTCCCAGGATTTCACCAACAGATTGAAGATCAAGTACTCGGTGGAAGAAGAAACTATGGAACAGATCTTAACCCAGAACAGGTGTGTTCCCTACTGGATTTGTGCCTGAATACCACCTATTTCAAATACAGGGGAAAAGTTCTAAAAGCAAAAACATGGATGTGCTATGGGATCTCCAGTTTCACCCATTTGGCAAACCTTTACATAGAGGAAGTGGAAACACGGTGCTTAATACCTTTAAAGGGCATCTATAATAAAATGTATACATTGCTCCAATCCAGACATAAAAAAAGGTTATTGTATTCTGCCTTATTCTCACCTTCTGATTTACTGCACATTTTCCCATATAGATGCCCTTTAAAGGCATAGCACCCAGCCACTGGTTCAGATATGTGGATGACACCGGGTTTAAATCCACCAGAAGGAAGTACAAGCCTTCACAGCACACATCAATGCCGTAGACCAGAACATCAAATTTACAAGGGAAGAGGTACAAAACAACACACTGGCTTTCTTGGACTGCTTGGTAGAAGTTAAGGGAAATGGAAACCGGAAGTAGAGGTTTAAAAAAACCAACCCACACAGATCAGATTTGATGTTCGACTCCCACCACCCTTTAGATCACAAGCTGGGTGTCATCAGAACCCTTCAACACAGAGCAGAGGACATCCCCACTAGCATAGAGGAAAGGCTAAAGAAATTAAACATCTCAGAGGAGCCCTTAAAACATGTGGATATCCAGACTGGGCCTTTGTCAAAAGAAGTAGAAGGAAAGAAAGGAATGCGAATACCAGCAGTGAAGGGTTAAAAGCAAGACTGGAGAAAGAACATGATCATCCCATATGTAGCAGGGGTCTATGAGAAATTAAGAAGAATTTTTAAAAAAATGCCATATCCTCTGTCTGCTTTAAATCAAACAACACACTGAGGCAGCAATTGGTACATCCGAAAGACCCAATACCGAAACACAGTGCAATGAAGAGTGCTCTGATTTGTATGTTGGGAGACCAAACAGCAACTGCACCAATGTATGGCCCAGCACAGAAGAGCCAATTCCTCGGTCAAGACTCAGCCATGTACCTGCATCTTAGGAAAAAGGACATACCTCTGAAGATTGTAATGTTAACATCTTCACAAAGGAACATGACTGGTTAAGAGAGTTAAAGGTGTCAGGAGGTGAAAATAAAGAAACCAAGCCTGAATAGAGGTGAGGGGGTTGACACCAACTGTCTGCCATGTACAATGCTGTTTTGACATCCTAACCTGGGCAGTTTCGATAACACCTCTTAGCCTCAATGCAACCACACCTTGCATTCGAAGGCCCCTAACACCTGACTGTCATATGCTAATTGGGACTTTCAAGGTATATCATTGCCAACAGATTCGTGTACAAGTCTGCTGAATTGAGAAAGCCAGTTGGATGACTAGCAAAACATCTTCAAGAACTAAACTTTAAGTCCAGTTGATTTAACTGAATACAACTGATATAAACAATGAAACATTCAGAGGCGTACTTGCAGGGGCCGGCCCCCCCGCAAGAATGGAGGCCGGCCCCTGACCCCCTCCTAGATGCCTCCAGCGATCAGCCTTTAAACAGCTGATCGCGTATATAAATGAAAACATGCGTGCTGCTCCGGAAGTTAGGGTCTGGTCTTTTGAATAGCTGATTGCACGTATGTGTCATTCATACGATACATACAATAATAATAATAATAATAATATGAACCTTCCATCTCCACATCCCAAGGAAGACAGTTCCATAGTTTTACCCTTTTCACACAGTTAAAAACCCCTTCCGAACTTGAAGGAAAGTAAGGATTATTATATTGTAACATTACTCAAGGAACCAATATTTTTTTTTTTTTTAAATTACATTTAAAAATACAAACACTGTAATATGAAAAGGCTTTTCAAACTGGAAAGTTACTTACTTCTAATTCTATGGGCATTTAAGAAGAGACTGTAAAGATAATGGAAGGAAATTTAGCCAGTTATTCCTGGCAGATTCATTGGATTTACAGAAATTAAAACCATGTGAGAATCTCAGCAGATAGATTCCCCTTCCCAAGTTCATTATGAGTTGTAAAGTCTCCAAGATATGTGTTTCCAACATTAGAATATGTTAATTGGGTAGAACATTGTTGCATAGGGGAATTTACACGTCAGCTTTAGTTTATATTGTAAAACTCTGAGCAATTGAAAACTGGATGTAACTAGTGCAGAGTAAAAATTTTAGTCTTTGAACTAATATAATGAGTTTATTTAGATATAGTTTCTTTAAAGGGCATTCCACCCCCAAAATTTAATCCCCCCAACTACTGGCCCCATCATGTAGTGTAGTGTAATCCTTACCTCACAATCCCAGCTCCATAGGCTCTCCTGTAGTCCCCCCCAAAGTCCCAAAAACTGCCCACCAGGAGGCGTACAGGGCTAGATTTTGCCATGCGTACTGCAGCTCTTCTCCCCCCTCCCTCCCCCTCCCCCTCGTCCTCTACTACTAGTCCCTCCCCTAGCTAAACCCCTAGGCTATATTAAAAAATAGAATTAAGGGTGGACATAGCCTTTAAATTAAAATATAAAATCTGTTTAACTTTGACAAACTGACAATTTTTTTTTAGGCTGGGTACACATGGGCAGATTTTTCAGCCCAATCAACCGATACCTCCATACATCGGTTGGTCGGGCCAAAAAATCTGTGCAGGTTTCAGCTGCGGCAACTATCCAACCAATGTATGGAACGTATCGGTTGATTGGGCTGAAAAAATCTGCCATGTGTACCCAGCCTAAAAAAAAATTGTCAGTTTGTCAAAGTTAAACAGATTTTATATTTTAATTTAAAGGCTATGTCCACCCTTAATTCTATTTTTTAATATAGCCTTCCCCTGGTCCCCCAGCCCCAACCACATGATTTTATTTTTAGAAAGTGCCCCAAACTTTTACTTACCTCCCCTCTTTCCTTCGTGCGCTGCGGCCCTCTGCTTGCGAGAATGCAAGCAGAGGGGCGGGACCGGCAGTCATGTCTGTGATTGGCTGAGCGGCAGCCAATGCGGACGCGGCTGCTGGTCATTCAGTGCAGCAGGAGGAAAGGGGAGGGGTAAGTAAGAGTTTGGGGAGCTTTCTAAATTAAAACCATGCGGTTGGGGCTGGGAGACCAGGGGGATTACTATATAAAGGGGATTAATGCTAGGGGAGGGAATCTGGAGAGGGAGGGAGAGGGAGGGGGAGAAGGGCTGATGTACGCATGCCAAATTCTCCCGGAGGCCAGGTAGGAGGCAGAGTCCTATATGGACTGCTATTCTGGTGGGCAGTTTTTTGGGACTTTGGGGGGGACTACAGGAGCGGGATGTGAGGTAAGGATTACACTACACTACATGATGGGGCCAGTAGTTGGGGGGATTATAGTTTTGGGGTGGACATGCCCTTTAAGTTCCCCTTAAAGGGACAGTTCAGTGGAAATTATCAATATTGTTAAATTGTTAGATTGTGTAATGCCTTCTTAGTTATTTACATATTCCTTCCCATTTTTAAAAATCAGTTGATTTCATACCCTTAGCTGTTCCCTGCTGTTGACATTAGTGAGCTGACATTTCAGGTTCTAACGGTCCTTCCCAGGATCACCAGTCCTTGGAGTTCTTAACAGTAATTTCTACTGATTGGCTATTGGATGGGTCAAAGATGCTCAGATCTCTACTGAGCAACTGAATCAACCCAGGTGCTGGGTCAAGGGCAAGACCATAACGGTCTTACTAGGGGTCTGCAAACAGGAAGTCAGTATTTCGGTGCATTTATTTATATACAGACAAAATGTTGAATTGGCAGATGAAGGTCATTGGGATGAAAAATACTGCTCTTTTTCTGAAAAGCATATGTATTTTCACTGAACTTCCCCTTTAATGACCATAAACGTGAAGGAAAACTCTACAAACATACGACTGCTTCTAAATTAGTATTTGGATCGGTGGAGTTATTTCTCATGTTTACAAAATCAAAACCTTGGAAAAGTAGAATAATGAGCTAATTGTTTTAAAGGGTATGTCCACCCTTAAATCTACTTTAATATAGGTTCCCCCTGGTCCCCCAGCCCCAACCGCTTATTTTTATTTTAGAAAGTCCCCAAACGCTTACTTACCTCCCCTCTTTCCTCCGCCGCGCTCCGGCCCTCTGCTTGCGAGAATGCAAGCACAGGGGCGGACGGCAGCCGCGTCTGTGATTGGCTGAGCTGCAGCCAATCACGGACGCGGCTGCGGCAGCTAACTTCAGCGGAGGAAAGAGGAGAGGTAAGTAAGAGTTTGGGAGCTTTCTTAAAATAAAATGATGCGGTTGGGGCTGGGGGACCAGTGGGAAGCCTATACTAAAAGGTTAAACGCTAGGGGGAGGGAATCGGGAGGGAGGGAGAGGGAGGGGGAGGGAGGGGGAGAAGGGCTGCAGTACGCATGGCAAAAATCTACCTGAGGCCAGGTAGGAGGCAGAGTCCTATATGGACTCTGCTAGCCTCCTGGTGGGCAGTTTTTGGGACTTGGGGGGGGACTACAGGAGAACCCTATGGGCTGGCATGTTAGGTAAGGATTAAACTACACTACATGGTGGGGCCAGTAGTTGGGGGGATTATAGTTTTGGGGGTGGACATGCCCTTTAAAAGGAATAACACTGATTGTGATAACACACTAAACATTTTGCTCACCATATCCCATTTTCATGTTTGCAGTTTTTGTTTTCCAGATCAATGTTTTGGGGGAGATTGTGACATCCTTCAGTAGATGAACGACTGTGCGTGACCTGTATTGAGGAAGTACCGGTAAGAAAAACAAGAACATGTCAATCAAAACAAAAAGCTTAAATCTGGGTGTAAAATTAACGGGCACATTATGCTACAATCTTTTATCTTCGTAAAGGTTTAATGAGTAAAGATGATCAATGCTAAGTTCAATCCTTCCCTGGTATAATTGTAAAGAAAGTCAGACACATGCTAAGTTCAATCCTCCTGGTATATTCTCATTTAGTTATAGTTAATGCCAAGCACTCTATTACATTTTATTGTAGTATGTTTGCTACATAAAAAAAATCCAATTCTTGGATATATTAAATGTTAGAATTTCTGACCAAAAGGCCCATACGATATCAGACTAGATCTGTCATTTATCATTACAGCTTCATCAATACAAATAAGCTCCCACGTTCCCCATTCTCTGAGTGTAATGAAACAACTATTTTCCAAGATCTACAATTGTGTTCTCTGGGGAAACCTGTTCTTTGTTTAATGGCCCAATTAAATATTACACAGTCTTTACATCCTTACTCTTTTCTACAAGTAGATAAAGTTTGGTCATGTTATCTTTAGGAGAGTTCCCGCATGTTTGTGAAATGGAACAAAACTCTACTACACATTATAAACGGTATAAATGTTCTAGCTACAGCATATTCCAATTCCCTACTTCAGCAAAGTCTGTAATCGATAAGATTTTCAATTGAAAGCTGCACAATCGGCCATGTTCAAAATGTCGGATAGACTTTTGACTAAAAAGAAAATGGTCAGAGTGGTAGGTAGGAAAATACACATGGTATTTTGGTTCAAAATAAGTTGCCTTGTTTGTTAAGGAAAAATTATTGACCCAGTACTCTTAAGCCCCCCAAACACGGCATTGATATGGATCAATTCGGCGATTTCGATCAAATTGATTTGGAATATCAAAGACCTTTTTCTCTGTTCTCAATGCTCCTTGTCATCTGGTATTTCCCTTCCTCCTTAAACTACCCATGTGAAACCCATAATCAAGAAAGCTCCCTGACCCTATTGTCTTACATCACCCTGGTCTCTCTAACCTCTCTAATGATTTAAGCTACTGTAACGTCTTGTCTTCTCCCGTATCACTAATTATCTTCATTCTCATAACCTACTGGACCCCTTACAATTAGGGTTTTGTCCTGGGCATTCCACTAGACAAGCTGTCCTCTGTTTTGACACAGTAGATCCCTCCCTCTTAATGCAAATTCTTCACTCGTTGGGCACCGGAATGAAGCGGCATCCTGGCTACAATCCTACCTCCCTAACAGAACCTACTCTGTGTCATATGATAATAAAGCATCCTCTCCAGTTTCTCGTAGTATAGGGGTTCCCAGGGCTCCTGTTCTTGGATCCCTGTTGTTCTCCTTATACTATTTCCCTGGGAGGTCATTAGCTCATTTGGTTTTAAATCCATCTGTATGCTGATGATATTCAAATATATTTCCACCCCCGTGCAAAGTCCTGACTCCCAATCACGCATCTCCTACTGTCTCCTCATGGATGGCGACTGATGCCTGTTTTTCCTCTTCATTCAATACTTAACTCTGCCGCACGCATGTTCGCTCTCTAACAATAAGGAAATCAAATCTCCTAATTATATTGTAAGCTCTAAAGGGCAGAGCCTCATGTTACATGTTTCAAGCACTTGTATATTTCGTCACGCACATACCTATTTATATATTTGTGTATTCATTTATGTCTCCCTTGTATGTTTTTTGTATTCTAATACTTTACAGCGTGCGTCCCCAGGAGGCACATATGAATAAACATATATATACCGTGATGAAAGAATGGCATATCGATCAATCTATCGAAAAAAAGCTTTGATCAGGCAAGGCAGAACATTTTCTATCCACCCCATCTTCCATAGTTTTCAAGCTGAAATCTATGGAGATGGTGGCGCAAGGTGGGAAATTTAGATTGGTTCTTTGTATTGGATTTAAGATGGTTTCCACCAATGGAAATCCGTTCAGAAAATCATCAGCCTGCATATAACTAGCTTTAGCCTTACTTGACTACATATGTGTTGATGCAGAAAAAAAAATTACCTATAAAGCACAATGGTGTCAGAAAGAGATCCCACCAACAAATCGGGGTATGTGTTTCCATCAATATCTAGTCCTCAGAAGTGAATAGCCAAAAGTCCTTATACACCACTTATGCCATCCAGAATCTAAAAGGACACTGAGAGAATTAGGTAATCAAAGTAAAAAAAGAAAAGAATGAATAATAAATTCAGCAGAATAGAAACAAAATGGATTATTGAATAAAATAGATATATAATGTTTTAAATATAACTTATTATATGGTAAACATGGTTCTTAGATTTATATTGAGAAATATAGAGAGATAGATATAGAGGTATTATTTATTTTAAAAAAATTCTAGAATTTTAAATGTAAATTCCTATGTGTAAATTGTTAAAAATGTAAATTGTGAATTTAAAGGTCCACTATACTCACTCAAACAACTTTTTCTGAAATTACAATTTGAAAGAAGTAAAATGGTGGTACTCCCATATTTATCTGTGCATGCTTTGTCATTAAATTATTATTTTAATAATTATTAATTAGTGAGTGCTCCTAATTGCTCCCCACCTCCCTTACTCACTGCCTTCTTGTAGTATCTGCGACATTTATAATTTCTGCACAGTCTCACCATAGACACTGTGCTGGCAGGCAGCTAAAGATCAGTAGAGGTCAGAGATGGAGAACATGTTATAATTTTGCTTCTGGAGTCACAGTTCTTTCCTTGTAAATGCTTTGATTTCAAATGATGATTTCTCAGGATCTACAATAGCTCAGATTTAAAATCCAAAAGTAGTGGGATCTTGTATCTACAATTTTTGAAATTCTTTTTTAAAAATAAAAAAAAAATAAAGAGGAACTGTGGTCCAAAAATGACTTTTAGGTAAATTGATAGGAATTGCTCTCCTGAGAGTTTTTGAAATTTATTGTCATTGTTTATTTTGCATAGTTTTGAAGATATTTACATTTTTGTGTGTGATATGGCAGCAGCATCACCAGGTCCCCTGCACTTCCTGCTTCCTGCTCTGAAACCTGTCAGTCAATCTGCCCTGTGTCTCCTCCCCTTTGCAGCCCCCTCTGGTCCCTCCCACTCATGGATCCCATGGCCTCCAGTTGCAGGCCACCTTGGCCCATTCCCTTACAGTCCCATGTGGCCCCCCCACTCACGGAGGGGTCTGGCCCCGCCTACTCACGGGTGCCATGGTCCCGCCCACTAGCGGGTGCCTAAGCCCACCCCACTCACGGGCTAGCCCCACCACTGACGGGAGCCTAAGCCCGACCCCCACTCACAGGTGCTGTGGGCCACCCGACCCCCCCCCCCCAAAAAAAAATAAACTGTGGAAACTGTGGCAGAGTGAGAACTCTACCTGAAAAGGCTGTTTTCACATAGTGAGAGAGAAGGGCTGTAGATTCCTTACCTTCTCTGCACGCTCTTCACACAGCAGAGAGAAGGGGGACTTCCTGTTTCCCTCACACACTGAGGGAGTCTGAGGCTGTGCTTGCCGGCGGCACTATGCAGGAGAAGCCTTAGGAATGTCACATGTCAGCCTTCCACCCATTAACTTTCTGGTCAGTCATTTCTGTATATCTTGGGCTGTGGAGCACGTAGATAGGTGGTTGATGGCTGTTTTAAAGGTAGGAAACTGTCCTTTCATTTAAACTCAACTGTTTGGAGACCAAAGTTCCCCTTAAGGACTGAAAATTTAAGGACAGGAAACTTATGTGTCTAATCTTGACTAACAAAGATTGAATTCTGCATAGACATTCCACGTTAATTTTTATAAATATTCAGGTTGAAACACAATTTCTGACATAAATGATGTGTCACTTGCCTTTTTAGGTAATTCCTATCCAAAGATATATCTGTGTGAAATAAGTAAAATCTTTCACTACCGCAAACCTTGTAGATTTATTTGATTGCAAATGACTGGGCCAGGGCTGGGAACGCAGATAGATAAAATCACCGCGGTTAAAGGCTATGTCCACCCACAAATAAAAATTATATCATGCTCCCCCATGTCCCCAGCCAACCGCTGTTTAGTTTTTAAAAAGCCCCCAAACTCTTACTTACCTCCCCTCGATCCTCCGCCGCACTGCCGCCTTGCTTGCGAGAATGCAAGCCGAGGGGGCGGGACCGGCAGTCGCGTCTGTGATTGGCTGAGCGGCGCCAATCACGGACGCGGCGGCTGCCGGTAGTCAGTGCAGCGGAGGAAAGCGGAGAGGTAAGTAAGAGTTTGGGGAGCTTTTAAAAAAAAAAAACATGCGGTTGGGGCGGGGGACATGGGGGAGCACAATATTAAGGGGGATTTGAGCTAGGGGAGGATAGTAGAAGGGAGGAGAGACGGAGGAGAGGGAGGGGGAGGGAGGGGGAGAAGGGCTGCAGCACGCATGGCAGGAATCTCGGGAGGCCAGGTAGCAGGCAGTGTCCTATATGGACCTGCTGGCCTCCTGGTGGGCAGTTTTTGGAACTTTGGGGGGGGACTACAGGAGACCAGATGGAGTTGGGATGTGAGGTAAGGATTAAACTACACTACATGGTGGGCCAGTAGTTGGGGGGATATATGTTTGGGGGTGGACTGCCCTTTAAAGTCGTCATTAGACATTTGATAGAACAAATGAATGTTGAATAAAATGTTTAACCAGTGTATATCCAGCATACTCCTTCACTGACTTCCACTATCTGCACATTACGGATGTCAGTGGAATGTGTTTTAGGTTAAACTTCTCCTTTAATGTTAGTCCTATTTTACTAATGCTACCAATTCACAAAAATAAAATCATTAAAATGGTGGAAAAACTCACTTTACCATACAATAGTATATAAGGTCAGTTTATGTGCACGCTGTGAGGCATAGTGTAGCCTGTGCACCTTACCTGAGCAGCTTTGGATACTAATCCCTTAGGACTGCCATGATAAATGTAAAACTTCCCATTTCCATCAAATGGTGCCCCAATGGCCACATCTAAAAGCAAGAAAAATAAAAAGTTAACAATCCTCCGAATCCTAATAGATTGTGTTAATACTCTACACCCATAACTGATTTACACCTTAAAATATTTTTATGCAGCACCCCTGCTCAGATTTTTTCAATACATTGAATACACAATTATACATTAGTACAATACATTCAATACAATATACATTGCCTGCATCTCACCTCTCACATTTTGCTAGAGTGATCAGTCTACGTTAGATACATTAAATAAAGCACAAGGCCCAGGTAAAACAGACCTTTGAATCCGTCTGGTTGAGATCTCCCAAGCTACTGATTGCTATTCCAAACATAGATCCATCAGATCCATTCAGACGGATTGGGGGTGATTTATCCAGTTTTCCAGCGTGATTATGTACACGTAAACAGCACCGCCAATCTCCTCCTTCCGGAGAAGAAATTAGGGGCCCCCACCAACAAATCCATCATCGATCAAAGCAGTAAAGGAAGCAAAAAGTTCAAACCAGAAGACAGGGAAATTACAAACTAAAATTGTTAGTTTGTCAAAAATAACAGTAAGTTATTGCCAAATAGCCATTATTATTTATATATATATAATCTCATTATAAAACTCCAAACACATATATAAGACTTTGGATTTTAATAATTTTCTGCTATTTGGCAATAACATACATAGCACTTACCCATCATTATTCAGATCTCCATGACAACACTGTACCCAAATGATGATGCCAGAGTCTCTCCCCATAATTGAGCTCAGGAATGAGCTGGCTCCCATTGTCACGAAGAATAACCACGGCACCTGTATGATTTGCACGGGGGGCCCCCCGTACAAGCTCAGCCTGTTCTTCCCTGTCACCCCCCCACCCCGAGTCCACTGAGAAACCTAGAAGGTGCATTGAAGGAATTAGAACCATTAATTTTCTAGCAGTGGCGACCGTACTAAAACAGACGGAAACATAATAAATACAAAATGAGATGTTAGGAAGAAGAGAAAGCAGGAAGGATAGCAAGAGACAGATGGTAGAAAAACAACTAATGCGCTATCTGCTTTGTCATATTAGTAGTATTCATTTTACATTCTATTGTGGCAGCATTAGTTGGCTTTAAAGCTGTAATTATTTATGTTTTGGTTTTTTTTGCAAATGGTGAATATGCACTGGAGATGCTTATCTTCATCTCCAGTAATCCCATAATCCAATTGGGAAGCATGACGCCATAGCACTGGATCTTAGCTTGGCATTACACTTATAGGGAGATTCAATAAAAGTTCTTATTGGTAAAAATGGTGTAATTTTGCCCCAACCAATCAGATATTATTTAACATTTGAAAGCTATATCTGATTGGTTGGGGCAAAATTAGCACCATTTTAATGATAGGAACTTTTATTGAAAACCCTGTAAAGTATCATGTTCCTATTCTTCAGGCCACGCCAGCAGTTCATATTTTCAGATGCCCTTAAAACCATGTAAGGTTACCAAGCAGGATGACATGTTGCTAAGTCACCATTCCCTGGCACTTACTGATGCTGCAGTTCTGCTGCTGACAGCTGAAGTTGGTCACCGAGACCTACTGGACATGACAATGGTACTTTATTTTCTTTAGCCTTATAATCTTGGACATGGGTCAGCTCCCCCTCATTTTTAGCCCTTTGCATTTAAAGCAGATAAAGCAGCACTTTGACTCATTGGTGCAGCAAATGAGTGAATGGTGAAGTTTTAGAGATGCCATATAACTGCTATTAACCTGGTTCTGAGAATTTTTGTCAATGACAAAGAATTTACAAATTTTTATTAATTTCATTATTCTACAGAAACAGTCCTGCCCCATTGTACCAACTGACATTCAATAGATGTATCTATCTAGATCTATCTATCTATCTACATTTTCAAATCATAGATATTCTAGAAATCAATAATGAATGCCAAGCCAACAAGCAATACTGCCACTTTTATGGAGTATCATGTAAACATATGGGGAAGAAATGGCTTGAGCATCAAATAAATAGTCTGATTATTAAGGTGAATACATGAGAGTACACAGTACACTTTTTTTCATTATTTGGGGATCTATAAAAAACAACCTGGTACTGTTTGTATCCTGCAATAAGCTCCACCCTGGGTTATTTGGCTTTTGAGTATATAGATGATTCTTTAATTAATTAGAACTTTCCTTTAATTAATTAGATGCTTAGTACATACAGTGAATACATTATTGCAAAGACCCTGTGGCTTAATGTAAATGGCATATACTGTAAGTAATACCGTAATTCTCTCTTTTTATACACTGCCAGATTATAACAGATGAATAATTGTTGTCTATAGATATAGTGGTCAGTTCACAAGGACTGCAAATTAACTTTAAACTGATAATGCTGGGTGATGTTTAAGCAACGTTTGCATACTTTTAATTAGCAAAGCCATGACTAGGTTAAGGGATAAAAGCAAGAACAATTAGGTACTGTATTAAAGAAAAAATAAAAGGTGGTTAGAATTAACCCAGGTGAAGATGAGGATGATCATTTTCTTTCTGCATGCATTATTTCTTCCATGCAATTAATAGAATGATGTTTATAAACCAGTGTTTAACATTGTTCTAGTAAGCTTGCAGACAGGTGGTGCTCAACCCTGTTGCAGCAGTTATTCATTATAATACAGAATCTATCTTGGGACTAGAGCACCTAATCCACCCCTGTCACTGGGTGAGATTCCTGGATAAGCAGAACTAGAACAATACATACCGTAGATAAAGGGTAAGGGACATTGTTATGCCTCACTATGCTTTTTCAATCCCTTCACATCAAAGCGAGGGAATGCAGTAGCAGGAAATGTTAGGCAGGGTTAGCAAAATATGCAAACAGATGTTTGCTGGAAAGACGTGTCATATGCAGTAAAGGTATCAGACACAACATCAAATAAGTAAAGGTCAGTTGCCCTCAAAAGTTGATAATTTAGAATGAAACCAGACTGCTGGTTAATAGAAAATAAGCATAATTTTTTAAAAGCATCTCTAAAAATAAATATATGATGGTGGAGACTGATGTCAAAGTTAGGAAAACCTGACCAGAACAAAAATAACTTTGTAAAATGCTTCATAAGAAGTAGGAAATAAAACATATGACACAATGTCAACCAGCAAAGGATGGAGAAATACACAGGGACAGCAGATTATGTGAACATACAGGAGGTGGGAGCTGAACCCGGCCCCCTGCCACATATGCCAGTTACAAACCTAAATAGCTATTGAAAGCTACGTCATGGCCCAGGCTGGCCTCCTGTCCCGGGCTCCAACGTTTTATACACCAACTGATCCGGTCTGAACTATCAATGTTTGTAACAAACAGAGTCCTGTGTCATGAATTGTATCCCCCCCAAGAAGTGGAGGAAATGAGGGAGAAGAAAGAGAGAAAAGAAAGAGACAGCAAGTTAGAAGGTCCAGAGATATCTATGTCATAGCACGGAAAGCTGAAGAGAGTGGAATGAGGGAGAAAAAAAACATAATAGCGCATAAATGGCGCTACTAATGCTCATGACTAATGGATACAAATTGATACACCAGGCACTGCAGAGAGTAAAAAGCCGATCCTTCCCTGAACTTTCATCTGTGACATTCCAGTCAGGTTGTCACATTTTCCACACTGTATGCAAATGACATAAATTAGTAAGTGGGGGTGGGGCAATTAAGCGGGCACAAACATGCAACTTTCATCACAGTTTGCACTGCAGATTCCACTGGAATGTGTTGATAATTTGAAGCAATTTGTAAATTAGTGATTGGCCAGTTTTACATGTCAGGGCCACATCAAGGAGTAAGAATCACCCCAGTAACTCAATACCTGGTTTTGTACTTTCTTGGTCTTTACGTGGTGGTGACACTGCAGTGGGGGTAGGATTTGTGTTTTCCACATAGACCAACTGACCACATTTAAAAGAGGGTGTATGGAGCCGCACTGATTACCCATCAATAACTCAATGTGAGTGTAGATGGTTGGTCATGTTAATAACGGTGTTAGAAAGGTGAGAGGAAATGCTAATAATGTCATTCAGGATTATTGCACAGTGCCATTTTCTTTATGCCCACAAACCCCCCAAAAGCACTATAGTATATAAAGCTGTGTAGGGTTCCACTCTGTGTTTCTCCCCCTTTCCTTTCTCTTCAGCATCGGCCATGACCTCATACCAAAAAACTGTGTGTGGTACAGGTATCATTTCTGGTTTCTGGCTTTTCTCTCCAGCAACTTCATATGGGCCGTCATCGTAAGTACCCAGAGCCAGGGCATTTGATTAATAACTCCCACCGGAGCTCCCCTGGCAGGCAAAGCGAGTGGTAGGGCCCAAGAAAAGAAGATCACATTATTCAAATAACAGACACATTCTATTAAAGGAGAACTAAACCCAATTTTTGTATACTCCAGAATCTTGAAAACAACCCCCTAAAAACACCAATAAACTATAAAATGCACTTTAGTAAACTCTGTTAAAGTTAAGAACTGGATGAAGTAACTGTGTGTATGTGCAGTGTTAGACCACAACCCTGCCACCTCAGTCACATGCTTCCTTGCTTTATCTGTCCTGTAAAAGGATTGGCTAGAGATTATTAATGGGTTGACCAACTGTAACAAGTTTGTGCCATAGCTAAGGACTGAGCATGAGCAGAAAATAATGGTCGTTGACCAAACTGTGTGATATTAGAATGCTGAGAAGTAAAGCACAAATCATATGTTATTTAGGTAAATTTCCCAGCGCCCGTATCAAAATGAGAGGTAAGACACAGATTACTGGTTTTATATCAAGGTGTTCTGCCTTCTGGTTAAGTGTTGTCTGTGGCTTTAGTTGCCCTTTAAGAAAACATACTGACCATCACAGAGAACACCCACCACATTGGGATTTAAACAATAGCAACAAATGTCTGGGGCGCAACTGCATGACCGTCCCCCCATGAGATTGGAGGCTGGGCCCCTGACCAACACCTCCACGATCAGCTTTTTTTAAACAGCTGATAGCGTGTGAAATGAAACATACGTGCAATCAGCTGTTTAAAAGACCAGACTGAACCAGAAATTCGATCTTTTAAACAGTGACTGCACATGTTTCCTTCATACGCGCGATCAGCTGTTTATACAGAGGTTGTGGGCTTGTGGCAGCCTCCTATTGTCGGGGTCGGCGGGGGACGGTAGTTTACACCACTGCAAATGGTAAAGCTTTTAAAGTAGGGATGCTGTAAAGTCATCCAACTTAAAAATAGCAGTTTAGTTCCTCACCTTGGGTACTTTAATGGGAGGGGTTAGTTCTGGGGTATACCGTTATTCCCCTTTATGATATACATGCTTTTGGTTCTGAAACTCCCATTTTTTTCAACTTAAAGTGATACCCAAGAAGTCTATTGTTTAAAGGAGAAATATAGGTGTTGAATTTTTTTTTAAAAAACGTTCAAATAAAAAGTAGTGGGACAGAGATACAGAGATTAAGGGTTGGTAAGTCCTACTCCCCATATTGTTTCTGGGGAGAGCAGCCAGCCCAATGAAAACTGGTTCTGCCGTATTGGAAAGTAGGAATAATCTCCCTACCTACCTGCCCCAGGTACTTTCATCTCATAATATAATGTTAGATATAGTTTTCCTTTAATATAAAGTAATAATACCTTAAAAACAACCACATTATAGAACAAAAAAAAAAAAAAACAAGCACCTCAGCTAAAGGATGTTCACATCAATGCGCCATTCATCTGGACTCCTCAGCTATTAAATTTGAGGTGATTCCCAATCTCTCCCGTGGCCATCAGTCCCTGGGTTCTGATGAATTCTATCGGGTTTGAATTGGGACTATTTGTAGCAGAGGGTGTTAAAAGGCACACACTCACTTTGATTCTCTCAAAAGTCTGGATTTAAGCACATTTAACACAAACAAACTAACTACAATATATTTTAATGAGCTGAGGTAGTTATTTTATGTGAAAGATTCTTTAAACCTGCTATATTCCTTTCCCCCATAGTTTTAGAAGGTGTAATATTAACCCATGTAAATATATAATGCCAATGAAGAAGTAGAAGCCGCTGTCAGTATTTTAGGAAAGGGTAAGCATTTTTGAAGTTAAATATTTAGCAGGTTCTTGTCCTCACTAATGTAGAATTACCTGCATGCCTTTTATACTTATAGCCAAGTGCCACAATTTCTTGCAAAAAACTTGTGGCCAGGTCCTTACAATAGAAGATTATTTTATCTTTTGTTTCTCCTTAAAATAAGTGTTTTCATTTGTTAAAGTTCTAGGTATGATTTTGCTTACGTTCAGCTAAGAACTAATTCAAGACTACAGTAGTACCACCTTGCGACGATGATTGTCAGCAGATTAACTTGAATGAGATGTGGAATGGAAGGGAAGGTTAAAAGAAATGATCTGTTAACACGATTGTGTTACATCTGTAAAGAGATTTATCACAATGATGGATCCACTCTCTCCCATGGGCTCTTTCATGAGAGAGAGTTATACAGGTACTAATGGATCTTGCTTTTCCTTCTTAGGTCTAAGGGGGGGGGGAACAGAGCAGTGTACAGTAAATTCTTTATTGAACTCAGTGCAGTGTACCGTAGATTCTTTATTGTACTCATTGAAGTCTACCGTAGATTCTTTATTGAACTCAGTGCAGTGTACCGTAGAGTCTTGGTTGGTCGGGCCAAAAAATCTGTGCAGGTTTCAGCTGCGGCAACTATTGCCACGACCATCCGTCATCGAACTCTTGCAAGTAGCGAATGCTCGGTCAGGCTGTACCCAGCTTTAAGGTTCATACACACGTAAGTCTGTTGTATTCAATTAGATCAACCGGACTTGAAGTTTAGTTTTCAAGAACTAAACTTCAAGTCCGGTTGATCTAATTGAATACAACAGATATACCATGACCTGGATGAATGAGAACCTTCACAAGCATACACACGTAAGATTTTCTTTAAGGTTTCTGCATGCATAATTCACATACAATCAGGGAGATGCAATATCCCACGCTAACAAGAAAATAAGCACTAAAATCACGCTAACTGATGTACTAACGTGTTAGCGAAGGTTTTGCACTGCCTGCACCATGACGCTTTTTTTTTTCTTTGCACAGCGCAAAGAGATGCAATAAAGTTTGCGCTGTTTTTTTCGCGAAAATTAACGCCTCTTCAATGGTGTCTTTAAAATATGCGCAAAAGGTTGCAACTTACTGCTAGCGTTATCGCAAAGTGGTTAATACATTGCGGAAACGAGTGCACGTAGATTGCAATAGCGAAATATATTGCATCTCCCCGTGTTTTTAATGGATGTTATTAAACTGTGGAGTGACATACAAGGGGAATAAATACATAAATAGTTCAGAACATAAATACATACTAGAGTCTTGCCACAAGAGGAAAGGAGGACCCTCCCAGAATTATTGAATTATTTTCTTTTTTTCCAGTGTTGATCTGAAAGCATGCTTCAGTTACAGTGCTGTCCCTGCTCATTACAATCCTCAGATCAGTAAGTATGTGTTGCACCCTTGTAGTAGTGTATAATAAAAAAACACATTTAAGTAACTGGGTTGCAGAAAAGGGTTCCAGCTTCTGTCCTGTGGTAACACACAATCCCTAAAGATCACAGACACAGATGTAGCTTTTTTTATCTGAATATCTGCAAATGATGTGCAAATATAAAAAATATGGAGCAGGTACAGGGTTTCCAGATGTCCCTATTTGGATGGGATTGTCTGAAATGCAGTCAGGGCTGAAAACCTGCCCTAGGAACGGCCCTGTCAACCCCACCCCTCTGTGCCCCAGAATGCTCTCGACCCTGCCTCTCTACTCTCCGCCACCACTTTACCCCCTCTCGCTTGGCACCAGATATATCTGGCAACCCTGAGTAGGTATGAGAAATACTGCAGCTATACAGTTATAAGGTTAATTTTTGGTTGAAGAAAAGACAACAGTCCATCAAGTTCAACCCCTCCACAAAAAATGCCCCCAACCCAACAAATAGAAGCAGTCCGCTCCACTTAAATGTTGCATGCCCCCAAACTAGACAAGGATACAACCAATCAATCCAAAAAAAACCCATCCAAACATCTCTTTGCATATGTTTAGAGATTCAACTGACACTACATTTTCAGACAGAGAATTCCATATCTTTACTGCACTTACAGTAAAAGACTATTTAGGTAAGCTGAAATGGGCTTTTCTCAGGTCTAATGGTGCCCATAGACACAACAACGCGATTGTAAGATCCGATGGGAAAATGTATTGTATGATCGTATGGGAACCATAATAAAGGGTGGCCTCTAGTCTCTTGTTAACCCATGTGAGAGAAAAGATCCCCTGCTAATTGGCAGTAGTTCCTTCTAACAAAATGTTGCAAACAACCCCAACTTTCATAATCTCTCTTCATAACACAAATTATCGATCTTTTTTATCAGTTTAGTTGCACATCTCTGTACGCTTTCTAATTTGTTATATCCTTTCTGTGGACTGGTGCCCAAAACTGCACTGCCTACTCAAGATGACAACCCCATTAGCAGCTACTGCAGCTACTTACAAAGTGTTACAGCACAGAAACCAGGGCAGTGGACATTCAGACACAGACACTTCCCTTACTCAGCTCCAGGACCCGCCCACTGAGTAAGGGCACTACAGGCACCTCCTCAAATAAGGCAACCACGTCCCGCCTACATGACTGACAACATCTTCAAGAAAACCAAAACATTTTTATGTTAATATTTGTTAATTGTTATTTAAAATGTAGTTCTTCCTTGACATACAGTAACATTATACTAAAAATCCAGCCAATACCAGTAGGTAATATGTATATCTCACTTTATTACCTGGGAAGAGAAATGTAGATGTTGCTACCAGTCAGGATAATATAGGGGAATATAAATATTAATATTTACTTATTAACTAGACTAGAATCTATTTATAGTGCTGTGTTTATTTTCATTCACTTTCTTATTTTTCTAGAGCTAAAATGTGTTTTTGAGGCTGAAGCAGATAGGAGACTTCAAGGAAAGTCAAGCCGTGTGGTTTTCCTAAAGCGTCATTCTACAGACCAGGAATACCAGCATACTGGCACCATACTGCTTAACAGTCAGTCGTCCAGCCACTGTACCACTACCACCATTCAGCTTCAGGTAACACAGCAAATAAAGAAATAAAGCACAATTTTTTTTTAGATTGCAGTGGATACTGAATGGTAATTTTAAGCACATTAAAAAGGCACTATACTGCTCTGTACTCCCTACAAACTACCATTTAAATTAAATACACATATCCCACATACACTGCCATATGATATTCTTCCACAATTATCATTTCTAAACAATGTAACACATGCAGTAATAAAACACACCTGGTTGGGCCCGGGCCTAACACCAATTCCAAAGGGATTTATAATTATATATATATATATATATATATATATATATATAAAATATACTGGTGATCTATACAAACAACCATACAATGTAATTTTATTGTGATACCCTGCAGTGGGATCATTTCTTCCCAGTGTGCAGAACCCTTTGGAATTGGTTTTAAACACAATAGACATGTGGCAAGGATAATGCACCTATAACCCACTGAGTTCTATCTATAGCTGAATTATATAATCCAGTAAGTTACCAAAAACCCACTATAGTTGAAATGAAATCCTGGGCACACCAATCTTAAATAAACACTAATTTGCTTAGCCATTAAGCCAAAAAAATGTTTCGGTGTAAGAATGCATCTTCTTCTGACAAAGCCGAAATGTGTCTGTGCACACCGAAACATCACTTTTCTGCTTTATGACTAAATAAATTAGTTGATTTTTAAGACTGTTGTGCCCAGTGTTTCATTTAGACTTTGGATATACCTACTGGCTATAGTCCTGGAGCAGCCAGCATATCATATTGACATTCATTCACTGATATAATAGAGATGTACTAGTTCAGGTTTCTGCCACTAGACATATGGATATGCTCAGAAACTGCTACCAAACGGTTCTCACAATAAACGTTAAAGGCCTTCCTATTATATTCCTATATGTCATGTGACTTAGGGCTCAAATGCTTAAAACTTATAAAATAAACTTATTTATAAGTTCTATGTTCATAACTATTCCACACCCAGTGGAAACTGGCAACAATAGAAATATGCAGTTCACAGTTCATAAGGAACAAAGCAAAGCCACATTTTTCAGCTTCCATTCATTACTATTAATCTCAAACTGTAGACAGAAAAGAGAACTTAATTATAACCCATATAGTCATATTCATTTTACTCTATGGGCTAAAAAAGGAGTCAACAACAGCAGAGGAACTTGGGAAGTATCAGTGTTCTCCCCAGAATTTTTTTCTAGCCGGGTGGCATGGAAAAGTGGCCAGATGGTGTGGAAAAGTAGCTGGATGGGGCGGGACAGGGAGATTTAATTGTAGGGAAAATGAGATGTACACTATTTTTATTAGTTAACCAGTGTTCTCCCAAGTGTCTTTTAGCAACGTGCAACACATTACTGTCTGTCTTTCTAGACAGGGATACTGACAAACAGATACAGACAAACAGAGATATATACATACAGAGATAGACAGAGAAAAAGACAGAGATAGACAGAGATACAGACATACAGACATAGACAGACATAAATACAGGTAGACAAAGATACAGACAAACAGAGACAAATAGACAAAGAGATGCAGACAGAGATACGTTCATACATACATACAGAGATATAGACATAAAGAGTGACAGACACAGAGAGATAGATACAGACAGAGATACAGACAGAGAGACAGATATTGACAGAGAAACAGACAGATAGAAATACAGACAGAGATAGACAAAGATAGGCAGATATACAGACAGACAAACAAACAGACAGATATACAGGCAGAGATAGACAGACAGTCAGAGATAGGCAGATACAGACAGATAGAAATACAGACAGAGATATACAGACAGAGATAGGCAGATATACAGACAGACAGACAGAGATAGGCAGATGTACAGACAGACAAACCGACAGATAGAAATACAGACAGAGATAGGAGATATACAGACAGACAAAAATACGACAGGGATAGGCAGATATACAGACAGACAGACAGATACAATTACAGACAGAGATAGACAGACAGAGATAGGCAGATATACAGACAGACAAAAATACAGACAGGGATAGGCAGATATACAGACAGACAGACAGATACAATTACAGACAGAGGCAGATATACAGAACAGGACAGACAAACAGAGAGATAGAAATACGACAGAGATAGATGGACAATATGCAGACAGATGACAAACAGACAGATAGAAATACAGAGAGATATGCAGATATACAGACAGACAGACAAACAGAGAGATAGAAATACAGACAGAGATAGATGGACAGAGATAGGCAGATATGCAGACAGACAGACAAATCGCCAGATAGAAACTACAGACCGAGATAGACAGGACAGGACAGAGATAGGCAGATATACAGACAGACAGAAATACAGACAGAGATAGGCAGACAGATAGAAATACAGACAGAGATAGACAGACAGAGATAGGCAGATATACAGACAGACAGACAAACAGACAGATAGAAATACAGACAGAAAGTTACAGACACATTTTGCAGGCTTTTTTTGTTAACATAAAAAAGGGTTCTCTGTTTCTAGCTAGGAACTGCAGAGGCAAAAGCACCTGAAAGCACTTGCATTCTTCTCTCTCAGATCTGCCAGTATTTCCAACACTTTATCCTTTATTAGCACAATACAATGTTGCAATTACCGGCAGAACTGAGAGGAGAGTGAGAGACTGCTAGTACTTTCAAGCTGCTTTTGCCTCTGCAGTTTCTCGCTGGATTAGATTGTGACAGGCAGTGTTTCTGCTAGCCAGACGGGCAGTTGAATTAGCCGGGCGTACTTCCCGGCTAGAAGATGCTGGCGAGAACACTGCAGTATAATGTTAAATATATTGTGTTTCAGCTCTTTATAAAATTGGAATAAACCAGAGTGGAATTTATTTTTAGACTTTGATTCTCCTTTATTATGAATGAGCACCAAAGCATGAGCATCAGGAAACAAATGGGAAAGACTACAGGGGAGATGCAATAACTTTTGCTATAGCAACCTACCTACACTTATAGTATGTTCATAGTATTGAAAGTTGAATAAAGACACACCTCTCTCATTTATCTTTTTTTTTTTCTTTTTTAGGAGGGAATCAAAGACAAGCTTCGCTCCATCCCAGTGACCCTGACATACAGTATACACAATGCACATGACAGAAACTATTTGTCCGTGGACAAACTACCTCCCCTCATGCCTATTCTCAGTGATGTGGAACGAAATGTTTATAACATGGAGGTAAGGGAAGATACATTCATTATATAACAAATGTGTGCTATTTGATACTACCTAATATTACTATTTCAGCTGTGTCAAAAAATAGAAAAAGCAGCAGGAATATGTAAAGGAAACAGTATTACCCACCAAGTATTCTCCTGTGTTTCTGAAAAGGCAAAATGACTAACAAACAATATTTTAGAATTACATATAAACTACTGGTCAATATATACTATTGATATTGACTTTTAACTCCTATAACCTTTTGCAGCTGATTGTAACATTAACAGGGAGATTTAATAAAAGTTCTTATCTTAAATGGTGCTAATTTTGCCCCAACCAATCAGAACTTATGTAACATTTGAAAGCTAACATCTGATTGGTTGGGGCAAACACTAATAATTTGTCAGATCCCTGTTAAGGAGAAAAATGGGGACATCTAAACATTCATAATGGATGATTTTTCGTTTTAGCCATGTGGTACGTAATAGTTTATTAGGCAATGTAACTTATCTTTACCAATAACATTTTCATGTTGTGGGCATAAAATACATGCCTATAATGCCCTGCAATATAACTGGTTTAAGTAAAAATACTGGATATTACGCCACTCTGTCAATTTATTTCAGGTAAACTTCTTAAAAGAAGGTTGTGGAGAAGACAAAATCTGTCAGAGTAACATGCAGCTCAGTTATACATTTTGCTCCCGTGTAGGAAACACTGACCAGTTTGTACCACTCCCTATGTAAGTATATGGACTGTCAGCATGAAATAGAGCATTGTAATAACTAGTTCCCCAAAGTCCCCAAAGCAAGTTCTTAATACTTAATTCAAATTTTTGCTCAAATCTTATTCTTTTGTTTACCTGATTTTTATTTTAATTGAATTAAATTGTCAACCCAAATATGAATAAGATCCAATATCTTCATGTCTCTTCATTGACCTACTCAATCATAGCTGACTACCATGTTTGTGTTTAATATTTGCCTCCCACTAGCACAGACATGTGACAATCTGAAGCAAAAGTGACATAAAAGATTGAATGAATTCCAATGTGACTGTTCAGACTGGGGTCACACTTAAAAACATAAGATTTGTATTTGAATTAAACCACATGTGGAATTTGATTTAGAAAGATTAGATTCCGATATAATTTGTTCTGTTATATCAGTCTAGAGCAGTGATGGCGAAGCTTTTAGAGACAGAGTGCCCAAACTGCAACCCAAAATCCACTTATTTGTTGCTAAGTGCCAACATGATCATGGGCATAAGCTAAGAGAGTGAGAGATACTGATGTTTACGTGACCTCTCTCTGCTACAGACAGCCATTACACTTTCTCATGCTCTGGGTTGCAGAAAGGAGAGCAGACCGAGCATTCTGGTAAAAAAAAAAATTTGGTGAACTTTGCTGTGCTCAAGTGCCCCACAGAGAAGGCTCTGAGTGCCACCACTGATCTAGAGCACTTAAGAAACAGATCTATTTACCTTCAGTATGAACCAGGTCTATCCTAGTCCTTTCCTGTTCTGGATACATAGCTACATGTTCCTTTGCAGATCCAGTTGGCATTTTCTGGTGTTCTGTAAAACAAGACATGAAAGCAGTGTAACTTCATGCTTTTGATCTGAATACCTAAAAAACAGACATAATAAAGTTCTGGTTACATGCAGATTATAAAGCCTTGCTAGCTGTGCTGAGACCATCATGCAATTCGCCCCACAGGATGATAGATACTAAACACTATTCTATCCTTTTATATCTGGATATGATTGCGTAATAAAATATACAGTAGTTGATTCTATATTCATTATCTAAATATACTTCTAACAACCCACAATGCATTCCTCCCAACTTCTACAATCAGCAAACTGGTACAGTGCAGGACCAATTGCAGCTCCACCCCGGGATGTCTTGGACATGCGTCCTGAAAGTCAACATGCCCACGTTCCATTTAAGACCTACTCACCCCGGGACTCTTCAAATTGTGACAGTCCTGGGGTATGCTTGCATCTGTATTATTTAGCATGTATTACAATGAACTTTTCAGACAAAGTGCATTCCAGAACGAAAACTGAAAAATTATCTTCTACCACCATGAATTGGACTTAACTACTATAAAATATACTACCGGTTCCAAAGTTCTAACAACTGATAAACCTTGTTGTGTAATGCATAGACATACTCACAGGGTTATTCAATAAAAGTTCTTATCGTTAAAAATGGTGCTAATTCTGCCCCAACCAATCAGATGTTAGCTTTCAAATGTTAAATAATATCTGATTGGTTGGGGCAAAATTAGCACCATTTTTAATGAAAAGAACTTTTATTGAATCTCCCTGTCAGTCTTTTCTAATATATTTAGAGTTCGCCCTATAATGGTATAGAAAATTACTGCAGAATGCTGGATTTAATTTTTTGTATTTTTTTTTATCCAGGGAAGAAAAAGTTCCAGTTTTTTCTCTGACTGACCAGAAGGATGTAGCCCTTAGGATCACTATCACTAACTTCCCATCAGACCCAAGTAACCCAATGCTGGATGGAGATGATGCTCATGAAGCACAGCTTATTGCAACCTTTCCAGACACCCTGTTCTTCTCTGGTGTGCGCACAGGAGGAGACAGTTTAGGCCTTCCAATGGTATTAATTTAACACCTGACAACCATTTGTCTCTTTTGTTTATTATGCTGCTGTGAACCGTAGATTCTTTATTGCTCTCAGTGCAGTGTACCATAGAGTCTTTACTACACTCAGTTAAGCGTACCATAGATTCTCAATTGTACTCAGAGCAGTGTACAGTAAATTCTTTATTGAACTCAGTGCAGTGTACCATAGATTCTTTATTGTACTCATTGAAGTGTACCGTAGATTTTTATTGAACTCAGTGCAGTGTACCGTAGAGATTCTTATTGACTCAGTGAGTGTACCGTATAGATTCTTATTGAACTCAGTGCAGTGTACCGTAGATTCTTTATTGTACTCATTGAAGTGTACCGTAGATTCTTTATTGAACTCAGTGCAGTGTACCGTAGATTCTTTATTGTACTCATTGAAGTGTACCGTAGATTCTTTATTGAACTCAGTGCAGTGTACTAGATTCTTTATGTACTCATTGAGTGTACCGTAGATTCTTTATTGAACTCAGTGCAGTGTACCGATAGATTCTTTATGTACTCATTGAAGTGTACCGTAGATTCTTTATTGAACTCAGTGCAGTGTACCGTAGAGTCTTTATTGAACTCAGTGCAGTGTACCATAGATTCTTTATTGTACAGTATATTCTTTATTCTACTCAGGGCAGTGTACCGTAGATTCTTTTTTTCTACTCAGGGCATTGTATTGTAGATTCTATATTATACTCAGTGCAGTGTACCTTAGATTCTTTAATTCACTTGGTGCAGTGAACCATAGATTCTCTATTGTACTTAGTGCAGTGTACTGTAGATTCTTTATTATACTCAGTGTAGTGTACCATACATTCTCTATTGTACTCAGTGCAATGTACCATAGATTCTTTATTGTACTTAGTACAGTGTACACCTTTGGTGCTTCAGCTGCGTGGGCACCGCAAAAGAAAACCACATAGCATGAGATGTTCTATGACTACTGCAGTGATAAAAAGTAATTTAGCATTACAGAGATTCCATTTGCCCAGTCACCTCCACATTTTACTTTTTATCGCTGCATGGAAATTGTGCTAAATTGTCAGTAGTCTAATTAAATCTGCAGTGTACATAAGTGTACATATTTTCAGTGTTTATTTTCCTCCAGGACAAGACAGTGGTTTGTATTTCCAATGTGAATGCATCCGAAGCAACTTGTGAACTTGGAACCCCCATGAAAAGGAATGCTGAGGTAATGGTCTTTGTCTTTTTGTATCTCTACTTTAACAATAAGAATATGCTTGTGACGGTTCTCATTCATCTAGGCCATATGTGGTGTATTTTTGCTTCATAAAGATAAGGCCATTGATCGAGCAATGTATCGTCACCTCTACCCTGGTGAGGCACATCCTTGTATATATGGACTCCCAAAGATATAAAAGGAAGGGGCCCCACTAAGTCCTATAGTCAGCAGCATCAACTCTGTAACATACAGTACAAGGTGGCAAAATACCTAGCCAACATTTTAGGGCCATTGGTTCTAAGCATCACATCCAGAACTCCCAGGATTTCACCAACAAGATTGAAGATCAAGTACTCGGTGGAGAAGAAACTATGGAACAGATCTTAACCCAGAACAGGTGTGTTCCCTACTGGATTTGTGCCTGAATACCACCTATTTCAAATACAGGGGAAAAGTTCTAAAAGCAAAAACATGGATGTGCTATGGGATCTCCAGTTTCACCCATTGTGGCAAACCTTTACATAGAGGAAGTGGAAACACGGTGCTTAATACCTTTAAAGGGCATCTATAATAAAATTTATACATTGCTCCAATCCAGACATAAAAAAAGGTTATTGTATTGTGCCTTATTCTCACCTTCTGATTTACTGCACATTTTCCCACTATAGATGCCCTTTAAAGGCATAGCACCCAGCCACTGGTTCAGATATGTGGATGACACCCGGGTTTAAATCCACCAGAAGGAAGTACAAGCCTTCACAGCACACATCAATGCCGTAGACCAGAACATCAAATTTACAAGGGAAGAGGTACAAAACAACACACTGGCTTTCTTGGACTGCTTGGTAGAAGTTAAGGGAAATGGTAAACCGGAAGTAGAGGTTTAAAGAAAACCAACCCACACAGATCAGAATTTGATGTTCGACTCCCACCACCCTTTAGATCACAAGCTGGGTGTCATCAGAACCCTTCAACACAGAGCAGAGGACATCCCCACTAGCATAGAGGCGAAGGCTAAAGAAATTAAACATCTCAGAGGAGCCCTTAAAACATGTGGATATCCAGACTGGGCCTTTGTCAAAAGAAGTAGAAGGAAAGAAAGGAATGCGAATACCAGCAGTGAAGGGTAAAAGCAAGACTGGAGAAAGAACATGATCATCCCATATGTAGCAGGGGTCTATGAGAAATTAAGAAGAATTTTTAAAAAAAAATGCCATATCCCTGTCTGCTTTAAATCAAACAACACACTGAGGCAGCAATTGGTACATCCGAAAGACCCAATACCGAAACACAGTGCAATGAAGAGTGCTCTGATTTGTATGTTGGGGAGACCAAACAGCAACTGCACCAATGTATGGCCCAGCACAGAAGAGCCAATTCCTCGGGTCAAGACTCAGCCATGTACCTGCATCTTAAGGAAAAAGGACATACCTCTGAAGATTGTAATGTTAACATCTTCACAAAGGAACATGACTGGTTAAAGAGAGTTAAAGGTGTCAAGGAGGTGAAAATAAAGAAACCAAGCCTGAATAGAGGTGAGGGGGTTGGACACCAACTGTCTGCCATGTACAATGCTGTTTTGACATCCTAACCTGGGCAGTTTCGATAACACCTCTTAGCCTCAATGCAACCACACCTTGCATTCAGAAGGTCCCTAACACCTGACTGTCATATGCTAATTGGGACTTTCCAAGGTACATCATTGCCAACAGATTCGTGTACAAGTCTGCTGAATTGAGAAAGCCAGTTGGATGACTAGCAAAACATCTTCAAGAACTAAACTTTAAGTCCAGTTGATTTAACTGAATACAACTGATATAAACAATGAAAACATTCAGAGGCGTACTTGCAGGGGCCCGGGCCCCCCCGCAAGAATGGAGGCCGGGCCCCTGACCCCCTCCTAGATGCCTCCAGCGATCAGCCGTTTTAAACAGCTGATCGCGTATATAAATGAAACATGCGTGCTGCTCCGGAAGTTAGGGTCTGGTCTTTTGAATAGCTGATTGCACGTATGTGTCATTCATACGATACATACAATAATAATAATAATAATAATAATGAACCTTCCACCTCCACATCCCAAGGAAGACAGTTCCATAGTTTTACCCTTTTCACAGTTAAAAACCCCTTCCGAACTTGAAGGAAAGTAAGGATTATTATATTGTAACATTACTCAAGGAACCAATATTTTTTTTTTTTCTAAAATTACATTTAAAAATACAAACACTGTAATATGAAAAGGCTTTTCAAACTGGAAAGTTACTTACTTCTAATTTCTATGGGCAATTTAAGAAGAGACTGTAAAGATAATGGAAGGAAATTTAGCCAGTTATTCCTGGCAGATTCATTGGATTTACAGAAATTAAAACCATGTGAGAATCTCAGCAGATAGATTCCCCTTTCCCACAGTTCATTATGAGTTGTAAAGTCTCCAAGATATGTGTTTCCAACATTAGAATATATGTTAATTGGGTAGAACATTGTGTGCATAGGGGAATTTACACGTCAGCTTTAGTTTATATTGTAAAACATCTGAGCAATTGAAAACTGGATGTAACTAGTGCAGAGTAAAAATTTTAGTCTTTGAACTAATATAATGAGTTATTTAGATATAGTTTACTTTAAAGGGCATGTCCACCCCCAAAATTATAATCCCCCCAACTACTGGCCCCATCATGTAGTGTAGTGTAATCCTTACCTCACATCCCAGCTCCATAGGGCTCTCCTGTAGTCCCCCCCAAAGTCCCAAAAACTGCCCACCAGGAGGCTAGCAGGGCTAGATTTTTGCCATGCGTACTGCAGCTCTTCTCCCCCCTCCCTCCCCCTCCCTCTCTACTATCCCTCCCCCTAGCATAAAACCCCTGTAATATAGTAATCCCCCTGGTCTCCCAGCCCCAACTGCATGGTTTTTAATTTTAGAAAGCTCCCCAAACTCTTACTTACCTCTCCTCTTTCCTCCGCTGCACTAAATGACCGGCAGCCGCGTCCGTGATTGGCTGCTGCTCAGCCAATCACAGACGCGACTGCCGGTCCCGCCCCTCTGATTGCATTCTCGCAAGCAGAGGGCCGGCAGCGCGGCGAAGGAAAGAGGGGAGGTAAGTAAAAGTTTGGGGGGCTTTCTAAATATAAAAACCATGCGGTTGGGGCTGGGGGACCAGGGGGAAGGCAATATTAAAAAATAGAAATAAGGGTGGACATACCCTTTAAAGGACAACTCCACCCTCATAAGAACATCTTTTATAAAGAATTGCCTCTTATCAAAATATGTTGATAGTTTGTCCTATGAATTTATTACTGTATGCCTTTTATGCTTCTGGATGCCACATCGAAACTGAGCAATTAAGTGACCTGGTTCTGAGCCTGGGCATGCTCAGAAGAGGCAGACAGGGGATTAACATTCAGTAAATGGCTGTGATGTCAAATGCCACATCCATAACTGACAGTTACTAACTGGAACAACCAGGAAGCAGAAAAAGGGGCAACAGGACATTGTGCAGGATTTCAGGTTAGGCTTATATATTTCACATTTCAAACTATTACAATTTAGGGTTAGGCCACTCTGCTGCCCTTTTTTTTGCGTTTGCGGTTTTTCATATAATTGAAAATGCGGCAACGTTTTGAATGCGTTTTTCAATAGTTAATGAAAAAATGCATGCGCAAACGCAACGAAATCGCATGCAATTGCGTTGCAGTGTGGCCGTGCCCTCAAGGGGGTGATTTTGCTGTACATAAGTTTTTAAAGGAGTTGCCCTTTAAATACATTTAACCAGTAAGGCCTACTGCAATTTAAATATAACCATATTTCTGTAACACTATACATACAAATCTACTTTTCACTGACTGTTATACACCATAGAAACTTATTACAGTATGTGATTTGACCAACTGTTATTCCCCAATGAGTGTGTGTTTAAGACAGAATGGTTGGTTTTGCATGTCCCTCCTAGTGCCCTGAGTAGTTTTCTATTATGTTCTCTGTATACTGTTTATTTTAATATTTAGGCATTGTATCAGTGCTTGTGATGAGTGACTGAGATATTGTACCTGTACTGTATATGCATAACATTTAAAGCTTAGTCCCCTCCTATGTCATATTAAAGCCCTCTCCCAAAGAACATGATAAAATCAACAACATGCAAGTCAATAGAGGCCTAGATGCCTCAAATGTTCTGAGATTTCTAGCAACCTTTGCTGTGACACAGTCATCAATACCTTGTAGAAACACAACATATTATTTACAGAATCAGACATGTTCAGATTTTAATCCACCGCTAGCAGTAAAAGAGACCTGTACGCCAACATGACAAATAAATAGCTTGTCTTCCAGTAGATATGTCTGAGGAGTTATAATGCTCTGCAAATAGTTGTCTTTTGGTTTGGGTCTAAAGGGGAACAAAACTTTAATCCCCAAAGTTAATTTCTCGGTGGAGATACCCTTTAAATTACCAGGACAGTTTGCCTGCACACTGGGATAATATGGAGATTTACCGGATGTAGTTAGCTTTAGACAGCCCTCTGATCTTGACAGCTTTGATTAAGCATACCCTGTTTTATAATTTAATTTTTGGTATTGACATACCGTATTTAAAAAGAAATAACCACATTAAAACTGAATGCAAACTAGATGTTTAGGTTTTAGGAATACCCATGCATTAAATCACTTCATAGTCTGTCTCTGAATTCCACCAACCTCTGCATTTTCCCGTTTCTATGAGTGTCCCTTTATATATGGTAACGGTACCCATTGGGAAAATTGGTTCCTTTATGTTTGTGTATTATGGCCTCTTGTCACTTCTTTGTTCATGCAGTCTTCCAGTCAGTGTATTCTCTGCCTTTCATTAATACATGTTCCATTCCTCCAGGTAACATTCTACCTAATTATCAGCACCCCAGGAATTACTATAGAAACTACAGATTTAGAAGTGAAACTTGAACTGACCACGTAAGTTTTAAAATCTGATACCTGCAGTAGTACACGTGTAATAAGGTATACAATTGATGTATGTATGTATTTTATTTCTTATATAGCGCTACATATTCCGCAGCGCTTTACAATTATTTACTCAATTCACATCAGGCCCTGCCCCTAAGAGCTTACAATCTAATCACTTTATGTACACATACAACCTATCAGTATGTCTTTTATGATTGTGGGGGAAACCGGAGTGCCCGGAGGAAACCCAAACAAGCACGGGGAGAACATACAAACTCTTTGCAGATGTGTCCAAGGGTGGAATCGAACTCAGGACCTCAGCGCTGCAAGTGCTAACCACTGAGCCACGTGATTTCATTTGCGGTTTCGTTGCGTATTAACTATTGAAAAGCGGGATACAAATCGCAATTGCAACCGCAACGCACCCGAAAACGTACGTTTTTAATGATATGAAAAAAATGCAAGCGCAAACGCAAAAAAAACGCAGCAGTGTGGCCTAGCCCTAAAGGAGAACAAAATCTAAAAGAATGGAGCTTCCTAACTAATTTAGTTAGTTAGTTAGCAGTGCCTCTCATTTCTAAAATCAGCAGTATTATGAAGAATTCATCTTTGTTTCCTGACATTGTTAATATTATCCTGGTTGCTGGTCACATACAAATCTAAACTTGCTCGAATGCTTTAATCCCCACTTTCCCCTTGCTAGAGCTGTCAAGTCATTACTGGTTCAATTTTTACTGTCTAAGGCAGGGGTGCACAACCTGAGACACCCTGGGGGCTGCACTAGTGGCCCCCAAAGCAGCAATCGGGACACACGGGTTTAGCCCACCCATCCGGCCATCCCCTGCAACGACCAGGCCAAGCCCACCAGAACATGCGGGAGGGTCGCGGGTTGGCATCCATGGTCATCACTGCCGCGTTCTAACACGCATTCCGATCATGATTGTGTTTCGATTGCGTTTCGATTACATGTTAAAAATCGCACACTAGTGTTGGCCCATTGTTAAACTAGGTGTGCTGCCATGTGCTGCTATCAGCTAAAATTTTTTGCACAATTGCATGCGATCCAACATTGGGTTTTCCGTGTCCAACCGACCGTTCATCTGAATTGGACGAAAGGATGATCAGACACGGTGGAAAACCACGTCCGATTGTGCGGTCCTCTATGGACCACATGTTCGGTCTCTGTAAACTGTCGGCCATGGCCACTATTGCCGCGACCATTAGTCCTTCCTCCTAGCCGAACGATCAGAAGAGACGAATGGTTAGTCAGGAGGAAAAGTTTCATGTGTGCTTATTTTTTGTATTGAATAAAGAAATTCTTTTGCAAACAAACAAAAATGCATATATAGATATAGTTATGAGAATAATACAGCTATACACACACACAGGTTATAGTAAGATTAGAACACTCTCAGGCTGCTATAACGAGCCCAGAATTCACTGCTGTAGATATTATCAGGTATCACACAGTTATATAGTATAGATCAATTATATACATTAAATATCTTAAAGGGCATGTCCATCCCACAATCTAAAATTTCCCCAAGTACTGGCCCCTATGTATAGTTTTAAAAAATCCTTACCTTACATTCCTGCTCCCTATGGTTCTCCTGTAGTCCTTGTCCAAAGTCCAGGAAACTAAAGAGCAGTGGCTATCTTCCTGTTCAATCTTCTCTGCCTTCTCTGATGCCTCCAGGAGGGATGCAGACATGCGCAGGGGATCCCTTTCCCCCCTTCCCTCCCTCCTTCCCTCCGGATCCTATCTGCAAACGATTTCTGCTAACATTTTATGCTTTGGGCATAATGTTAGTTATTGTTGCCCACCCCCAAACGCTATAATAAAACGGGAAAAAAAAGTTCAGATATCTACTTACAGCCCCTTCATTCCTGCGACTTCTTCTTAGCCGGCAGCTGCGTCTGTGATTGGCTGACCAGCAGCCAATGACAGATGTGTCTGCCGGTCAGGCCCCTCTCTTCTGTTTCCTGTTAGCAGAGAGGGAAGAGGAGACTCGCAGGAACGAAGGGGCTGTAAGTAGTTATCTGAACTTTTTTTTTAGTTTTATTATAGCGGTTGGGGGTGGGCAACCATAACTAACAATATGCCCAAAATTAGTTTTTGAAGTGGACATGCCCTATAAACCATAGTTCAGATGTATCCTTGATTAACCCTTTTCCTCTATTAGAAGTGCACTTCTGTTTAAACAAAAAACATTGTCGGGCTTTCTAAAAAATATTTTAGGTGCATCTATTTGTAATCCAAAGGGGTGTCTTCCAAATAACTGTGTTGTGCAAGTCACTATGGCAGCACCATTCCCCTTGTTGTAGATATTAGTCTATTATCTATTATTATTGTAATGTAACAATACATAGGGGATGAGCACAGAGGGAGAAATAGACGAGACTGAAGTTGTTTTCTTATTCGGAAAGCTGGTTTCTTATTCAGTTGGTTTCCTATTCACAGGCTGAAGTATTATATACCAGGGGTCTGTATCTGTGTATGTGAAGTGTTGTTTCACTGAAACAAAGTGATTTAACTGTTTGAAAACACCAGTTTCTTATTCAAAACCGCAAAAAAGGCTAATTTGCCCACTTTGATGCCCGTATGCATGCCCAGAATCAGTTTGTTTCAGGCTGGAGTGAAATGCATTATATGCCAGGGGTCTGTATCTGTGTATGTGAAGTGTTGTTTCACTAAAACAAAGTGATTTAACCCTTTGAAAACACCAGTTTCTTATTAATTTCCCGAATAAGAAACCAACTTTAGCCTGTGAATAGGAAACCAACTGAATAAGAAACCAGTCTCGTGAGGTACTTACAATCTCTGTAACATGAGGTACATACAAAATGGTGGAAATCCAAGTGTATTTCCAGGGCCTGTAATGTCTCCAGTCCCCAGCACAGGGCCCAATACATCATCCCTAGCACAGACAGATGCCACCTCTCCCTTAGATCACTTCCTCACCAGATCCCCAAGAAGCCCCTCCCCTTCCTTTAAAAACATTCCTTCCCACTATCTCCAGCCTGTATCCAGCAGTCACATGACCTCCTGCAGCAGCCATCTATTTTAAGGGGAAAAGCGATTTACTTCAGCCTGTAGCACTTTCATGTCCCAACAGTAGTTCTAGCTTAGTGGAAAGTCCTAAGCCATTCATACAAAAGGAGAGAGGCAGTTCAATTGTCTTAACTCTGAAGTCTGTAGAGGGCAGTGTTGCCAGATTTATTTTCACCCTGAGCGGGAAGAGAGCGGGTGTCGGGGGTCGAGGTAGAGTCATGGCCACGGCTGGGGGAGGAATTAGGGGCGTAACTCTGCAGGATCTGGACGTTCCGGGGGCATGGCTGTCTTGGCTGGGATTTGAATGTACTCTGGATTTTGTCCCTGCAGTTGGGACAATCCCGCCCAAATCGGGACCTCTGGCAACCCTGGTAGAGGGCTACATGAGCATGGCAGAGCCGTGAGAATTCCTTTAAACTATGCAGTTGGCTTTTAACCAAAGACAGGGATTTAACTACAGGTGCCCGGGACCCCCACGAAATTGGAGGCCGGGCCCATGGCACACCCCCTCGCCAGCGCACCAATGGTCCGCAATCAGCTGTTTTTAAACAGCTGATTGTGCGTATGAAGTAAACATACACGTCATCAACTGTTTAAAAGACTGGAACCAAACCGGAAGTTTGCAGGGAGGGCGGGGGCGGTAGTTCCGCCAGTGACCAAATATACTGATTTGTAGCGTTTCATTGATTACAAATAAATCAGTGACTTTTCTGTTGTAATACTGAACACTTCCATAATGATGTCAAGCAGCATGCGAGTGATGTCAAACTTTGGCACTGATGTTTGGAAACTACAACTCCCAACATGCCTTGGTTGCAGGTGCCAAGGTTCGACATAACTGGAATAGACATTGAAGGTTTTACATGAGGCTCCACAAAAACAAAATGCCACATATTGCATACAAAAGCCTTGTACTAATTCTTAGGTTAATGCTATCTTTGCAATATAGTGCAAAAGTTAAAACCTACAGCATTTATTGTTCTAGGGGTATCCACTACCATTTAAGAAATGTTTATTATTGGTAAGGCTTCATTTAGCTGCACATAATATTTATCAATATGAAAGCTGATGTACTGCTTTCTATCTAGTACAGAATGTGACGTTATGGCCAAAACCTGGGTAGTTAACCTGCAGGTAACAGAACGTAAAGGGACAATGGAACATTTTTTCCTTATTACTATACATGTAATAATGAAATATCACCCAAAAATGACTTCTGAATTCTATTCTAAAAATGCCTAAAGAAGATGTCAAATTATTATAAATATCATTTGGTGTAGTTATTATTAACAGAGCGGTATAGCTGCAGTGTATCAGTACATATCAATACATGCCAAATGTATTGTCATTCTTACAATATGCTGACTATACACAAATGATTATACCTAATGAATAAGATTTTTAATGAAAATAATATGAAATTTAGGGGCACATGCCTGGTTATTGCACTGCACACCAGGAACAGCGCAATAACTGTCTGCTAAAATTACTTTTAATTAGGTTCTTTATTATGGTCGTACATTACTATTTATGTTTCAGCATACTACTGGCAAATTCAATCTAAAAATTGACTGTAGCTAGAAATGGTGTACCGGATGCATACAGCTCAAAATCTGTAATTCTAAAGTTCTCCACTGGGAGTCACTATTTTCGAATTTGTTCATAACCTCTAACTATGAAGCGTGTGCTCTGCATTGGTGTAGACAAGCTAGACTTAGGCCACAAAAAAATCTTTAAAGGAATAATTCAGTGAAAAAGTGAACTGTTCCTTTAATCCATTGATTGAAGAATGTAAGGTAATGTAGCTATACCTTTCCTTCTGTTCTTTAATCAATTGACCTGGAGCCAGGCATGGAGGTAAGTAAATCCACCGTTGGCTCCGTTGACAACCACTTCTGGCTTTAATTTAACTATAGCAGGCATGCACGCTATAGTCCTTGGCTCCGCTGCAATAAAGTGACATATACATTGAGGGTTAAATATCTGTGTGGTCTATGGTAGTATTAAGTATCTGTATTAAGCCAGAATTCTCCTGATCTTCAAAGCTGTTGTGTTACACAGGGATTCTCAAACAGTGTGCCCCCAGATGTTTAAAAACTACAACTCCCAGCATTCCTCAACTACATAGGGAACTACCAGGGAATGCTAAGAGTTGTGCCTTTCAAACATCTGGATACACCATGTGAGAATCACTAGTTTAATAGAAACAACTACATCCTGGTTATGTTTCTACATTTGTACGTATTTGCTGATCCCTGTACAGGGTTGGGCTGCACTAAGCAAATGTAACGTTTTCTCCAGTAACTGAAAACTACCCAGTATATTACTATATTTACAGATTTTCCTGTGATCAGACACATGACTACTTAGTAGCAGTTATTTATTGTGTTGATGTATGTATTGTGTTTACTCTTTGATGTTCAATATTTGTTTTCCCGAAGAACAACAAATGATGTAACAGGGAGCTGAGAATTGTAGTTCTTCAACAGCTGAATAGTTTACCTAACCAGGGGATTACTGTACTATGTAGAAACCATACAGAATCACTGTGGTCATTTTCTCTACTGTAGGATAAGCGAGCAGAACCCAATGCCTGTTGTCCATGCCAGAGCCAGGGTGATCATTGAACTTCCTTTATCTGTTTCTGGGTAAGTAAGGAGATAATTTCTAGTTAATTTATAAGGTTTCAGGTCAAAAAAATGATTTGGCAATCAGCATAACCTATTTTGTATATGTACAAATATTATGTGGGGCTAGGAAAATAGTCATATTCACTTCAATAACTAAGCAGTTAATACATGCTAGCATACATACAGCTAAAGTATAGTTCTGTAACCATGAAATGCCTTAGGATTATGCATTGGCTCTAATTAGCCTATGGATGCACAAACTAATGTTCCAATGGCAGCCAAAGCCAACCAGCCTGGCAGCTTACCTGACAAATGGCCCCCCACAAATTCTGGCCTGCTGTTAGGCTACTCCTCCGTCAGTGTGCAGAACCATTTGCACATTCAATATAGCAGGCAGCAGCATCTGATTGCATTGGACCAATCAGAAACAAAGTGGTCAGGGCAGGTGATTTTCCCAATACCCTGGGTCCTACAGCCGCAGCGCAGAGCCGCACTCATTCGTGTTGCTGCCTGCTTTTATATTGCCACCCTCTGGCATTATTAACAATAACAGTGTTTGGTTGGTACCATCCCCATATGTATATAGAGAAAATGCATGAATTGATTTTTTTCTTTTGTTTTTTAAGAGACTGTGGGCCTCATTTACCCACGGGCAATACGCAAATATAAGGGGTTAAATTTGCGCTAAATGATATCGAATAGGTAAGTGCAAGTTTACCTCTTTAATTGTGCCGGCTGCGCGGGTATCATAAAAGACATCCGTGCAACCAGCGCAATGTATTTAATACCGTATTTGCTCTACTTTTAAAGGGTATCTCCACTGCTTAAAATTTATTTTGCTATTTAGCTTTATTGAAGAACGGGAGGTAAAGGAGCTGTGTCTTACCTTCCGTTCTTCAATAAAAATTGCAGGAGCCAGCTCCCCCCTTATGCCACGTAGTCTGACAGGTCCCGAAGGACTCTGTATTCTATGCGCATTGGCACTTGCGCATGCCATAGAGTGCAGAGTCTGTCAGGACTTGTCAGAGGACGTGGCGGAGGAGTGAGCGATCAGTTAAGTTCCTTACCTTCTCTCCCAGCTCCTCTAATTTTTACAGCTCCTTTACCTCCCGTTCTTCAATAAAACTAAATAGCAAAAACAATTTTAAGCAGTGAAGATACCCTTTAACATCATCAATTGGCTGTCTTTAAAGTGACATTGGGGTTAAATCCCAAGCGCAGATCCAGTATAATACACCATAAGCCACATTTACCAATTGTGGCTTCAGGTAAATGGGACCCTGTGTATTTTAGTCTTTTACAAGGGATATTAACTTAAATTGCAGGCAGATTTAGATAAATTGTCACATTACGCTGCAAAGTGACAGATGAGATTCAATGTTGATAAATGGTGATGCATAGTGCTGCTTTTACTATAAATGGCTCTGTGTTAAGTGAATCCCTGTTGCAAAATGATATTGGAGTTTTGCTGGATAATAAACTCAAACATAGCAAGCAGTGCCAGGTGGCAACAGCTAGAGCCAGCAAGATAATGTCCTGTATAAAGAGAGGTATGGATTTAAGTGAGAAAAATATTATTCTCCCTCTTTACAAAGCATTGTTCAGGCCTTATTTGGAAAATGCAGTGCAATTTTGGAATCCTGCGTACAAAAAGGTAATCTTGGAAATGGAAAGCCTTTAGAAAAGGCAATTTAAATTAAGGTGACTAGGGGAGTGAAGAATGTGAGGATTGGTGAGATAAGTTACAATTAAGCACACTAGAGGAAAGGCGCTTGCTTGGGGATATGATACTGTGTATAAATACATTAATGGGCCATACAATCAGCTATCTAGTGCATTGTTCATCAAAAGAACAGGTCAGAGGACATGCTGACATTCCTTAAGACTAGATGAAAAGAAGTTTAGTCTTCATGTTCAGAAGAATTTTTACTGTGAGAATAGTTCATTGGATAGTTTTAAAAAAAAAGCTGGATGAGTTAAAGGGACACTATACTGAAAAAATTACTTTGCCTCATCTTAATCTATAATTTAATACATGTAAATAGCACTTACTCTGATATGCGTGTGTTGCTGCATGCATTCAATCCAACACATCTTTGTTTAGGAGCAGTATCCCTCCTCCTTCTTTTAACCACTCCTACTTCCATCCGACCTGACTTTTTTCCCCACAAACCAACTGTCAAGTCTGCACACAGCATTCCAATAGTCAAAACTCTGTCACCATTCCAGCTACAGTAAAACTACTCACAGAAGAATAGTTTTTGAGAGCAAGGAACTTGATTGACAGCTGAAATATAAAAAGTTTTAGATTGGATATCTAAATAGGGGGCAGATCAACAAAAATATGATAAAGTGGTGGTTGGGAAGAATTATATTTTCCAGTTAGGGTCAATTTAAAATAGCCTGTTTTTCGGTATAGATGCCCTTTAAAGAACGTTGCATGTTACTGGTATTGATACATAAAGTTGGAGTTGATCCAGGGATATTTCCAATTGCCACCTAGGCCAATTTTCCCCTTCATACTTTTTTTTTTGCCTTCCTCTTGATCAACAGTTAGGCAAGAAATGTGGGTATTGTTGAGTAAATTAGACTGTGTGGACTTGTGTCTTTATTCAACCTCAAATACTATACTACTAAATTATTGTTAAAATGTTAGTGTGGGAAACTCTTTTTAACCCTGGGAGTTTGTTAAACAGTTGAAAATTGAGTGGTACTGACAGTGATGAGTGGGACATTTCCTTCTGTTGGCTCTCAACGGGACCCTGTACCCCCTGACAGTAGCCCTGCAGAAGCCTCACTGGACTCTTACACAGTCACAATCTAATTAGAAGGTTTTTCAGATAAGAAACATGTGTTAAGCTAGGAACACATAGTACCGATAAAGCCCTGATACCGTTGGATGGTATCGGGGGTTTATCGGTACTGTGTGTACCTAGCTTTCCCGAACAAGTTACCTGCCACCGAACGTTCAGGTCGGCCGATCAGTTGTTCGGGAAAGAGGGAAAATTTCCCTCGGCCGCTCTAGACTCCCTATAGGGGAGTCTGCCACAGTCAGTCCTGAATGTTCTCCCTGTGCATAGGGAGAATGCTCTGGACTGTGTGTATCGTGATTTTTGAAAAATGACAGATCTTGCAGATCCTGTCTGTCATCTTTCAAAAATCTTTCCTGTGTGTACCCAGCTTTACTAATGCAGGCCTCTATGCACTTTATCTTTTTACAGAAAAGCAACCCCAAACCGTCTGTCTTACAGTGGGGAGGTGAGAGGAGAGTCAGCAATGCTCACTGAAGAAGATGTTGGCAACCCAATAGACATTGAAGTAGCGGTATATGTCCTTTTTGTTTTGTATTTTTTTAAGGTTTATGTTTGTTAGTTAGATAAAAAGGAGAAATTGGTTTAAAAGGTGGATATTATGTAAGTTCTAAGGTAGACCAGAAAACCCCGCTGCAAGCACCCCCGGCACACCACCGTACAGGCAACCCCCACGCACAGCCGTACACGCAACATGGAATACACGTCAAGTTATGTGCCATATGATCTAATTTGGATCTGTTTATTGTTTCTTAAAGAAGAAATGAACATATGAACATATTCTTATCTTATTTTTACCTAAACTAGAATTTGTTTTAACTTTAAGGTCACATTCACCCCAGAATAAAAATAAATCTTTACTCATCTCCCCCCATCAGTTCCGGAAGCCCACAACACTTACCTTTACCAGTGGTGTAACTATTGGGCCTGCATCTGGGGAATTAGAGGGCCCTTGTAATCAGCTGTAATCAGCACATGCAGTAAAGGTACATGGGATCAGCTGTTTAAAACTTCTGCCGGTTCAGTATTGGTTATGACTTCAGGGAAAAGTAAATATTATGGGCTTAAAGGCCGCTGGGAGGTGATTAACTATAATGATCTCAGGTTAAGGGGTGGGGAAGATACTGGTAAAATAGATTTTTATTTTGGTTTCTTGTGTCTAACACTGCACGGAATGTCTACACAGGTCTCTAACGAAGGAAAATCCTTGCGTACATTGGGTTCTGCCTTCTTGAACCTTATGTGGCCACATGAAATGAGAAATGGAAAGTGGCTGCTTTACCCAATGAAGATTCACCTGAAGGAGAACGAAAATTCTAATCGCAGTATGGAATGTAGCCCCATGAATGCCATCAATCCTCTAAAACTGGTAAATATGATGCCTGTTCTTGGCTTATAGGAGATGAATATAGAAGAGAAGATCAAGTTAAAGGGATTTTTTATGAACTATTGAAATTCAGGAATTTGCAAGGTTTTGAAAATCTGTATTTCTTATTTCAGATATGGTTCTGGGTAATGTCAAGTCTTCAATCATGTTTCAGATTATCTAAGGGGTCCAACAGTAGCACAGTCAGAGTGCAACTCAATTTATTGTATACAAAAAAAATAATCGACGGATGTACCGTGTATACTCGAATATAAGCCGAGATTTCAGGCTTTAAAATTAGTCTGATAACCTAACCTCGGCTTAAACTTGGGTCAAGTACTAATTTAGATCTAAATGCTGCAATTGCGGATAGTAACAAGTATGTGGCGCTGTGTTAAAAAAAATCCTTTACCTGCATAGAAAGTTACAGAAGCTGATCTGCCTTTACACTCCTTCCTGCTTCCTGTAGTCAGGCTACTGGACTCACTTAGCACTGTCACTGCTCATCTTGATGCTGTAAATCTGATGGGTCTCCTCAGTTTGGGACTAAAACAGCTGCTAGTTTAATGCAAATGACAGCTTGAAACTACAACTCTCAGGTGACACTTTTAACTATTGGGGTCAGAGTGCCTTTACTATGTGGGGGACAGAAGAATTGTAAATGATGGTAAGCTTAATTAAAAGTTAATTGAACCTTGCCACTCCACATGTTTAGAAACTACAACTCCCAGCAACCAAAGCATGCTGGTAGTTATAGTTTCCAAACATCTGGAGTGCCAAGGAATTGGAGGTTACTGGTACTGGATTTGACTATTACAGTATGGGATTACTGTATGGGAATTCTGCTGTCCATTTAAAGGGCAACTTAAGCCATAAAACAATACAGACTCAGAAGGCAGTAGTGGTCATAATTTCCACCCTTGGCTTATACTCGAGTCAATCAATTTTAATCCTTTTCTCGGGTAAAAATAGGTACCTCGACTTATACTTGGATCGACTTATAATCGAGTTTATACGGTACTCAAACTTCCCAAACACAACAATCTATCTGTCTATCTGTCTGTCTATCTATCTATCTATCATATATCTGTCTGTCTGCCTATCTGTCTGCTGTCTTTCTGTCTGTCTGTCTCTATCATCTATCTATCTATTGATCGATTGATTCTTTCCTGCGTTCATCCGTTTCCTTTTTCCCGTACTCAGGACGTTGTGAGGAGTGACGCCAATTCGGTGCAGAATGAACAGGCTCCAAGTTCTGCAAGTCGATGGCCACTAACACTCCAAGAAAAGAAGGAGGACATTATTCTGGTAGAATTTCTTTTGCAGATTTATCATGGTGGGGGTGAAGCCATGTACATGTAGAACAGGAAATATGGTACACATTCTGTACAACATCAAAAAGAAACCAATGAAAAATAAAGCTGTCTCTATTAGGGATTCCTTCTTGGAGATCAGGCAGTTTGCGCAATGGCATGTGCTACGATTATGGGAGCACACCTCCTTTTGGGGCCCCAGCGATGTCACTCATTGCATCACATGATGTGTAGGTGGGCCTTGAGGGTTTATATGTTTGTTGCACTGTGCACACTGGTTATACCTGAGGAAGGGACAGGGCATCCCGAAACGTTGTATGTGTTGTTCCAATAAACTTTTGTGAATTCACCTTTATGTAGTGTGCTCCCCCATACTTTTCTTGTGTTGAAGATTTGGTTGTCCTTGGGAGGGGAGGGCCAGCCAGGGGGATCGCACCTACTCACCTGTCAGCCAATAGCGGTGTGCTGGAGTGTTCCTTTTGACTGTATTTGGCTACGATTGTTCAACATTGCGGAATCGCAGTGCACACTGGCGTAAGGGAAACGCGCACCTTGTGTGTTGTAGTGTGGCCTCAGCCTTACTGATTGAAGCACAAAATGCAGCGTATTCATGTCTATAAAATCTCATATATAACCTTATGCACAGAATAGTTTAAAGCAAAATGTGTAAGAACACACTGAATCCCAGTCAGAGGCTCTGTTGTCATCTAGATAGATTGGCTGAGTTTACATGTGGTAGGATCTGCATCAATCCTCAAGAGTTCATATAGAAAATGAGGAAACGGAGCATCACTTATAACATTACCAGGGGGATGCACCGAGCGCTGCTATCTGCAACCCAGTGCAAACAGCCCGGCAATGCTCGGAACATCGCTAACTGGCACTGTTCTATTTCAGCACTTTCAACGCCAGCTGGCATTTAAAGTGCCGCAATAAAACGCCAATTTCGGCATATAACATCGCTTGCGGCGGCTGTGCAAGCAAGGAGTTAAAGTCACGCTAACCGATATAACATTATAACATCCGTTAGCGTGACTTAAACTCCAAATAAGGAGTGATGCGCCCATTGGTGCATCACCCTATACATGTTTAATAGAGGCCCGCAATATTAATAACCCACTAAGTCGAATGGGGAGGAGCGTATGGGTAAACTATATAGCAACAAATTAAAGAGAAACAAACAGACCCAAAATAGAACTGCTCACTCATGTAGGAGTCTACAATTAAAATCCCTTTATTTTAAGTGTAAACAGGGTAATAGAGGCTTCAGTTTAAAATCATTAAAAAAAAAAAGATATATAAATATATCACATACCCACAGGACCTTTAGGACCCTTTTAAAGTGCATGTGTCACAGTAAATAGTCAGACATAACATTAGTATAGCTGTATACTTATTAGTAGCCATTCTACATATTGTCAGAATCAGTCATTTCACCAGATTGAAAGCAGTCTAAAAATAGCTGACTGCCAGGATTCATACACCATCAAAAGTTGAGAAATTTGCCGCGTTTCGCCGAGGCTTCTACTGCCGCCTCAAACAGGAACTGTTTTTCAGGTGCCTGCTGCCACCTTTGCATATGCAGATATATAGACCAATCAGCAGCTGAGGGACTAAAATTGTTGGCTGATATATACATGTACCAAGACTCAGAGGTAGTTTGAAAATGGTGGCAGTCACTGTGTGGAAGTAGAGAGCTTATAATAGTTTTCTTTGCCTTTTTGTCATATTAATTAGCACATGGGTCCACCATGTACCTTTTTGTTACTGGAGAAGTGTAGCAGTTAACGTTGTAACACAAGTTACAAGCCTATTCATTCATTCAATCTCAAACTGTTTTGAAACAGTGCTTTGATCTTTGTAACCAGTCAGCAGCTGATTAGCACATATCCGACAATCTTCAACATTGTATCAACGCTTTTTTGGGCCCAATTAAATGTTCTTCTGCAGTCAAAACTGGGCCCCTTGAAGTTTCCTGCACCCTAGGCAGAAGCTTACGTTATAATAGGGATAATCTCTGCCAGGTAGCCTTAAATACTGACTCATATTCATTGTTGTTTCCATAAGCTTTTCTAGCTGAAACGTATTAACTATTATAAACAGGTGTGTTTAAAGTCCAGTGCACTGTAATCTGGCAGCCTAAGTAGCTGTTAGTTAATTCAAGGGTATAGTGTCCTCTGTGCCTATAGATATATAAGGATCCTGTTAGCGTCACCGCAGAGCTCAGTATCCTCTGTGTGTAATTTAGTATTCTGATGTTTTCTGGCTGCGTGATCCTCGTTCCCGTGTATGTATATAAAAATATAAATAAAAATAATGCAGTGTGAATAAAAGTACTTATTAATTAATCTCTCATACAAACCATATAAAAATACAAATAAATGTAAAAAGCAATTACTTTTAGTTTCCAATATTTATTTCTTCAGTCCATAGTTAAAATGGTAAGAATTGTGCACACATTTGTTAAAAATGGAAAAATCTGCTTTAAGTCCTGGTCCAGTATTATGGATTCCTTCCAAGAACTATTGGCTTCTCCTGCACTTTTATAACACATTCTCGGCTTTATATATATAAAAAAAAAAAGCCGCAAGTGCATTATAAAAGAGCAGGAGAAGCCTGAAAAAGCTAATGTAACTTAGCGAAACACATTGAGTTTCCAGACTGTGAGCCCCTCGACCTAGAGTACCTGTAATAGGGTATCCAATAGTTCTTGGAAGGAATCCATAATACTGGACCAGGACTTACAGCAGATTATTACATTTTTAACAAATATGTGCACAATTCCTACCATTTTAACTGTGTACTGAAGAAATAAATATTGGAAACTAAATGTAAGTTCTTTTTACATTTATTTATATTTTTTATATGGTTTGTATGAGATATTAATTGATAAGTACTTTTATTCACACCGCATTATTTTTATTTAGATTTTTATAGGCATACACGGGGAACGAGGCTCACACAGCCAGAAAACATATCAGCTGTTAGTTAAGTTCACATGGACGTCTTGTGTTTTCGTTTCTTTGGCATTTGTCAGTTGTCTAAGCAGTTGCAAGTTTGCAACTAGGAATTGGCTGTATGCAGCAGGAACCTAGCCTTACATGTACCACTGCCAAGGGAGAACTGCTTTACCTAAACTTAGCAAGTAGCAAGGCACGTAACAGCAATGAATATAATGAGAATGTTCTTTAGCTTAAGAGGTGAACTAGAAACACTACCCACTATTTTCATCTGAATTTATTTATGATTGCAGTGAAAATTCACTAAGAGCCATTCATAACGAATGTATTGATTACATTGAATTACCAACGTTTTCTCTTGTGAAAAATACAAAAATTGTCCTTTTTCGAAATTCAATTTAGATCCGAGATGTTGCTGATAATTTACTAATTCATTTTTTTCCAAAATTAGCAAAATATGCATCCTGCTAATTAGTAATATATGTATCCTGCTAATTAGTAATATATGTATCCTGCTAATTAGTAATATATGTATCCTGCTATAGTTCATAACTGTTCATTAAGGGTTGGGACTTTGTTTAACATTGTGTTAATGTTCTGTTTCAGGATTGCTCTCAGGGGACTGCTCGTTGTGTAGTTTTCCAGTGTCCACTATATAGCTTTAACCAGCAGGTGGTGCTAAAAGTTCATGGGCGACTCTGGAATAGCAGTTTATTGGAGGTAAATGATTACTTGACCCTTTTTATATTGGGTTGTATGTTTCTCTTAAGACACCTTGGGAGATGCACTATGTTTTGGTAATATCTGGTACAGATATGATTACATGTAAGGAATGTAATGGTACTTGCTTCTCTCTCCAGTATTTAACACTATTAGATGACATGTCATTGTGCTTCAGAAACCAGCTTGCTGTTGTAACTTATTTTTCTCTATAGGAATACCCATCAGTCAGTTCTTTGAAAGTGATCATCAGAGCAAACATCACTGTTAAATCTTCTATCAAAAACCTTGTTCTGAGGGATGCTACCACACAGGTGCCAGTAATTTATTTGCATTGATTTCCCTTATTTCTTATTTTTTTGCCTCCATGTCCTTATGTGTGCTTTTCTGCTTCTTCTCCCATTAATTTTCAATCTAGTTTTTTTAGATTATAAATATTCTTTGATTACAGGTTTAAACTCTGTTGTCTTTACCCATTGTGTTTATTGTTAGATCGGTGTTATGCTGTATTCAGACGTTGGGGTGGCCCCACTTGGAGGTATTCCCTGGTGGATTATCCTTATTGCAGTACTAGCTGGAATTTTGCTGCTTTTACTCCTTGTTTTGATCTTGTGGAAGGTATTGGATGATTCTCATTGTCTTACTAATATCTGTGGTCCTTCTGTGGTTCATTCTGCGCTCCGCTGTTCAATATCGCTTTTGCGTCTGTGGGTAAATCCCCAAAGCTATTTGCTGGCATTGAAGTCCAGCACTAAAAGTAGTGCAAACACGATATTAAATCACGTGTACCGGATGCGTAGGTGCCTTTTGCGAAACCTGCGCATCTGTCACTAAGATGGCATTAAAGTCACTAACCAATGGCGAATCAGCTAGCACGACTTTAACACCATAAAACTGCCCAGCGGCTCTGGGTAAATGACCTGCACTGTCTTTTATGATTCTCCCATCTCTGACATTGGAGAACATATGCTAAGGAAGGAGGGGGAGGGGCTTGGAAACTATTAAGGTTGTCATACACGTTATCGATATTAGGTAAATTCCGTCATTGCCGGGTTGTCCGTGGTCAGCATTACGGCTGGTCTTGAAAGACGGAAAATTTCCATCTGTATGTATCGGCTCCCTTTACTTTAAATTAAAGAGAGACGATACCATCGGCCCAGTATGGCCGCATGGCTGACCACGTGTGGACGATCGCTTTAATCCAAGTGAGCGGTTCCTATTGCATTGTGCTGACAGATACCAATGTGATCTGTCGGCACAAATGCGATGGTAAGCACATGTGTATGGCCACCTTTACTGTTTAAAAAATATATGAGTTTAAAGAATGAGTGAGTATCAAACTGAGTAGAGACCAGGAGACAGGAGACAATAAGGAACTACATTATGTGTGATGGGATAGCGAAACAGCTGGGGTAAAATACAGCTTTAGAAACAATAGAAAGAAATGAAAGATGTGTATTACGTGACACTGTTAAATAGTTCCTCTCGGGATATATAGATCACCTTATCATTGCTGTGTCTTTCCTAATTGCATTCTGTTGTTCATGGTGTCTATTTATAAGCTACAACCTGAGTGTACACTTAGCCCAAGTTTATGTTGGTTTTTTTTTAACTATCACTTCCAGTGTGGTTTCTTCAAAAGGAGCACTCGGCAGTCCAAGTATACCACCAACTACTACAGGGCTCAGCTTGGGGTACAGCCCTCTGAGGTAGCAGACAGGCAGGCAGAGGAGGAGCCCTAGCTGGTAACACCAGCATGCGTGTGTTTAAAGTTCCCTATTAATCTAAAGCCTTCTATTTAGTTGTTGTGATTAACCAGGTGTGGTTACATGGAATGATTTGCATGGTTAGAGTGAATAATGACAAAGGTATGTTACCATACTGTGACAGCTCAACAGATAAGAAAAGTGTGATTACTTTGCATGGTTTGTAGTGGATTTTAGTTGACGCAAGTGATTAAATATTAAATAAGATTTCACTCCTAAAACATATTTTTTCCTGGTTTATAGGGACATATTTAGTACCCCACTGTATCGAAAAACTGATACCGCCGGTTAGCATAAGAGAATGCCAATGGTCGGAAATTTACAACTATGCGGCAATGGTATTATATATGCAGTCGTACAATTATGATTCGTAATTGTACTACCGCAATCGTGATTTTATGACCACAATCATAATAATACCATCTGTTAAATGTGTGGTATCATAAAATTGCCATTACCTGCTTTTATAAATATGCCCCATAGATTCCAAACTAGAGATATACATATGTGAAATTATTATAATCACTGCAGTATACTCTCCAGTTACTTTTACTAAGATGTAATCCCTTTAATACAGGGAGAAATAGGGAGAATATCTGATTCTACACACTTTTTCTCTTTGTGAGTGTGAGCATGCCCAAGCTCACTGAGCTTGGAGAGGGGTAGTAACTACAGGGCTTTGTGTACTAAAAGAGTCTTTGGTTATGAGTTATTTACAAAATGGAGAATGGGAGAATGGAGGCCAGGCGCATGACCCCCTCTCCTCCCTCCAAGGTGCCTTCCGGGAACTGAACCGGAAGTTTGGTTCCGGTCTTTTAAACAGCTGATTGTGCATATGTTTCATTCATACGCACAGCTATGAATGAAACAGCGTTTAAAAAACCGCTGATCTCAGAAGGGTTCTTGGGCTTGTGGTGGGCCCTACTGCCGTGTGAGTCGCGGGGGTGGCGGGGGCAGTAGTTATGCCACTGGGAGCAATGATACAGGTTTGGGGACAGGTGTAAGACTCCTTGCATAGGCAATGATAGAGTTCACAAATTAGCACAAATGGAAACTTAGGGTGCACACTGTACCAATCTGCAAGATTCTGTCTGTCACTTTTGACAGATGGGAGTACAAACAGTCACAGTCCTTCTCCCTATATTAAGTATAGGGAGTACGTTCATGACTGCCATACTCCCTACAGTTGCGGCCAACTCCCTATACTATAGTACTGGGGGCCAACACCGGCCGAGGGAAATTTTCCAGTCAGAATGACAGTTTCCGATGCTGAACTTTGGTGTTTGCATTGGAAACGATCATTTCAGTTGTACAAACATTAGCGATATAAGGCCAATCCCGTCAGTAACAAAGGGATTAGTCCTATATCGCTAATGTGTGTACCCAGCTTAATCATCCTTTTGCTAATTGTCCTGGTATACTTTAACATTGTGGCCTTTAAAAAGGGGATGTGTTGATAAAATGGTGGTACGATACACTCACCGCCACTTGATAATGATAATCCTTTTAGGAATCCCTCCCTTGAGAATGCACTTGCCCCTGAAAATAGGTTTAATGGTGCAGGTATAATTTAAAAACATTTTTCACTTGGAAAAGCTGTGCTATATATTTACTAAAATATCAGGATGCAAGAGCTGAAATGTAGCATCAAAAGAAGTGGGAATTATTGTTTGAAATGAGTCCCAGCTTTAATGTACAGTGTTTGATGATTTCTATATTGTGGCACAATATTTATTTTAGTAAAAGAATTGGGAATTTGTCTGAGCCAATTGTACATCATAGAATTCTGTTATATGAACTGACTGGGAGAAGGTTATTTGATAAAATGTGTGTCTATTCTTGCTTTGCTCTGTGCACATTAGTGCATGTTACTTGCACAAATAGTTTTGCTTACGTTCCTCTTCATTCCACAGTGCGGGTTTTTCAAGAGGAAGCGCCTTCAAGATGAGAAATTGCCACAGTACCATGCCGTGAAGATTCCAAGGGAAGAAAGGCCAATGGTCCGGGAGGAGAAGACAGGGACCATAAAAAAGAAAGACTGGGTGACAAACTGGACTGAGGATGGCACTGTGAATAGCCCCTCCTAACCTTCACTGCACTTTCCCCAATGTACTTTCTATGATCTGGCCTTGTGGCAAGAAGGCTGGATCCCTCTGATTTGTGGGAGTTTCACAACGGTTTTGTATATAAAGAAATGACTGTAATGAAAACCTTTTCTCTTCAGCCCGCATTCTGCCATTTAACTTTTTCACTTCAGAGGTCATGTTCCAGAATTTGGAGAGAATTTAGTTCTGAACAAGACAGAATTTCAAACCAGGATGCTTCTTGTCAATCTGGAGGAACCAAATACTCTTTATGGTGCTGACCTTGTTAATGGATTGTTTTTGGTTGATTTGCTTACCCACTATGAGCAAATCGAAATGTAAAGAAAGTGGGGAAGTTAAACCTTTTAAGAATGGCTGGACAACCAAAGAAAATATAGGGCATTACCTCTGAAATACAACAGGGGGTTGCAAATATTAGGGCTTTTGCACACCAAATAAACAATTTTTTATGCTCCAGCAACATTATATATATATATATATATATATATATATATATATATATAAAACCACGCTTATTGATAACCAAACTATGGACTCAAATGTCTCACCTACTGAAATGATGATGATATGGATTAACCGCAAGGCTAGTTCTTATTTTCTATAGCTCAACTAATAAAGAAGATTTACAGGACACCAGTCATTTTAAATAAGGCAATGTGAATTGAATGATGAGTCCATATGGCCTGTTGTTCTTCATACAATTTGCATGTTCAGTGTCCTACAGAAATACACTGAACCCCAATATAAAGCCCCTGGCACTGAGCATTTAAAATATTTCTAAGATTGAAGATTTTTGAAACTATAAAAATACTTCATGATATAAACTGAGCAATTAAGTGGCCTTGTTTCCAATGAAAGTGAATGAACTTCTATAAAGATAATTTTGTTTTTTTGTGTATTTATTAAGCAATAAAAGAATTACATCATTGTCATCGGACAGAATAAGTTTCTGGGTTCAGTGTGCCTTTCATCATCCAAAGGCACTTGCTAGAAATTTTTCAAGGGGTTTCCAGGAGCTCAGTATAGTTAAACATTTTAAAATTTATTAAATTGTTCTCCTGTCATTATTTGTCAGATTTTAGTAAAGATAAAGGTGTTAATGAGAAACAGCAGTCTGGTAAGTAGTGCTACTGGACAGTGAGAATAAAATATTGCCTTTGCCCTTGTTGTAGTGCACTAGTAAAGGTATAGCTAATAGTACACTAGTTCAGGGACTGTATAGTTCATGGTGCAATAGGACAGGGACAGTATAGTTCTTGGTACACTAGTAAAGGGACTGTATAGTTCTTGGTACACTAGTAAAGGGACTGTATAGTTCTTGGTACACTAGTAAAGGGACTGTATAGTTCTTGGTACACTAGTAAAGGGACTGTATAGTTCTTGGTACACTAGTAAAGGGACTCTATAGTTCTTGGTACACTAGTAAAGGGACTGTATAGTTCTTGGTATACTAGTAAAGGGACTGTATAGTTCTTGGTACCCTACTAAAGGATTGTATAGTTCATGGTGCACTAGGACAGGGTCTGTATAGTTCTTGGTGCACTAGTTCAGGGACTTGAAAGTTTATGGTGCACTAGTACAGGGTCTGTATAGTTTATGGTGCACTTGGACCGGGACTGTATACTGTAGTTCTTGGTGCACTTGTACAGGGACTGTATATTTATTGGTGCACTGCTACCAGGACTGTATAGTTCTTGGTGCATTACTATAGGGGTATATTTCTTGGTGCACTAGTACAGGGACTGGTCTTGGTTCACTAGTAAAGGGGATATTGTTTTTGGTGCACTAGTAAAGGGGCTATATTTCTTGGTGCACTAGTACAGGGACTGTATACCGTAGTTCATGATGCAGAAGTATAGGTAGGACGGTATATATAAAGGATTGATATTGTTCAATTATGACAGTATAGTTGCAAAAACTATATTGTTCAGTTATGACAGTTGTCACTATGCCAACTTCGTACAGATTGTTGTAACAATGGAATGCCACATTGTTTCTACTGCCAGTACCAGCCATGACCATTAGCTTCTCATCTGCTAGGCCTGGTCTTTCCGTACTTTCCATTATTTTTATCTCAATCTAAAAAAAATAAACGTAAAATATTAAAAACTCAATTCACATGGGAAACATTATAAAATGAGGTTTGCAGTTGTTTCCGAAATGGAGACTTGCTATCTTTATAAAATAATAGATCCAATTGAAAAAGAGCACAATAAAACACTAATATTAAAGGGCAACTTTAGTCTCAAAACTAGTGAGGGTTAAATGAAAGCCTGCAGTATTTCCTTTAAAATGAGCCAGTGCATCTCTGGCTGGAGGCTGTGAGAAATTTCATTGGGGTGAATGTTCAAACTTCCTCCTTCAGTAGGTTGAGTGACATCACCTGCTTCTCCCCCGCCCCGGGGGAGAAGCATGCTCAGTTAAGACTTAATGCTGGGGAAATCAGGAAGTTCTTTGGAAAAAACTGACAGTTGAGAAGGGGAGCCTATTAATGCAGGCAGAGGCTGGTCACATGGCTAAGAACAGGAAGTGTTCAAGAAGGAAGTAGTATTGCTGAACATTTCCAGCAATACTTTCTCACCAATTTTATCTAGAGATGTGATTTAGGTTTTATTTTGAAGGTGTGATTGAAGGCTTTTTATATAATTCTTACTAGTTTGGAAGAATTTGAGACCTCAGTTACCCTTTAAAGATATTTGAATAATTGTGGATTCCAATTAGTTAGAAAAAATAAAAAGGTACATGTATTAACTCAGGTTAATGTCCCTGATTCTATTTAGCACCATATTCAGGGTAACTTCCTATAGCAAAATGCACTTGATGGGTAAACCACAAATCAAGCAGGACTTTATCTCTGTTTTAGAAATACTTCTGGAATGCGCAGCCTTAGAGCCATATTTACAAGTTTAATGTATGACCGTGAGCGGAAATGTATGGCCACGATCATACATTTACAGTGAAACATTCATTCGTAGAATACCAAGCAGTAGTAAAATACCACAAAGGTATTCTATGGGTGATCGTTAATCTATGATCGAGGTCATAGATCTACAATCACTATTGTAGATTTATGATTGCTATCAAAGATTAACGCTGGTTAAAAGCATGTTATCGCTAAAAAATAAAATTGTAGTGAGAGGGATGGTACAGCGGGCGCTGGTGATGTCACTCAAGCTACTGGAAGCAAGAAGGTTTTTTCCTTTTTAGTTTTAAAACTTCTGCCAGGATGCACATCGAATGTTACCTAAAACTTGTTCGGTTCCTTCAAATGGTCACATAAAATGTGCAAAACTTTTGTGCTTTAATGTTATTTTCATTACAGAGAGGAAAGGAAACCAGACCAATCTTTTTTATCTCTCTCTACACTGACAAACTGATCTAAGATCAGCCTTTCTGCCTTTTAAAATTGTGTATTGTGCATAGCCAAGTGTGGTCACTGACCATTGTGTTCTTTACACATGCTCAGTCCTAAAATACTGCAGAAACTTGGTACAGTTGGTCACACCTGCCAGTAGCCTCTAGCCAATCCTTTTACAGAAGAGATTAGGCATGGGAGCATGTGACTGAGATCAGGGGTGTGACCAGTCACTGTACATACACGCTGTTATTTCATCTAGTTCTTCAGGTGGTTATATTTACTTTAAAGCTATTTACTATAGTGGGGTTTGCTTATTGGTGTTTTTAGAGGAGTATTTTCAGATTCTGGAATGTAAAAAAATGTGTTTCCGCAGTATTGCCTCATTGGCAACCATAGTTGTATTTTAAGACCCTGATGTAATATAATGTTGCAGTTCAAAATTGCCAATAGGAATTGTTATTTTACAGCCCAGTTTCTAATTATTTTTTTATGACCAGAATGAATATTTAATATTAAATTGTTGAACAACAGCTTTGACTACCCACAAGGGTTGAGATTAGAACAGAAGGAGAAATGGACTTGGACCTACAGTCTATTTAGGTTCCCTGGGTCCCTATATTGATTATATTTATGTACAGTATAAGTACAGTATTAAATACATTTTGAATGTAAACCAGAATATCGTGGTTTTAAAGGGTATGTCCACCCCTCAAACAAAAATTTGGTATTCAGCAGGAAAAAGCTATAAACCTTGACCTTGTGAGGTCCTCCCCAAATTTACTTACCAGCCTTTGTTCCCTCACTGTGTTCTGCCTGTCTTCTGTGTTTCCGTGCACGGAAGACAAGTAGGAAGGGTTCGACCGGCATTCGTGGCATGAGTGGCTAAGCGTGAGGAAAATGTACTTTTAATATGTGTATTGGCTCCTTAAAAGAGAATTATACTCATGCAGTTACTGACTGTTTTCTGGCATAAACTGACATTTTCAAGCTCCCCCCTCCTCTTTTATTACCATATGTCTTCCATTGTCAGAAACTGGAGAATCTCAGTGACAATTTCTGTGGGAGGAGCCATAAAGAAGATAGTTACTGCATGAGTATAAATCTCCTTTATCTTTAACCCCAAACATGAAAGATAAGTTTTTGGGACTGCCGACATTGGGCCATATTTATAAAGCGCAATATTGCAATTTAGCGATACCACTCTTTGATGGTAAAGTACAACAGTGGGCATTAATGTACGCTGCGCTCGTACATTTACGCTGAACGTTCATTGAGTAACGAATGTTCAGTAGTAGAATACCATGCGTTATGCAATGATATTCTATGGGAATCATAAATCTACGATAGCGTTATTGTAGATTTACAATCGGTAACGTAATTTTTAATTTACGATAATTATCGTAAATTAACGATCGGTGAACTGAATGTAAATTAACGATCGTTTATCGATACCGCGCCTTTATAAGTATGGCTCATTGTACTCACAGCTTCAAAAAAAAAATAAGGAAATGGATTACTTTCTGATCAGTGATTTCTTCATATCTTGGGCTGAGCAGCACATAGAGAGGTGGTTGATGGCTCATTTTAAAGATAGAAAGCTGGCCTCTCATTTAAAATCAACTTGTTTGGAGACCCCAGTTCCCCTTTAATTTCCCTGTCTGTCACTCAAGCCACTATCTAGTCGCTAAGGCGAGTTTACCCTAGCAACCAGATAATTAGCAATCCATACTCAAGGGTACATACAGCACAATGTTAAAGGAGAACTAAACCCAATTTTTTATACTCCAGAATCTGAAAACAACCCCCCTAATAAACACCAACAAACTATACAATTATTTTTATTAAACTCTGTTTAAGTAAATCAAAAGTAAATCAAAGCCTGTTAAGAACTGGATGAAGTATCTGTGTGTATGTGCAGTGTCAGACCACACCTCCTGACCTCAGTCACATGCTTCCTTGCTTTATCTGTCCTGTAAAAGGATTGGCTAGAGATTATTAATGGGTGTGACCAACTGTAACAAGTTTGTGCCATAGCGAAGGACTGAGCATGAGCAGAACATAATAGTCGTTGACCAAACTGTGTGATACTAGAATGCTGAGAAGTAAAGCACAAACCATATGTTATTTAGGTAAATTTCCCAGTACCCTTATCAAAATGAGAGGTAAGACCAGATTACTGGTTTTATATCAAGGTGTTCTGCCTTCTGGTTCAGTGTTGTTCTGTGTCTTTAGTTGCCCTTTAAATTATGACAATACTTCTGTGTTACAAAACTTTTATTTTCAAACAAACCTTTATCTAACTAATCTCTGCTTAGACAATGTGTAAAAAACCATTAATACTAGCATTTTGTTTTCATTTTATTTTTTAACCAATGGGGTGTGTGTGTGTGTGTGTGTGTCCAATCCAAGGGCTCAAGTATAATTCAATTAATAAATAAATATATTTGTATATAACAGATACCAAAGGACATGTTTTTTGTTATTATTTATAGATTGCAAAGTATTAATAGAAAAACTTTTATTCTTCATAAAATGAAGAATCGAGGATTTCTATTTGACTGCTGCTATTCTACAGGTTTATTTCCGTGGTGTGACTAAAGGATACTATTCATGTAAATATCCAGTAGTCTGTGACCCTGCACACATGCTCCTTGGCTGTTACAGTAAAATATTATCTGTCTCATACTTGTATAATGTATGTGGTAAGGCTGGGATCAAGAACTGGAGAACTGTACAAATTTATTCAATTCCTGATTCAAAACGTGACTTCTCATTGTGTGTTTATAATAACACAGACATCAAAATTACCCATCCATAAAGACTTGTTTGTCACACGAAAATCTACTTAAGAAACACAAGACAGAACTGTGGCTAGTGCAATAAAAGGTGAATAGGTACCTTTGTTATTACTTTGTAGCACCCAATCAGATGTTCCCTTTTTACTGTACTACTGCATGATATCTGATTTGTTGCTGCAGATTAATAGCACAAGCATACTCTTCCATTGCATCAGCCTTATAAGGCATTCTTTGCTAAGCAGAGTTATCAGGGGAAATACAAAAAAATGACTTTTATTGAAGCCATATTTGCAATATTTTGGTGTTAGAAATAATATACTGTAGTAACAGGAGCACAAAGAGAAGAGAATCTTCAACTTTAACCACAGCTTAGATAATCTAATTTACCTGTTGCTGTTTAGTTCTATCCTCCCATCATGTGAACTAGTTAGTAGTAAGGAAGAACTAGCCATGTAACAATGTTAAAGTCAATCCAGTGTACAGTTAAATGTGAAACCAAGAAAACAGTCATTGGTCAGCAAAATTAGGCCCTCTCTGTAGAGTGAATTAGTTATTTAACCATCACCCATCATATGGAGGCCTCTCCGGGCAGAAATAAAAGCCAAGAGAAGAGCATTAACACAATCATATTGTAAAGTCCTTAGACAGACCCTTCAGAAAAAATCAAAGATTTCATGTAAATGGGGCGTCCAATTTGAGATGTAACCAATCCGATGCGTGTGCACTGTACCTTCAGCAGTTTACCCCGCCTAGGTGCAGCCAGATGTGATTCAATTACATCCATCGAAGTAAAAATTCCAGGGCACTCTCAGGACTTGTGCAAAAAAATTTATTAAACGTACAAAAACACATCTGGCTTGAGAAAGGTCTAAGAGAGAGACCGAAATCTTGCTATCTATGTGTTTTTTGTACGTTTAATACATTTTTTTGCACAAGTCCTGAGAGTGCCCTGGAATTTTTACTTCGATCAATTTGAGATGTATCTGGACATGATATAAACATACAGATGTATAGAAAAAGGATAGAAGAAAAGCAGTGGGAACATATGGGCAACACAACAGGAATGTGGAAAAAACAGTCCTCAATGTTATTATATACTACAATGACACACAAACACCCAATTTACCCAATAAAGTGCATAGGACATAAAATATAAAAACACATCTCCTAAAAACTTAACCCTACCTGTAGTATATATACCGATATATATAATATATATAATATCCTCGCCAATTAGGAAGTCTGTTCAGGACGAAACGCATCTGGCGTTGATCCTTGTTTTATGTGCTCTCCTACCTTACCCTGGTACCTTTCCATGTCATTCAGGGGTGGTCTGCTTGTCTGATTTTTGTATCTACTGAGGGTATAGTATCTGTAAATGTACTATGTGAATGTGTATTACATCATGTGATTCCTGCAATAATAGCTACTATTACCTGTTTAGTGTATACTTTTATATTATATTTACCGGTATATATACTCCAGGTAGGGTTAAGTACTATGCACTTTATTGGGTATAGTGGGTGTTTGTGTGTCATTGCAGTATATAATAACATTGAGGACTTGTTCTCATTCATCCAGGTCATGGTATATCTGTTGTATTCAATTAGATCAACTGGACTTGAAGTTTAGTTCTTGAAGACGTTTCGCTAGCCATCCGACTGGCTTTCTCAATTCAGAATGACTTGTACAAGAATCTGTGGCAATTATGTACCCTGGAAAATCCCAATTAGCATATCACAGCCAAGTGTTAAGGGCGTGATTGGATAGTGGCTACACAAGTGCTATAAAAGTAACAAGAAAAGTGCAGTAACTTCGTATAGTGGTTATACAGAAAGATCTGCCGCAGAACCGCCTGATTAGAGTGGTGCAAAAGGTGGTGTTTTATACAACTCAATCACAGTTACAATTTAATATATAAATGTGATACTTCCTTGGACATTCCTCTGGATGTCCTGGACGTAGTTAAAATCCCAATAAACTGTAATGTGATAGGTGCAAGCTGCTGCATCATTTCACAACATGAATATTGAGTTGTCCCCCAAAGGTATTTTTTTTCCTTCCACTGCTAATGAGAGAAAATATTAATAACACCAATCTATGTTTTGAAGGGATTAGCTTTCCTGAAGTTAAACATCTTTGTTAAACCAGAGCATTTTTGTTTATTGTAACATACATTAAATAACAATATAATATCTAAGATTCCTATTACTTTCATATCTATAATAGTCGCTACAGAATATATTATGTGAGCAATCCAATCAACTAACTGTGACACAGTATATAAGCTACCCGTGTAGATTTTGTAAATTATGTCTAAACATATCTATATAATAATTACATCATTCATATATCATTATCATATTAAAGGGGAACTGTGGTCCAAAAATGACCAAAAAATTGAGGTAAATTGATAGGAATTGCTCCCCTGAGAATTTTTGCAATTTATTTCCATTGTTTATTTTGCATAGTTTTGAAGATATTTACATTTTTGTATGTGATATGGCAGCAGCATCACCAGGTCCCCTGCACTCCCTGCTTCCTGTTCTGAAACTGTCAGTCAATCTGTCCTCTGTCTCCTCCTCCCCTTTGCAGCCCCCCTGGTCCCTACCACTCATGGACCCCATGGTCCCTCCAGTTGCAGGCCTCCCATGGCCCATTATCTTACAGCCCTATGTGGCCCCGCCCACTCACGGGTGCCTAAGCCCTGTCCACTCGCGGGTGCCTAAGCCCTGCCCACTCATGGGTACCTAAGCCACACCCACTCACGGGTGCCTAGGCCCCGCCCACTCACGGGTGCAGTGGGTTACTCAGACTCCCCCTACTCTGTGGAAACAGCCTTTTCAGGCAGGGGTGAGAACTCTGTAGATTCCCTTACCTTCTCTGTCAGGACTTCACACAGCAGAGAGGAGGAGGGACTTCCTGTCTCCCTCACACACTGTCTAAGGCTGTGCTCGCCAGCGACACCATGCAGGAGAAGCTTCAGGAATGGCACAAGTCATTTCTGTATATCTTGGGCTGTGGAGCACGTAGAGAGGTGGTTTATGGCTTGTTTTAAATGTAGGAAACTGGCCTTAAACTTAACTTGTTTGGAGACCACAGTTCCCCTTAATAATGCTGAAGAATATTGTTAATATACCATTAGCAAAACATTAGTATATCAGCAACAATTATTTAATATTGCCATATATTTATTATTCCGATAGAAATAGTTTATGGTATGTCAATAATGATTTAATAGTATCAGTTTCATATCATAATAACAATCATATGTAATGTTATAATAACAAGTATATCATGGAAATATTACTGGTAAACCATACCAATATATAATAAAAGGGAATTATACTCATGCAGTAACTGTCTGCTTTTTAGTTTCTCTCCCTGTTCTTCAATGTCAGAGATGGGAGACTTGTCAGTGACTCCTTAACTCCGCCCCCTTTTTTTCACTGCCTTACCTTAGCCCAGGCATATTGAAACCATCCAGCACCTCTCCATGACAGGGCCACTGAAACCATCACCATCAAACTACAGCATAGCCATCTTGCAGATAGCTGGTGTTAAAATCCTGCAGTGGGTAAATCCCTTACCGGGATTTACCCACATTCGCAAATGCGATGTTAAATCGCGGAAGTAGTATTTACACAGAGCGATAACGGCTCTGGGTAAATGAGCCCCAATGGATTGTTCTTTCGTGGGCCCAGCCACATTAACCTGCCTGCACCATAAACATCAGTTTTTGATTTACGAATAATCATTTTCAGCTTAGCCTGAACCATTGAAACATTGCTAACTTGTAATCCTGCCAATTTAGCCTTACTAAGTAAAAAAAATATAAAATAAATAAGAAACTAAACAAAATGACCTCAAAAGCAGAACAACAAACTTCAGGCAAGATAACCAATAATTTGAACAATAAATACAGCGTAATTGGCCTTCTTGAGTCTAAAACTTGCCTGTGTTTTGCCTAAGTGTTTGCTTTATAATAAAGTCATTTGCAATATCTATAAGTGTTGCATTGGGTGCATTGGTCACTCTGGAAGAACGAGTTTCCATCGATAACTGGGGCATGATATCCCTGAGCACTGAACCTTGCTGGCAAGTCTGCAGAACTTTGTAAACTGAAACCAAGACAGAGCATCTGCAATTACATTGTGTAGTTGCCTGGTATATGTTTTGCTTGGATTCAAATAAGAAGGTTAAAACTACATGTCTCAGGTGCCTCAGAACAGGTTAAGAATCAGTGGGAAAACTGCTAATAACATAGACAACAGCTTGATTATCAGTGTACTACAACATTTTCAGGGTTATTCAATAAAAGTTCTTATCGTTTAAAATGGTGCTAATTTTGCCCCAACCAATCAGATTTTAGCTTTCAAATGTTAAATAAGATCTGATTGGTTGGGCCAAAATTAGCACTATTTTAAACGATAAGAACTTTTATTGAATCTCCCTGAATTGTTCCTAAGCTGCTGAGATCCAGAGTTTCAGAGTCACTGCAATGGGAAAAAAATCTAACAAAAGAATTCTCTTAGTAAACCCCCCTTAAATCCAAAATTGGGGCCATGAATCATCACACCAGTGCTCTTGACAATAAACACTAAATCCTGTGCTAGCTGCTGCATCTGTAAATATCTGGAGAGTGTCAGTATCAAGGAATTACTGCTGACATTTAGCTTTCCCATTACATTCTGACAGAAATATTTGCCAAATCTTTAAATGATCCTTAAAGGGCATTTCCACCACCAAAAATTGAACCATGACTATTTTTTTTACAATGATCAAAGTGTTATTTTGTAAGGATTTTAGATTGGATGGCACTTATGAGAGCATAAACAGAGAAGGGAATCATTAGAAAAGCCTAATTCAATAAGTTTGGCTACCCCCCCCTCCTTGTTTGGGCATTATTTTAAATAAGGACGCATTTCATTGGGGGTGAGCCATAGGTCAATATCCTTTGTTCCCCCACTGTACTTTTATATGGACATTTTCTCCCTAAACCTGTCCCAAAAACCAGGCAATGTCCCTAAAAAACTGGGTACACACATTAGCGAGGCGATCTCGTCAGTACCCTATATCGCTAGTGTGTGTATGGGCAAAACTAACGTTTCCGATGCTGACAAAAGTTTCGGTGTCGGCATCGGAAATGGTCGTTCTGACTGGAAAACTTCCATTGGTCGCAATCAGCTCCCTATACTAATGTATAGGGAGTCGACCACAATCGTACGGAGTATGGCAGTCACAAATGTTCTCCTTATACTTTATATAGGGAGAACAATTGTGTGTACTCTCATCTGTCAAACATGACAGGCAGAATCTTGCAGATCATCTTTGACAGATTGGTACTGTGTACCCATCTTAACTCTAATAAGCCTCAAGAACAGTTTCAATGTGTTTTTGATAGAGCTGGACCCAACTGAGGGTGTTTTGCAGAAAGAATACTAGAATATATTCAAAATGCCTTCAATTGGGAAAATATCTAGCAACTGGTTTTCTTCTACCTTCCTAATTTTCTGTCTTTTTGTCCATTTAAAAATTCCCCTGCCGCAGGTAGCAGAGAAAGTAAGTCTTCCCTCTGCAAATTTTATCCATAACACTATTAAACAAGTGTAACCCTAAAGGTGTAATGTCACATAAAACAGGATCAGAGATCCCTGTGCTTGGTTGCGTTACAGCCACACCAGGGGTAGAAAATATAGGCAAAAAATTATTTAACAGATCTTTGTTAATATTACATAGTGGGGTGTCACTGAGTGGTGTAATTGCTTTGATGATGCCTCTGGAGCTGCTGGTAGAGTCTGACTGGGGGCAGGAACAGGAACTGGATCGGGATTGATTGTTATTGCTGGAGCTGCTGCTGTGATTTCCCTGAGAACAGGAACTTTTCCTGTGTTATCCTGAGGAGGAGAAATTGGCCAGGGGTACCAGGGCCGGCTTATAGGCAAGGCATCCGAGGCAAGTGCCTGGGGCCCAGATGCCAGGGGGCCATCGGGAGCCATCCATGGGCCCCAGTATTTATTTTACAAATTTCAGGCATTTACCTTTAAATGGCACCAGAGTCTGGTGGGGGCCAGGGGATGTGCTGGTGATACCAGAGGGGATCATTCCCACTGGCATCACCAGCACATCCCCCCCTGGCACCACTGAACATCCCCAACTGGCACAACCAGCACATCCCCAACTGGCACCACCAGCACACGCACCCTGGCACCACCAGCATACCTGCTCAAGGTGCCCCCTTCTTCTTGAACCCCCGAAACATTGTGAGTGTATGTGTGGTCACTAATAAATTTTTAATGCACTTTGGAATGCGGCCCTCTAACAAGTGTTTTGTTTCCTGAGGCAGGGATTTTTGAGGTATCTGTACCCACATGTTGGGTTTAGAGTGCACTTACCTTTTGTTATGATGTGCTGCTGGTGCCAGAGGGGATGTGCTGGTGGTGCCATTTGGGGATGTGCTGGTGGTGCCAGGATGTGTGTGCTGGTGGTGCCAGGGGAGATATGCTGGTGGTGCGAGGGGATGTGCTGGTGGTGCCAGAATGGATGTGCTGGTGGTGCCAGATGGCATTTGCTGATGGTGCCAGCAAAATATACTTTTATCATTTAATGGAATGTTAGGGGGGCCACCAAAAATCGGACTTGTGCCTTGGGCTCCATTTGGTCTTTATCTGGCTCTGAGGGGTAAGCTTCCCTGCAGCTTTCCTACACTTGGGTACAGGTTGCTTGCCCTTAGACAGTCGTGTTGCCCTCCTGCATGACACAGGGGATGAAGGGGAGAGAGCCATGTTTACATCACCTGGCAAGAGTTTCCAGATTTGCCCACCAAGGGCTCAAACTGGACCCCCCTCCCCAACACTTATAAGTGGCCTTGTGGCCCTTGGAATGGCCCTTGTGGCACTGAAAGTGCCTTTTGGGCTTAAGGGGTCCCACAGCTCAAACTGGGACCCCCTTCCCCGGCACTTGTAAGTGCCTTTGTTGAGGGTCCTGCAGCTGGAAACCAGGACCCCCATTGGCTGTTACAAGAACTCAGATAATGTTGCCAACACTAGGCAATGTCACTGCGGCCGCCAGTGGCACCACCAGCATTGGCGAAATCAAAGTCACTGGTGTCGCTGGTGTCTTCTTTCTTCTGCCATCACTGTGATGACTTCTGAGCTCCGCAGGGTTCGCACCTCTTTATATAGGTTTGCTGGAGGACCAAATCCAATTGTGATTGGTTAATATTTCCATGCTTGCAATCATATGATCACACATTAATCAATCATATTTGAATTTTATTATTCAAATATGATTGGTGAAATCATCGAATGTTCGAGGATATTTGAAAATTTCCGAACAGAGAGGAAATCGGTAATTTGCGGACCTCCGAAATCCACTGCAGATCTGAGTTTGGATCCGCGAACTGCCCATCCCTAGTAGCCATAAGCCAAAATCCTCCACTGCACTATCTGCCATAATGCCATAGCTGACAGTGCTGCTTGAACAAACTCTCCCAGCATAGCAAAACAGGTGACACCGGATTCGGGTAGAACTGCTTATTTTTGTGTTTTTCTGTTGCTGGGTCTGACAATCAAAAGCCTTTCCAGTCACCAGCCAACCTGCACCAATACGGTAAGAGCTGTATCTTTTTTACAGTAACCCAAACTTTCCAATTAACATACTCCTCCAAGAACACACTTAAACACATCCTGTGTAGGATTACCACTTAATATACAGTTTACCTCTCTGTGACTCAATTGCGACCAGAACTGAAACAATGCATGGAAAATAATGATGAATTGAGATATATGGTTCTAGAAAACATACTGAATAATTTCAGGGAGATAGACAGTTGAGATTAAAACAAAGAGAGACGTAGTTGATTAGGAGTGTGGGTTCCCTAACACCCAATGGGATGAATAGGGATTATAATCTTTATTTATTTGTGCAATCCTTGAAATAATCAAGGATTTACCCCATGTTGTGTATACATAGGTAGGGACTCCTTTCTCTGTCACTTAAATGTATAAACAAGAAGAGAAAATATATGTGAACCATTTTGATGTGACGTCAATTCCTCCATAGGAGGGGTTATACCTTTAAAAGGACGTTTGAATAATGCGTTCCCGAATCGCTATGTGTTTTTTTGTAAACATGCAATAAATTTCACATCTATTCGGACACAATGTTATTGAGTGCGACTCATTTGTACTCAAAAAACAGGAGGTAGGACATAGCTCCTTTACCTCCCATTCATCAATAAAACTGAAAACCCCACACCACTTTTCCCCAGTGGAGATACCCTTTTACAGGGCTGTGTAAACAGGAGTGTCTTATCTTTCCACAATCCTGTGATGCAATAACAGACCTAATCATTTACTGTATAATATAATCACAGGGGAACTACACCAATACTTACCAACTGCCTTAATTCATTTAAAAGATGGTGCAAATAGAAAACTATAAACTAGACAAAAATGGTATAAAAGGATATTCCGTAAAGTAACTCAGGCAGCACTCACAGCATTAGATGGACTCTTCCACCCTTAGGGGAGGATTTCCCAAATATTATTTACCTGCACGCTACCTGTCAATTAGGCTTGATTTCAACAAACCAACAATCTATACTATAAAACATCAACATCTTTATTAATTATTTATGAAAACACACCTAATTCGCTATTATTGCACCCCGTGGTTGTAGAATGTCCAAACTAATAAGAATTTATGCAGTCCCAGGCCTTACATATACCAGCCAACACCTGTAAATGCGTGATGGTAGGGGCCGGAATATAGTGCATGTTAAAGACTCTGTAACGAGTGTATTGGAGGTACTGTAAGTATGTTATTCCTTTGTTAAGTATCCTTGAATGTTGTAAATGCCAATTGTTTTATCTGGATGGCAGTGACCTGGTTAGACAGGCAATTTTGATCAGTGGACTGTAATATAACTCGCTTAATCCCTCCGTCATGTGTTGAGTTACCTTTGACTCAATGTTAATGTCAGAGACTATCTCCACTTTGCTCCTTAATAAAAAAAAGACCGCAAGTCTAAAGTCTAACCAGGTCACTGCCATCCAGATAAAACAACTGGCATTTACAACATGCAAGGATACTCAACAAAAGGAGTAACATACTTACCTCCAATACACTTGTTACAGAGTCTTTAAAGTGCACTTACCACTTAAAGTGCACTTAAGACACCACCGCGTGCACTTACCCCACGTGCAGGGTAGAGATCTTGGGAAACATGCTTTCGGGACTTCGGATCCCATTTTAGATGATTATCGAACATTCCTTTTATTTTCGATAATATAATATAATCCTCGAAAAAACCCTCAAAAATTCGATAATCGGCTAAAATACGATTGGAAATTACTTTCCAGTTTCCGATCGTATATTCAAGGATTACCGAAAGTTCAAGAGTATTTTTAGGGATTATCAAAAATAGTTTGAACGTTCGATAATCATCGAAAATGGGATCCGAAAGATCCTTCCTGTTTCGGATGGAACATTCGGAATTTGGAACCGAGGGGTTCCGTGTCGTATCCGGAGCCCATCTCTACTGTAGGGCGGATTTAACATTTTCATTTTACCCCCTGTTTAAGTTTCAAAGTCATGAAAATTTGCAGTAAACTAGAATTTCCCCAAACCCTTCTTAAAATCCTGCTAAACAGTGTAAATAAGTGCAAAATGTTCGACTTGGTTTTAAGACATGAATATTTCCTTGTGGCTCTTGGGAATTATTTTTTTTAATTCCACTGCTGGTGATAAAAAAATGGATTCTCGAGAGGAAATATATCATTATTAACTTTAATTGTCTGAATCTATACCGCTAGAGAACACTAAATAGAAAAAGGTCTAGTCAATGAAGTAAACAATTTCCCCTATATTTTTTATTTCTTTTTGTGTGTTTAAAGCATCTTTAAGATAGGCACATTGTTATCATTTTAAACCAGTGATGAAACAAATTAGGTTTATTCATTTAACAATCTCTAAGAGAAAAAATCCTACTTACATTTGAGTTTTTTCTTAAAACTCGGCTAAACTATTTTATGCTCGGCTAAACCTTATGTCTCACCCCCATATCCTCTAGTCTGTAAGCTCTTTGGGCAGGGTCTTCTTTCCTATTGTATCACGGTATTGCTCAAAGAAACTCCTCACTTTGTTTACTTATATTATGTATTACCTGTGTATGTAATAAGTATGACTTTGTATAACATGTATTACCCTGTATGTAATGTAATTGTAAAGTGCCATGGAAGATGTTGACGCTATATAAATCAATAATAATAATAATAATAATAATAATAATAATAATAATAATGCTTTTTGAGGCAGGGACTGGTATGAATGGATTAAAATTTTAAAGCTTTGCATAATATGTAGCCCTATAATAGTAAATAAGACATAAAATACTCACAACTTGTCCTTTCAAAGCTAGCTGGGATAGACTCCTCCACAGACTTAAAGGGTAACTGTGATCTCAAATTCTTCCAAACTAGTAAGTATTATATAAAAAGCCTTCCATCACACCTTAAAAAATAAAACCTAAATCACATCTTAAGATAAAATTTGTGCTGGAAAGGTTCAGCAATGTAACTTCCTGGTTGAACAATTCCTGTTTTCAGCCATGTGACGAGCTTGTAGTCATGTGACCAGCCTTTGCCTGCATTAATAGGCTTCCCTTCGCAACTGTCAATTTTTCCCCCAGGTACTTCCTGATTTCTCCAGCATTAGGTCTTAACTGAGCATGCTTCTCCCCAGGGGCGGACGAGCAGGGCAGAGGTCAGGTGATGTCACTCTTTGACGTCACTTACGTGTCCGGAGATCACCCCAATGAAATTTCTCACAGGCTCCAGCAAGAGATGTGATTGTTGGCTCATTGTAAAGGAAATACTGCAGGCTTTCATTTAACCCTCACTTGTTTTGAGACCACAGTTGCCCTTTAATGGAATATATGGAATAAAGAAATTAATGGAATAAAGAAATACAGTTCAGGTTTAAAGGAAAATGTTTTTATTTGTACACACATGTGTAATGACTACCTGGCTGCTTAGGGCTTAATCAAAGAGCTGTGTGATTACCAGTGGAATGAAACAGCTCACCCACTATTCATTAAACAATGTATAGGAAAATATGTTGCTCCCTAAAAGAAGCAGTCAGCAAAAAACAAAACTGTATCAAGAGAAAGGGTTGGTGCAAGATTCAATATGAATATTTTTATTGTGTTTATATACTGTATTTATAGTTTCTGAAAACAGGGAAAGACCAAAAACCACTGCTAGATAAGTCATCTCTACTGGGATGAATTTGAGGGCTGCATCAAAGCCATCAAGCAGATTGCTGCAAAATGCAGGTGGGCTGCCTATAGGGATACAATGAAAGGGAAATTTCATTAAGTTAACTGAGCCAATTGGACTGCAAAGAACATGTTACTAAAAATAATTGGGATCGGGGAGCTGCGCTTCTTACCCTCTGAATTACCACAATATAGTTTTCACTCAGCGTGATTTACTGCGTCACGGGAACCAAGAAGGTAAGATGTGCGGAAGTAATGCCTCCTTTCAAAAGGCATTGGTTTTCCCATTACGGTGTGGCACCTAAACTAACACTAAAGATTGCATCGGGTGCCTGTGCCATTCCAGCATGGATCACCCAATTATAATATCTAATATTATTGCAACCAAATGTGGCAAAGCAACAGGCTTGCTGTATAGTTTTCATTAGAAGTGAATTTGTGTACATTACTTACAGCAGGGAAAGGTGAAATGTATTACAGTAACAAAAACAAATTGGCAGAATATATAAAAATACAGCGTGCAAAGAGGTTGTAACGATTTTAGACATTACTGTCATGTATAATATATATTGTAGCCCATAGGCAATGCTTCATGGTCTTAGTTCTGTTAATACAAAGTCGTACTTCAGTGCAGCTGTAACAGTTATCACATTTATCAAAAAATTTGAGCAGTCAAGAAATGCTCTTACCTATTTCTTCTTAAGGTACCTCAACTTAATTTGCTGAATTTAATGCTGTGCGTTTTGTCTATTTATGTGTGAAATAAAGCTTTAAAATGGTCAGGCAGCTGGAGAAATCCACTATTGATTATTGTTCACAATTATCAAATAACTTACATCTCCTTTAATTCTACTTACATCTGCACAGGATTCTTTCTGCTTTTTTTGTACTTTGTTAGTCTGAGGCCACACTACAATGCACCAAATCGTACACGCAATCGCGAGCGTTATCGCGTGTGCGAATTCTGTGCGTTGTTGCACGTGGTTCCACGTTTGCACATATATTTTTGTAATTTAATATTATAAAAACGAATGCGTTTGTGTAAAAAATGGTGCACACAAACAGACGCACAATCGCATGTGCATCGGAAATCGTGGGAATTTTTCCGTTCCCGTGATTTTCATTTTAACCAAAATCGCAATGATGTGTTCAAAACACACAAAAAACACGTGTTAGTGTGGCCTAGCCCTAAGTGCTTTGTAAGATCATGTCTTAAGCTTAACACTGTTAAGGCCACATCTAGGCCAACACACTGTGGTTTTGAAATTTGGAATAGCAGTAGATTTTGAATAAACTTTTCCCCCCCAAATCATTAATGATTTGGGATGTTGTTTATTTACTAAATGTAAATAAAGAAGAAAAATCTTAAAACAACACTGTAAAAATCTACTTTTTAAAAATGAAAAGTACCTGGTTCATAGAGGTATTTCTACCTCCCAATATTGTTAAGAAGGACCAAGACATCTGGTTTTTATTTGGCAGGCTAGTGTCCTGGTGTTTCCTACAAAAAGTTCAATTTAGGGGGAAAAAGATTTCTTTGCACTCATAGAAACCATATTGGGAGGAAGGAATTATTAATCTCACCTCCCTGCTCTAGGTCCATTTCATTTTAAAAAAATATAAATCTTCAAGTAGAATTCTAAGAGTTCTCAAACATGTTATCTTTTTATTGCATTTTATTTGTAACTTATCTGAAGGTTTTAATTATACGGCATAAGCTCTCAAAAGTATATATTCCAGTGTTTGCAATGTTTGACCTGTGATGCCTGCAATGAAATTATAGATCCACTCATTAATCATTCTAGTAAAGTAAATGATTTCATGTTTGCCTACTAATGTAACTATTTTAATGGGTTTATAGTAATTGAATTGGACATTAATGATTATTTTGTGACATACTGATGTTTGCTTCTAGGTAAACAGCTCTTGCATCAGCTATTCATTTTGTTTTATTTCCAATTAGAACAGCTCATATTTTAATTACAGTGAATGCTGTCTAGAAAATGTTTATGTAACTCTTTGACCTTAAAACACTTTAAACATCTGAATCTTTCCATCAACACATTGAATTCTGACCCCCAAAACATTGTGAATATAATATATAGATTTCTAACTGCAATATGACTTTTATTTCACCGGTGGTTTAGCGGAATGTGTCTCTATTTCACCGAAATGAAATTCTAATCAAAGCAACTGAATGGAAGCAGATTTTTTTTAATTACAACACCTACAAATTGTATTTTTTAAAACCACATGTATTTTCTACACCGCACGTTGTATTTCTACGCCACATGTCGTATTTTCTCCACCGTGTGTTGTGTTTTCTACACCGCATGTTGTATTTTCTACACCGCATGTTGTATTTTCTTCACCATGCATTGTATTTTCTACACCTTACGTTGTATTTTCTACAGTGCAGTATGTTGTGAAGGTTCTCATTCATCCAGGTCATGGTATATCTGTTGTATTCAATTAGATCAACTGGACTTGAAGTTTAGTTCTTGAAGACGTTTCGCTAGCCATCCGACTGGCTTTCTCAATTCAGAATGACTTGTACAAGAATCTGTGGGAATTATGTACCCTGGAAAATCCCAATTAGCATATCACAGCCAGGTGTTAAGGGCGTGATTGCATAGTGGCTAAGAGGTGTTATAGGAACGGCCAGAGTAAGGTGTCAAAACAGCATTCTTGTACAAGTCATTCTGAATTGAGAAAGCCAGTCGGATGACTAGCGAAACGTCTTCAAGAACTAAACTTCAAGTCCAGTTGATCTAATTGAATACAACAGATACACACAGGGAAATTCAATAAAAGTTCTTATCGTTTAAAATGGTGCTAATTTTGCCCCAACCAATCAGATCCTATTTAACATTTGAGAGCTTACATCTGATTGGTTGGGGCAAAATTAGCACCATTTTAAACTATAAGAACTTTTATTGAATAACCCTGACAGTATGTTGAATTTTCTATTCTACACATTCAGTTGTCCACAACATATGCTGAGTTTTTGACATTGCATGTTGAATAGTTTAAATTCCATGTTGGAGTTTCACCTTCCAAAAATTCTAAAAGAATTTGGTTTGAAACCAGGACTCATCACTACTGCTGACAAAATTCAAGCTAAAGATTTAATAAAAAATCTATAGAAAGCATGTATCCTATAGATCCATGAATCCTATTGCTGGGAATTTCAAATTTAACAATGAATTTATTTATTTTAATATGAAAGTGAAAAATCAATTACCTGAATATCATTTCCAAAGTGAAGTGTACATGTTACTCTTCTAAGCAGTATATTTCAATACATTGGCCTAAACAACAACAACAACAAAAATACTATACATAGTACTGTATAAACTACAGACAGTAGAGAACTGAGATCTAAGCAAAACAACCAATGAGGTAAAAATAACTGTTGGGAACTTTCCAATGAAATTAGTATTCTGGATATAAGAATGACTATTACAGAACCTGATATGGCATCTCAGTACTAACCGCAGCAGGGCATAACAAAAGCTAAGAAATCAATTGATTTTTTTTTCAATAATGTATGTATCATTTTATTTATAAAGTGCCACTAGGGTGTGAACCACTGTACATTATGAAATGCAGAGTATACAAACAAGGCAATAAGTGCAGATAAAGTAATTATATAAATAAAGTTTTATACATATGGACAAATAAGGATTGTAATCCCTGCCCTGAAGAGCTTACAATCTAAGTGGGAGGGACAACATACAAGTACAAGTGGGGTAAGGGATACAAAGTGCTCAGAGAGCTGACCAGGATATGTAGAATACCTACATGAGGTATGTGCATTATAAATAATTCTTTAAAAATATATATTTTGCTGCTTAACCTCCTCTTTAACTTTAGAAATTCTTACTTTGCTTAGTTGTTGACATTTATGCAATCTAATTTGTATTTTAATAATAATGTTATAAGTGTGCCATATTTAACTGTGGTTAAATATGTAACTACTAGGGCAGCAACCGCAGAGAGCCACAGGAGCCACATTAGGAAGGGGGCCCCATCTTCTTATTTTTCCTATGACAGATATAGCCTCCTCCCAGAAAACAACTGTATGAAGCACAAATAGGGGCCCCATCATAGTTTTGCAGGGGGGGGGGCAGTGATTCCTAATGTAATAAAATAAAGGACAAGTAACTTTAAAACTGCACTACATACGTTTCATTAGCTTTACTTTTTTAATCTTGCAGTGCATTGAGCATTTTGTATGTTTAAGACAAAACATATATGTAATATATTTGTAATTTTTTTTATACAGTTTAATTATTCAAAGAGTAGCCTTTTAATGTTGGTATAAATGTAATGAGAGCTGTTGCTAATTACGAGACAACACTTGATAATAAATTTTAGTTTTATAAGATAACTAAAAAAAAAGATGATCTTGCAAATTGAAATACCAGCATAGCAAAACTAGAAGGTTAAGATAAAATTAAGTTTCTTAATTGTTTCAGTGCAGAATGTGACCTTGCTTGTTCATTTTAATTAATTTGTTTTCATTAGGTTTGCACTTCAGACAGTCTTAAAAAGCTTTCCAACTTATTTTTTTAGCAAAACTGTCAAATATGAGGAAGTGTTGGAAATTCATCTTGTTGAACTTCTACATATACCACAATAAGAGGTAAAAATTTGGTCTGAGATGTTAAAGGGCAAGTCCTGCCTAAAAAAAAGTAACAAGGTATTAGATAATGTGAAAGTGGGATTTGGGGGGTGACTAACATTTCTAAGGTTACTCTTTTTTAGGCTGGACTTGCCCTTAAATTTGCCTCAATCAATCAAGTTATACCTTTCTACTGGTCTACTGCAGTACAGAGCACAGGCCCATTTTTGCAAGTCTTATTAAATAAGGTCCTTAATCTTTGAGTTAAACCCTTTAGACCTAAACTCAGGCTCAAATACATTCAATAGCATCTCACAACATGGGAAATGGTTTAAATGAATGGTTTAAAACAAGGATAGTCATTCCATGAACATGGCACAGTTTACCTTATAGTCCATTCCATACAAATTACTGCACTATAAGCAATTGCAAATCTTGCATTACTTGGTAGGAATTCAAATCAATTATTTTATTAGCTGAGCAAGGCTAAAATATAAAGGGAATTGAATGGATCTTATAAATTATAACTAAAAGTTAAAGGTTCCTCTTACCTTTGAAACTGGAGTTATTTTTTTGTAGTGTACCTTTAATATATACCTAAAGATACTTAATTAATCAAATTGAAATGTATTGTTAGAATTACAAGATATGATATGTTACAGCCAATGGTGGCTTTAGTGATATTTCTGGACAATACCCAGTATCCACAAACGAAATCAATCTGATGAAGTCTAAATTTTTTGCAATCAATTTTATTGGTATTGATAATATTGATCTGTGTGTGCCACCATAAGGCTACTAAAAGTTGTTAGATGATTGGCCCAACAAACTCTAACTACTATTTCTCTATAGGCAGGCTACAGAGGGGAGGGGGATTGACCAGGAGAACCTCAAAATCAATTGGTTTGATCACTGAAAAATGTCAATGGCATCCTCCACACACATTAGATTATTGGCCAAAACAGTGACTACACTATCTTGAGGAAAGCCGTCACGTGTAGTCAACCAAAGCAGTTGTTTAACGGCCACTTCAGCCAAAAATTTACATTTTAATTAACATTTACATAGCTTAAGAACTAATTAAGGGGCATATTTATATGTAATAAATGCTTCAGTCTTCAATTAGCACCCTCACCAGAATGAATTTCTGCTGTTATTTAACAACTATTGCAGTAAATACCACACTTTTATAAATATGCCCCTTAGGTATTTTTATGTGAACACATTAATAGACTGGTTAACCGTATGAGTCAGAGGTAGAAATACAGTAAATTATTACGAGAACTCTTGCTGCTATGGAAATAAATGCATTCCTTGGATTGTCAAAAGACACGGATTTATTGACATTTTAGCTACGTAAAGATCCTGTGCTTGTTAATGTGGCATCATTAGGATGTCTGCTGGGCTAATTGTTAATTAAGATCTCTCACAGTAATTCACATCAATTTTATCCTCTCACTAGATGTCACAGTTTGAACTTTACCAAATGCTGCATCTGAAAACACAGTCTATCCAAACAGTTATAATATATAACATCTATAGTGTAGGAAAATTAGCAGCATAGCCAAACTGGTTCAAGGTAAAAACATACCAAAAACAAAATAAATAAAAAAAAAATAATGTTTTTATTCAACGAATCTATGCAAGTAAACAAGGTAACAGGTACAGTATAAACAGAATTGCTAGAATACCAAGTATTTCTTTGTACCCAACTTTATGGAGAATCAAAATAATGACAACTATAGTGTTGTTCCTCTGCCCCTTGTGGCCCAGGGCCTAACCAATAGTAAGACACTCTCTGCAAGAAGTGCTTCTTCCCATTGGATAGATCCCAGAATGTGATTGGGGCAGAGCTTGGACACTACATTTCACATGATATGTAGAACAGAGAATGTCTGCTTTAGTAGAGACCAGCGCACAAAAATAAATCCAGTTTTATAATGCTTTAATTTACTGGTAATCTTAGCTCAAAACATCTAGTAGGAGTAAATTACCAAGTAACATAAAAATACAGTATACACCATACAGTGTTGTATAAAGTGTTGGTCTAAATGTTAGACCAGCTAAACTGGCTTTTTTAATGAAAGGTGCAAAAATCTGTGCTATTATTTTAATGCAACCAATCAAAAGTTATTAGTTGTTTACAAACTGCAGTAGGCCTGTAAAAGGACAACACCTGATTGGTTGCTTGCAGATGCATAACATAGGCAAATATTGGCACCTCAAAATAAATAATCTCCAGCAGTTCAAATGCTAGCAACATACTTTTTCCTTTTGAAGAAAGAGGAAATTCTAAATATTACTATTTACGATAGTTTACTATTTAGTACGATAGTTCTATTTTTATATATATTTACTATTCAAATATATTGATGGGGCTGGTGTGGTGATAACATGCATCTCCTTTGACAATGGCGCTTTTGCCTACCTCCAATAGTTGATGTAACTGACATACACATAGTCCAGTTCTACCTACTGGCTGCCCAATCACAGTGTGTATGACAACTTTGTTACAACAAACATAGAAACAACACAGAAAATGAAACCTCTTTTTTCAATGTACGATTGTGCAAATAAATGTGCTGAACGCAGAATGAACTATAGTTCTAAAAGGATTAATAAATATATAATACTCAGTATGAGCAGCTGTATCCTTCAGGCTATATTGGAATCATCTCTTTCAATGACTATCAGTTTAATTGTTGGCATTCATTTCAATAGAGTTTAGAATTTCATTTCTTCCTCCATTGTACGATTTCCAGTTGTGATGTGGCTGGAGGCAGAGGCACACTCTGAACTGTTCTATGTAACAACAAGATTTCATCTCAGAGCTCGGGTCTGACAAAATCATCTTATAACTTTGCATTTGTATTTTCAAATATATATAATCTTTCCATGTGTTTACATTCAGAAGATTATTTTGTTTTATCAGCCTCTGTGTCCTAATATCCCTTATTAACTAGGTACCATCACCCCATCAACATAGGCAAATAAACGTTTAAATGTTTTAAGTATTTCTTTTTGATGGAAGAAATACTTAAAAAATAAACCACCAGACAAGCCACCCATCAAATACCTGCATTAACTCGTGCACTGTTATTCAATGGATCTATAATCCCAAAGTCATGCTAAACTATTTAAAAAGGATTAGGGGGTCTTCAAGCCATTGTTTACAAGTGTTTTTTCGCCTCCGAAACGCCTTCTTTCCCTCGTCACGCCTCTGTGATGTAATTTACGTCATGCTCCGGAACACATAACCGATAGGCGCTTCCAGACAGGCAGGTGAATCAGGTATATAAAGTTAAAAGCATATCCTTTATCGAAAATTAAAACACAAGCATACGCCTTACGCGTTTCATGCTGATCCCAACACTTACTCATAGGCAGTCTATATATACCTGATTCACCTGCCTGTCTGGAAGCGCCGCTCATTTATGTGTTCCTGTGTTTGATTATCATGGACCTAGCGATGGGTCTGGGGTGGCTGCACCCGGACCACCATTGGACCCTGGTGAGCATACACTGCACATTGTTTGTCTTTTACTTTACTTTGGACGCTGTTTGGGTTGAGTGGAAAGATCCGGGGCATAAGCGCACATGGATCTCCAGCTGTTGCCGGTGAGATGCTTTGTTATACCTGGGATTGATTATATTTCCCGGGCCCCTTTTGGTAGTGGAAACCCATATATTTCAGTGTGTTTGTTACCTTATGCTCCCCCTAGCCACGTCTCTTCTGTGACATAAATTACATCACATGCAGTGGCCTGCCCCTACACACTCCCCCTTTGTGACATCATCAACTTCACATCAGTACGTCTCGTCCCCTTTCTCCCCACCCTGCCTGGAAGCCAGATTTGGCAGGGTGGGGTGTCTGGCATAGGTACTTATTAATGCTTAAAACTAATTAGGATATGTTTTCCTATTGTATTTTTCTCCTTTATAAATACGGTATGCCTTCATATAATAATACATTTACCAAGGTACAGCTGCCTGGGTGCTCCTGAGTGATTAAGTAATCCACTGGTGAAATAGATCAAGTACACTCCAGTGGCCACTGCTTGACTTAATAAATCTGTTGTTTTTTGAAAAGTCCTTGGAGTATATATATATATATATATAGTATGTCCTTTATCCTTAAGATGCAGGTACACGGCTGAGTCCTGACCCGAGGAATTGGCTCTTCTGTGCTGGGCCATATGTTGATGCAGTTGCTGTTTGGTCTCCCCCACATACAAATCAGAGCATTCTTCACTGCACTGCGTATATGATGTCGCTTTTCTTGTGTTTCGGTATTGGGTCTTTTGGATGTACCAATTGGGTCCAAAAGACCCAATACCAAAACACAAGAAAAGCGACATCATATACGCAGTGCAGTGCAGTGAAGAATGCTCTGATTTGTATGTGGGGGAGACCAAACAGCAACTGCATCAACGTATGGCCCAGCACAAGAAGAGCCAATTCCTCTTGGTCAGGACTCAGCCGTGTACCTGCATCTTAAGGATAAAGGACATACCTTTGAAGATTGTAATGTTAACATATTGGCAAAGGAATGTGACTGGTTCAAGAGAGGTGTTAAGGAGGCCATTTATGTGAAAATAAAGAAACCAAGCCTAAATAGAGGTGGGGTTCGACACCAACTGTCTGCCATGTACAATGCTGTTTTGACACCTTACTCTGGGCGTTCCTATAACACCTCTTAGCCACTATCCAATCACGCCCTTAACACTTGGCTGTGATATGCTAAATGGGATTTTCCAGGGTACATAATTGCCACAGATTCTTGTACAAGTCATTCTGAATTGAGAAAGCCAGTTGGATGACCAGCGAAACGTCTTCAAGAACTAAACTTCCAGTCGATCTAATTGAATACAACAGAAACATTGAGGACTGTTGCCCATATATTCCCACTGCTTTTCTTCTCTCTTTTCTACATATTTCAGTGTTAGCGAGGGGGCACCACAGGTTTGTGGTATTTCTATATAGTGTATGACGGTCCACGTCCTAGTGCCCAGCACAAATTTCAGTGTAAATAAACACCCAGACAGAGAGTTCATTATAGGAAGGGGAAGGAGGGAAATCTTCCCAATGTTACAGTTGGGAAGAAACTTGCCCATTGTGAAATACAGTAGTTAGGGGTCTTGTCTATGGGTGAAAATGGAGGGAGACCTTAGTCTGACCACCGGATTCATGTAGTTCTCCAAACATTGAACAGTCAGATTTTAAAGGCAAGGTTAGCCATCAATATCAGTTCTCTCATTGACTTTGTATGGCTAATGACTAAAACAGCACAATCACAAGTATAACCAATTGTAACCAAGTTATTATTAATATTTCTGAAGTTGCTCTCATTGATAAGGTGCAGAGTCCTAGGAACCATGAGAACCTTGGAATAGAACTCTAGTTAATTGAGGAGGAATCACCTGAGGCTGTTTATCCTTCTTGTAATGATGTTCTTTCCAGGACTGACTTTTATTTGGAGACATGGGACTGGTGTTTCCTATTTTCGGTATCACTGTAACTTGTATTCTGTTACATGATATGGCTGCACGTTGGTCTTTGTGAAGCTAAAATTGACCAATTTCATTATGTTGCTCATTACTCTTTATGAAATGATGAGTGGCAGGCTGATGTAACCATAGCAACCAGTGCTGCATATTCACCAAATTCTATCTCCTGGTCATGGTTCTCATCAATGTCTGTAAAGATGGCGTCCAGTGTCTCGGTATCCTGGATCTGCTGTGGAGACAATTGCAATTTGAACAAATATATGATTTCTGATATCGTACCATATTGGTATATAACACAGACAGCACAACTATCGGTATTGATTTGGACCAGTATAAATACCCATAAGGTATTCATTGCTGGAGATAACCCAGCAATGAAAGCTGTCATAACATGGGAGGAATTGATTGTAAGAAAATGGAGATATTTAGTCATCCTTTACTCTGGTGCTTCTTGCTGTTGAGTGTACTCTCGACAGACCATAAAGTTCCTGGTCATGTATATGTATTGCATGGCCATTGCATTATTTGCTGCTGTAAAAAATGAATCACAATTATGTCCCCCTAATGTTCCTTCATCTCTTCCACCTTTAATGCTATGTCAGAGGAACATAATTACTGAGCTCTACCTATAAGATAAAATAATGTTTTTTATTGCATTTTTTAAAAAAATGCATTTTTTATTATAAAATTAAAATATAACATTTTAAAAGATAAAATGCATTTATTCAAAACGATTAAAAATTTAAATAATATCATAAAAAGTATATGAAGCAGCATACATCAATTTATTAAAGGGGAACTGTGGGCTCCAAACAAGTTACATGACATGCTGACATGTGACATTCCTAAGGCTTCTCCTGCACAGTGCCGCTGGCAAGCACAGTCTCAGACTCCCTCAGTGTGTGAGGGAGACAGGAAGTCCCTCCTCTCTGCTTTGTGAAGTCCTGACAGAGAATGTAAGGGAATCTACAGACCTTCTCTTTCACTGTGTGAAAACAGCCTTTTCTGTTTCCACAGAGTTTTCTGTAGGGGAGGGTCTGAGTAACCCATGGCACCTACGAGTGGGCAGGGCTTAGACACCATGAGTGGGCAGGGCTTAGGCACTCGTGAGTGGGCAGGGCTTAGGCACCTGTGAGTGGGCAGGGCCATGACACCCACAAGTGGGCGGGGCCACACAGGGCTGTAAGATAATGGGCCATGGGGGGCCTGCAACTGGAGGGACCGTGGGGTCCATTAATGGGAGGGACCAGGGGGGCTGCAAAGGGGAGGAGGAGACACAGGACAGATTGACTGACAGTTTCAGAGCAGGAAGTGCAGGGGACCTGGTGATGCTGCTGCCATATCACACACAAAAATGTAAATTTCTTCAAAACTATGCAAAATAAATAATGGAAATAAATTGCAAAAATTCTCAGGGGAGCAATTCCTATCAATTTACCTAAAGTCATTTTTGGACCACAGTTCTCCTTTGAATGAAATGACCAAATCGATCAGTAGAACCACATGGTACCTGCAATATATTTCTAAGAGATAGACAGACAGCTCTGGCACATGTTGGGTTTTGGTATTGCGAGATTACATAATAATGCGGGGTATTCTTTAATAAGGGTTAGGTAATAGAACCAATAAATAAATTACAGTGATTTATTGGTTCTGTTCGCTAATCGTTCAGCTGAGAAAACCTCATTTTCTGAATCTTAACTTACAATGAATGAAGTGAGAGATTTTATCTTTGTGTGAGTTTCTAGAATGAAAATAGATCTGGATCCCCATCCTGATATTGTTACTATGGACTTACCTGCCTAACCAGTTATTCTCGCCCAGGAAACAGTGTATACCTTACCACAGTGTATACCACCAAAACATTATGGGGCCTATATATTATAAATATTTATTTATAATATTTTCAGTACAAATATAGCTCCTATTTTCTATGTAAATCCTGCAGATACTCTGTGAATCTATCACACTGGTATTCATATGGTAATTTGCATATCACGCCACTATTTCCAGTGGAATTTGCACATGAAGCTGAAATGATTCAATTTGCATCTCACACTGATGTTTTCACACGTCTATAAACAGGCCCCAGGTTATGGACATTGCCGATGCAGCAGGTGACATTAAACAAAAAATGATCAGGTAAATGTAATAAAAGTTCTTATTGTTAAAAATGGTGCTAACATTGCCCCAACCAATCAGATGATATTTACCATATGAAAGCTAACATCTGATTGGTTGGGGGGAAAATCAGCACCATTTTTAACTATAAGAACATTCATCACATCTCCCTGGAAGTATTAGGCAGCCTTTTGGGGTTCTTCTGTAAAAAGTTTTCCACATTGTTGGTCCTATGTTGGTACCATTGAAATATTTTCTGGGCTTGTATTAATGTCCAACATGTAACTATTAGTAATCCAATTAAAACAAAACAGTCTATAACTCGGTAACTAGTCATATGCATCATTACCATATTTTGTATCTCAGTTACTATGATATTCAAAGCAAAGTACCTGTGTTTAGCATAAGCAGTAAATGCCGTGTTGGCCGTATGAGGCAGTTGTCATAAAAGTCTTGTCTTTATTTGGGGGAGGGAAATTGTGGCAGTCTAATTGTTGTGATGTCATTGCCATAAAGATGGCTGAACAGATCCGGTAATGATTGGAAATCCCTTGGAAAATATGATTATCTGGGCGATGTTGATCACCTCCTGCATTAATTCCTCCTTTTTAAAATAACTTTTATTTTTAAGTTTTTATAAAATAAATGTCAACATTATGTTCTGTAACATGTTTACATTATGTTCTGTAACATGTTTACATTATGTTCTGTAACATGTTTACATTATGTTCTGTAACATATTTACATTATGTTCTGTAACATGTTTACATTATGTTCTGTAACATGTTTACATTATGTTCTGTAACATGTTTACATTTTATTCTGTAACATGTTTACATTATGTTCTGTAACATGTTTACATTATGTTCTGTAACATGTTTACATTATGTTCTGTAACATGTTTACATTATATTCTGTAACATGTTTACATTGTGTTCTGTAACATGTTTACATTATGTTCTGTAACATCTTTACATTATGTTCTGTAACATGTTTGCGTACAAGTCCCATGTTTAAGAAGCTATTAATGGATTAATGATTTCTTGCATTACCGATATCTAACAGCATCACAACATAGTACAGTGGTTGGCAAAAGTATTCGGCCCCCTTGAAGTTTTCCGCATTTTGTCACATTACTGCCACAAACATGAATCAATTTTATTGGAATTCCACGTGAAAGACCAATACAAAGTGGTGTACACGTGAGAAGTGGAACGAAAATCATACATGATTCCAAACATTTTTAACAAATCAATAACTGCAAAGTGGGGTGTGCGTAATTATTCAGCCCCCTTTGGTCTGAGTGCAGTCAGTTGCCCATAGACATTGCCTGATCAGTGCTATTGACTAAATAGAGTGCACCTGTGTGTAATCTAATGTCAGTACAAATACAGCTGCTCTGTGATGGCTTCAGAGGTTGTCTAAGAGAATCTTGGGAGCAACAACACCATGAAGTCCAAAGAACACACCAGACAGGTCAGGGATAAAGTTATTGAGAAATTTAAAGCAGGCTTAGGCTACAAAAAGATTTCCAAAGCCTTGAACATCCCACGGAAAACTGTTCAAGCTATCATTCAGAAATGGAAGTCGAGTATGGCACAACTGTAAACCTACCAAGACAAGGACGTCCACCTAAACTCACAGGCCGAACAAGGAGAGCGCTGATCAGAAATGCAGTCAAGAGGCCCATGGTGACTCTGGAAAAGCTGCAGAGATCTCAGCTCAGGTGGGGAATCTGTCCATAGGACAACTATTAGTCGTGCACTGCACACAGTTGCCCTTTATGGAAGAGTGGCAAGAAGAAAGCCATTGTTAACAGAAAAGCATAAGAAGTCCCGTTTGCAGTTTGCCACAAGCCATGTGGAGGACACAGCAAACACGTGGAAGAAGGTGCTCTGGTCAGATGAGACCAAAATGGAACTTTTTGGCCAAAATGCAAAACGCTATGTATGGCGAAAAACTAACACTGCACATCACTCAGAACACACCATCCCCACTGTCAAATATGGTGGTGGCAGCATCATGCTCTGGGGGTGCTTTTCTTCAGCAGGGACAGGGAAGCTGGTCAGAGTTGATGGGAAGATGGATGGAGCCAAATACAGGGCAATCTTGGAAGAAAACCTCATGGAGTCAGCAAAAGACTTGAGACTGGGGCGGAGGTTCATCTTCCAGCAGGACAACGACCCTAAACATAAAGCCAGGGCAACAATGGAATGGTTTAAAACACAAAACACATCCATGTGTTAGAATGGCCCAGTCAAAGTCCAGATCTAAATCCAATCGAGAATCTGTGGCAAGATCTGAAAACTGCTGTTCACAAACGCTGTCCATCTAATCTGACTGAGCTGAAGCTGTTTTGCAAAAGAAGAATGGGCAAGGATTTCAGTCTCTAGATGTGCAAAGCTGGTAGAGACATACCCTAAAAGACTGGCAGCTGTAATTGCAGCAAAAGGTGGTTCTACAAAGTATTGACTCAGGGGGCTGAATAATTACGCACACCCCACTTTGCAGTTATTGATTTGTTAATGTTTGGAATCATGTGTGATTTTTGTTCCACTTTTCACGTGTACACCACTTTGTATTGGTCTTTCACATGGAATTCCAATAAAATTGATTCATGTTTGTGGCAGTAATGTGACAAAATGTGGAAAACTTCAAGGGGGCCGAATACTTTTGCCAACCACTGTATAGTATAGTATTTTTGAGGTTGAATAAAGACATACGTCCATCCAGTGCAACCCATCTAGCAACACCCTCATTTCCTGCCTAACACTTGATCCAGAGGAAGGCAAAAAAAAAAACTTGCCACATTTATGAAGGGGAAAAAATTCCTTTCTGACTCCAAGTGGCAATTGGAAATATCCCTGGATTAACTCTACTTTATGTATCAATACCAGTAACTTGCAACATGTCTGCATTATTGATAAACAGCTTTATACATTTAGGCAGTGTTACATGTAACATTGATAGTGGGGTGAATTTACATGCATCTACAGAGAATTCTGGGAGTGGGGTTTAATTCCTTAGACGTCGTTCTCATGCCATGTGTTTGCAAAGTGAAGGAAATTGCCATACTTAAATACAAATAATACTTTATACTTATAAATAGCTAATATCTTCACACTTCTAGTAACAAGTATCCAATGATCGCACTGCTGCTGCTTTACCTCTACAAATGTAGACATCTGAGTGTTGATTAGTTCTTTCAGATCTCCCTTTCTCAGCTTGCAGTTATCCCCCGAGTAAGAATGAAAAACGTCAATGATTTTCACCATAGAGCTTTCAAGTTCTGTCAGCTTCTGTCTGAATGAGACAAAGAACAATCCAGCTTAGCAAATGGAAGACTAAGGGTCATATAGCTAAACCTACTGTATCGCACATTAGTGCGGTAATGTACGACAGTGGACGTAAATGTGCGAATGTACATTTACAGTAATTTACCAACGTTGGCTCGTTGAATACTATGGGGAGTAAAATACTTCATTAGTATTCTATGGGGGATTGAAAATTTACAGTTGCAATCGTAGATCGTTAGCGGACATTTACGATTTACATGTAGATTTACAATAGCGATTATAAATTAACAATTGTTTTAATGATGCTTTTTAGAGATACCGTGCCTTTATAAATATGGCCCTTAGCAGCAGGAGAAGAAACCAATGATACACAACCACACAATTACTCTATATTCTCTAGGCTGATAATTGAATTAGCAGTTTAATATAGTTATAGGCCAGGAGAAAATGTTTTTTAGCATTAGGATATCCATTAAACCACCATAACTTGGCATACCACACTTACTGTGCAAGTGAATCTGGAGGATCATACAGTATAGTAAACACCGATCATTCCCACCACTGGTATCTGTATAGTCACTGTCCCCTTTATAATCTTCAGGGCCCTCGCTAATAATGTGTCAAAGCACACCGCACTTCTAATATCCATTTATTATTACTACATATATAGGTTCTGTTCCAATTTATAGAAATTTCTTATTTTATGTAATTATTTTTTGTATATTTGTATAATTGATGGCACTTTTCCCCTTTCCAGCATAGCTTGGATTTTAATAATATGTAGCGCTGCATATCCAAGTGTCAATTTATAAATGTGTCCACCACAATACTAGGCCTCAGAAAGGGACATTAGAAGTTATCTAATAGGTAGGTAATTGTATATTAAGGAAAGCATAGCATTCTGGGGTAAGTATAATATTCCATACACTAAACCAAAAATTTAACTTTTCCTTAAAATACATTTGGCATATAATACAGCAGCAAATCTAAAACTGGCAAAACATCTTAGTGTTTTATTGGGTAAACTAGCCAGTTAAGCCCGTTACCATAACAGGCGCTAGATCGATCTGTCTCTCTCTCTCTGGGTCATGGGTCTGGGTCATCAGTGAATATATTCGCATATAAGCTGCTCGTACTGTCCGGATCACTGAATATATTCGCATAGCCGAGAGACACCTCCTTGAGAACGAACTGTCCGGATTCGCTTAGCCAAGACTCCGCCTCGCACATGCGCACTAACGAAAAGCCACACACGGATTCACAGATGCACATTAGGCCTTTTATTATATAGGATAATGTGCAAAGCTTCATTGGAAAACCAAAACTAGTGCAGTATTACCCCAATAAAATGTTGTATTCTGCCTCGCCTACAGAAAAATCCCCATTCTATGATTTACCACATCAAAAGATTTAAGCTGGAGAAACAATACTACCTAACAACACCCAAGACATAACAGCATCAATGGCAATAAACAGAAATGAAATTCAATGCATCTTAACCAGATACCTTTCTGTCTATTACACACATAAGGAAATAGAATGATATCCACACAAGGAAGGTTAAAGATCCGCAGTACAAACCTTTCACTCTCTAAAGTCAAGACTTCGTTCACTACAAAAGAAGGATACAATCACATATCCCCACCCATCCACTTTAAATGGCAAATCTAAAGCCTCTTACACACGTCCAATAGGACAAACAAGGAACGACAGGCAAGCGTGTGCACATGTGTGCAGAATTCCATGTATATGTGTTCACTTGGGCATTGTTCGTCAATCCGCCATGGCAGATCAACGAACGATGACTGAGCGAACACATACACATTGTGCGTCGTCTTTCCTGTTGGAACCCTAATGGTGACTGTACACGCTATGATCCGGTTCGGCCGGCAATCATACGATTGGGAAAGTTAATGTATGACCCCATTGTTGTGTCTTTGGGCCACCTTAAGGCGTAAAACAAACAGCATCATGGGCTGGGAACTCAACATCATCAAATGACTTAATGTATTTAATTTGATGACGTTGAATTAAAGTTAGATAACTACTGTTTTTATTTATAAACCATGGTATCGGTCATTAGTGATGTTAGGGGACATTACCAACTGCATCAGTATTTTACATCACAGGCAGAAAACAATAACACAATACCAAAAAGTGTAGTTGGTTATAAAATGATCTGCTCCTGTTTGCAACATCCCACTGAGGTTTTACATCAGTTTTGAATATTACCTTCCCCTGATGGGAGAATCACTGCAAGATTTATTTCATTTATTTAATTTCAGGGAGTTCTCATGTTGGTAATGGAGTGCGAGCCCGATGAGACCTTAATTAACACAGAGTGTATTGCCAAACGAATGGTAAACGTTGTGGCCTTTTTCATGACTGAAAGCATCTCAACTGTTACAATGACCAACCTTCCTAGAGAGTCATTAGATTGCTATCTCCCATTAACAAGGTCCTGGTCAACAAACATAAATAAGACTATTGCTTTGCAGTTTACCATTTCAGGGTGGATGTCAGACATCTTACAGAACAAAGATATTAAATAAAAGATATGTAATGCTGGCAATCTCACAATAAATCTGCTGCCCAGAACCAGTCAAAATTCTCATTACCTGGCCTCCTTAGGTGCAGCGCAGGCACTATCTGGCTTCTGTGTATTATCCATGTCCAGCTGGAGGATATGGTAGAACCACTCACTGTCCAGATCAAACTCATACTGGCTGTAAAGATCAAACCTCTCTTATCCTATCTCTAAAAATCAATAAGCACTTACTGCATTTCTTCCGCTAAGAGATTAGGATGGGGCACTCTAAATGGTGTCTTAATACACAAATAAAAGGGCTTGAATCCATTTAGGGCAATTACATATTCAGAAACCAGGAAGTGTTCTTGCTGGGCAGTTGTATTATTCTAAATCTACAACTGTTCTCCGACTATATCCCATGAAGGCAGCCCTGCATGAGTTCCTCTGGGGATGGAAGTTTAGGGGAAATCTGTTCACTATCCTGTCACTAAGGGTCATACTTATAAACCGCGGTATCGCTTTTTAGTGATACCGTGGGTTAGTTAATGTACGATCACGTTCGTAAATGTACGACCGTGATTGTACATTTGCTACTGAACATTCGCTAATTATCAAATGTTCAATTGTAGTAAACTATTGCAATGGTATTCTATGCGATCGTATTGTAAATTTAACATACCGATCGTAAATTAACGATTGTTAAAATGATCTGAAATTAACAATCAGTTTAACAAACATTTTACCGATCGTTAAAGACGCTGTATTGCTAAAAAGCGATAACGTGCCTTTATAAATAAGGCCCTAAGTAGCCTTTAACGATTGGTAATAGCAATCGTACAATTATGATTGTGCAATTACATAATTGTACGATTCCCAATACAATACCATAGTGGTAGTCTACCACCGCTTGGTATTGTATGGTCCTGTGGTCTTAAATGTCATCTACATCATCAATTGAACTTGGAATAAGGTCGTTTCCACCAGGGGTGTCTCTAGGGTCTGAGAAAATATGGGGCACTTTTGGGCAAAATTTTTTAGAGACAAACATAGAAAAACCGAGAGATCACTATCCCTGCCTTTTTCTTCCTTCCATCCAACTCTCCAATTAGAATTAGAGTAGGTGAGGAGTGAACAATTCAATGGAGGAGACATGGAAAGCAGGTACATACAGTATATCATGTCAATGCTGGCAGCTGAAAGGTTTAATAGCAATACTCTAGGAAAGTGCTGGCACTGAAAGGTTAAAGGCAATACTCTGGCAAAAGTGCTTGCACTGAAAGTATTAATAGTAAAGTCTGCTGGCAATAAAAGGTTAATGGTCATTTTCTGCTGGCACCGAAGGGTTAATGGCAATACTCTTGGGAAATCTGCTGCCACTGAAAAGGTGAAACATCTCAGATCTTACCAAATTTCCCTGTTCTGTACCTACCCGGCTTCTTTTTCGTGCCACCTGGCTGGAAACAATTCCAGTGGAGAATACTGGTACCACATATGGTGCATCCACGGAAACCTATCCTGTCCTTCCAATCAGTATTTCATTTGTGGCCAGTGACACTGCATACGCACAAACGTATGTAACCTCTTACCAACTAGTAAAGCGTTCCCACTATAAAGAACAGCTGCAGTGGACAGTCTGAAGAAAGAAACCCAGCTGTAGTTTGGCTGTCCAAGTTACAAAAATTAATGACAGATTCCATTATACCGGTAGTGAACTGCCAATTTCAGTATATACTGGTAGCAAACTGGCAATTTCAATATATACTGGTAGCAAACTAGCAATTTCAGTATACTGGTAGTAAACTGGCAATTTCAATATATACTGGTAGCAAACTAGCAATTTCAGTATATACTGGTAGCAAACTGGCAATTTCAATATATACTGGTAGCAAACTAACAATTTCAGTATATACTTGTAGTAAACTGGCAATTTCAATATATACTGGTAGCAAACTGCCCCATGATATTTTCACAAACTTTCTTCCAATTCTATGCAACCAGACTTTTAAAGATAATTCTATTATTTCTTCAGTAATAATATGCACACCTGTATTAGATAAACAAATTGGTGAATGTCTAGCAACATCAAACCACTATTGAAATGACCTTTCTTATTGTGCAGAAGACAATTAGCAATGAGTAGAGTTTGTCCAATGCTGACAGCTTTCCAAGAGGAGAAGGATGCAAAATAGACAGGTCAAGCAGCACCAAATTATAACAAATCAGTGTTTGAATTTTTGTTCAAAGTAAGAATCCTACATTCCTATTTATTACAGATTAAAGGTACATTTTATTTCCAAATATTATTTTGGCTCTTTAGTTTTCTTTCAAAGGATATTAATTTAATCATCTTTTAGATTGTACCACTAGACAACAAGTCATTTGCCTTTGCTTTTGATACTGTGCCACATAGGTGACTAATGTATAAACTGAGCACTGTTGGCCAAAAAAAACAAAAAACATTTGTACATGGATAAAGAATTTATTGTTGGATCGTGAACAGAAAGTGGTGGTTAATGGAGCTACATGTGGGCTAAAGTTCTAAGTAGTGCCTCAGGGTTCTGTACTGGGGCCACTTTTATTTAATCTGTTTATAAATGATGGGTGATAATCGTGCCGTGTATGGGCAGTTTGTGGGGTGAAAAGGCTGTTTAGTCGGGGATCGTTGACCAACTGGCCAGGCGGATCATCTACTGAATGGCCGACAAAGTGCTCATACACGCATCATTATCCATGATTATCGCCCGCAATGGTGCGCATACACATTGTTCATTGCAGGCTGGCCCCCGTGATCGCACGTGTGTATGCTTTAAAAGTAGATATGACGCATGTAAAGCAAACTGTTAACCTTGCAAACTCCCCACCCACAAAAATGTAAGTTTAAAGGGCAAGTCCAGTCTCTAATAAACATAGTTTGAAAAGAAAGGTCCTTTAAAAATAAATTTAAAGTTCTTACCCTGACTTCTGTAATCTCTATGTAACTGCCATGCCATTCCTGTTTAGTTCCACCTTTTCACTGACTAGGAGGGGAATGACATCACCACAAGCACATTCCCCTACTCCTCTGTTTCGAGCCTGTTACTAGAAAAACTATGCGTGGTCACCGCAGATAAGGAACTCCCCCCTCCCTTCCAGGAAGGGCAGGGAAGGCTTATCAGGTGGCTTACATTGGCAGCCAATCAGCATGCTTCATTTTCGGGACTTACAGAAAAACTCTTACATGTGGATTGTGATTTAAACAGGTATATGTTCTAAAAGTCATTTTTCATAGACGATTAGACTGTGTGTGACATGCAGGGTCAAGAGAATGATTGATAGAAGGTGGAGGAAGTGGGGGGAGCAGGTAACTGGAGATAGAACTTGCATTTAAAGTAGTTTTTTTTCTAATATGCATATTTAGGGTAGGTAAGGTAGGCAGAACTCTGTGTTAAAAAAATTATTTTTGGGGTGGACATGCCCTTTAACTTTTGTCCAAATAACTTGAAAATTGACAGGAATTGCTTTCCTGAGTACTTTGGTAAGATACTTTCGTTATTTTTGCTACATTGTTTTAAAGATATTTACATTTTTATATGTGATATAGTAGAACCATCATCAGATCCCCTGCACTTTCATCTTTAAACCCATGTGACTGTCCCTCTTACATGTGTCTCCTGCTCCTCGAGAGTCACTATGGCTCCTGCCTTTGAAGCCCCTCTTTGGCCTCTCCACTTGCAGGCCCCCATTTGGCCCCTCCCCATTCAGCCCCTATGTCACCTCCCACTTGCTGGCCAGTGGCCCCTCCCATTAGTGGGGCCTCTTGGCCATCCCCATGCAGACCCCCTTTGGCCCCTTCCATCGCAGCCTTCCATTGCCCCTCCCACCTGCAGGCCCTGTGGACCCTCCCTTTGCTACCCCCCCCCTTGGCTACTTCCTATGCAGACCCCTTTGGTCCCTTCCCTTGCAGCCCCCTTGTCCCCCCTCTCACTCATGCGCCCCCCCCACTGTTCTCTAGCAGTGAGTGAGTCATAACTGCTTCCACTTTGGGCGAAGACATTAACAGCCAAACACGTATTCCTATTCCTTATTTATTGGAATGTTTTTGTGTAGAATTAGTGCAGGGTCTGTGTGAGATGGCTACTGACAGCCTGGACACAAATTATCATGGACATATGTTTAAAAAGCTGAGAAACTGTTCTTTCTACTTGCAATCCATATTCTATAATGCACTTTTGATGGGAATAGTCCTTTAAAACATTATACATGGACTTAAAATGATTTGTTGCATTATCTGTATTGTAATACTGTTACTGAACATCAGGGCAGAATTTTTGAACTAAAAAAACAACTATCATGGCCCCTACATTCCTATAGTCCAGAGTACAAAGCAATGTATTTCTTTAAGGAAGACCTACGTATCCTACATGTCAGCGAACCCTTTTGAAATGGATTGCAGACTTATACACCTGTTCCTTTATCCCTAGCAGAGCAACCAGGGTCTGTTTCATTTCCTTTTTGTGACAGGATGAGGTTCATTTCTAGTGATTGAGGCTCCGTAATCGGAGAATTTTTATTGGTAGTCCAATCATTTAGTTCTTCAACTGGAAATGATGTAGGTCCAGAATGGAGCTCCCTTTGTTCAAACCCTCTACAATGAAGCCACAAAGGTGTTGGGGGTGTCCAAAGCCAGGACAAATGCCCATCTGGGCAGGATGGAGCAGTACTTTGTATGTAACATACATGGGGTGACTTTTCTACCCTCGGAGGGTGGAATAGGGAAGGACATGTAGATACAGCATCTCCAGGGGAATGTGCACTGCCATCACACTGCATAAGCAAGTCTCTTCTATGGAAACAGGGAGAGGCAGTACACGGCATGAGAGATAAATTCATTGCATGGCGTAGAGACTGCAGTCCTTCTCTCAGCTCCTGCACCTGGGATGACAGGTCTGATACCTGCAGAAATAAGACATGATGATTTCTCTGTGATTCATTTTGTCTCTTCTTGTATAAAATAAATCATCATTTGTGTTTAGGTTTTTTAACACTATGTCATACTTCAAACAAATTCCAAAGGCACTGAACTAAAAGTGAATTTTATTGTATATACTGTATAAAATATATGTTCCTGACTAAGCCCTGAACTGCAGATTAAAATGTTGTATTGCTTGCAACACAAGGAATCGAAGATCCATTAGATTAGGGGGGAACAACTGTAACACTGCCCATTCAGTCGCCATACACTTGTGAAAAACGAAAAGATGATGAGGTACCAAGTAAGGTACCTTACTTGAATAAACAAGCAATTTCACAAATTCGAGTTGCAGTAAGCTGCAACTCAAATTTGTGAAATTGCTTGTTTATTCATAACACAACATGTATGGGATGTGCTTGTGAAGGTTCTCATTCATCCAGGTCATGGTATATCTGTTGTATTCAATTAGATCAACTGGACTTGAAATGTAGTTCTTGAAGACGTTTCGCTAGTCATCCGACTGGCTTTCTCAATTCAGAATGACTTGTACAAGTCATTCTGAGGCAGCAATTGGTACATCCGAAAGACCCAATACCAAAACACAAGAAAAGCGACATCATATATGCAGTGCAGTGCAGTGAAGAATGCTCTGATTTGTATGTGGGGGAGAGACCAAACAGCAATGCATCAACGTAGGGCCCAGCACAGAAGAGCCAATTCCTCGGGTCAGGACTCAGCCGTGTATCTGCATCTTAAGGATAAAGGACATACCTTTGAAGATTGTAATGTTAACATACTGGCGAAGGAACGTGACTGGTTCAAGAGAGGTGTTAAGGAGGCCATTTATGTGAAAATAAAGAAACCAAGCCTAAATAGAGGTGGGGGGGTTCGACACCAACTGTCTGCCATGTACAATGCTGTTTTAACACCTTACTCTGGGCGTTCCTATAACACCTCTTAGCCACTATCTAATCACACCCTTAACACCTGGCTGTGATATGCTAATTGGGATTTTCCAGGGTACATAATTGCCACAGATTCTTGTACAAGTCATTCTGAATTGAGAAAGCCAGTCGGATGACTAGCGAAACGTCTTCAAGAACTACATTTCAAGTCCAGTTGATCTAATTGAATACAACAGATATGTATGGGATGGCGTTGTCACACTTTTCATTTTTCACAAGTTGCTGTGCTCAGAGGCATAGCACAGAGGGAACCGCTAAGGCAGCTAATGGTTGAAAAGGGAAGGTGTTGCATACACTGCCCATACAGTGTCCATACAGTGTCCATACACTGCCCATACAGTGTCCATACACTGCCCATACACTGTCCATACACTGCCCATACACTGTCTATTCCTTGCCCATCCACTGTCTATACAGTGCCCATCCACTGTCTATACAGTGCCCATCCACTGTCTATACAGTGCCCATCCACTATCTATACAGTGCCCATCCACTGTCTATACAGTGCCCATCCACTGTCTATGCACTGCCTATACATTGTATATACACTGCCCATACTGTACAATGTCAATATACTTGACCATACACTTTCCATAAACTGTCTATACACTGACCATAACTGCCCATCCACTGGTCATACACTGACCTTGGACTGCTCATACAGTGTCCATACAGTGTCCATACAATGCCCATACACTGCCTATATACTTCCCACACACTAACAATACACTTTCCATACAATGCCCATACACTGTCCATACACTGCCTATATACTTCCCACACACTAACCATACACTTTCCATACAATGCCCATACACTGACCACACAACACCAATACACTAGCCATACACTGACCACACAATTCTAATACACTAGCCATACACTGCCCATACAATGTCTATACACTTCACATATACTGTCAATACACTGGTTATACACTTCACGTATACTGCCAATGCATTGGTCATACACTGTCCATACACTGGTTATACACTGCCCATACACTGAACATGCACTGCCCATAAACTGAACATGCACTGCCCATATGCTTTCCCTCGCTTTCCTACGCTTTCCCTCCTCTCAAAGGACAAGGAGGAGTCAGAAACCTTTTGGATAAGAAAACAGCTCCTACTCTTCACTTTCCTGGACTTTGAACAAGCACTGCAGAGATGCATAAGGAGCAGAGATGTAAGGTAATGGTTTAAAGGGTATGTCCACCGTGATTTTAAACTTTTATGTTTCCAGTTTAACTGAAGGACAGGAGGTAAATGCCATATGTCTTACCTCCTGTCCTTCAGTAAAACTTACAGGAGAGCAGAAGAAACTTACCGCATATCGCTCCAGTGCCGGCTTCACTGACAGTCTCCGCCGCGTCCACGCTCCTATGTACTGTGTGTGCACGCGTACACAATGCAAAGGACTGTGGATCCGTCAGGGAATGTCAGTGTAGTCGGAGGCTGTCAGCAGCGCTGGAGCGATACGCGGTAAGTTTCTTCTGCTCTTCTGTAAGTTTTACTGAAGGACAGGAGGTAAGACATATCGCATTTACCTCCTGTCCTTCATTAAACTGGAAACATAAAAGTTTAAAATCACGGAGGACATACCCTTTAAATTTTAGTATAGGGGTGGACATGCCCTTTTAAGTAGAAAAGACACTTTCTTGTATATACCAAATGTTATAAACTAGGCCTAGAGCAGATTGATTTAACAGAAATCCTGCTTGTCTAATGCTGGTTATACTATTATTATTGTGGATTTATATATCGCCAACATCTTCTGTAGCGCTTTACAATTACATGTATAGGGTACATATACACAAGGCCCTGCCCCGAAGAGCTTACAATCTAAGCACATTTATTTGACACATACAACCTATCAGTATGTCTTATGATTGTGGGGGAAACCGGAGTGCCCGGAGGAAACCCACACAAGCACAGGTATAACATACAAACTCCTTGCAGATGTGTCCAAGGGTGGAATCAAACTCAGGACTTCAGCACTGCAAGTGCTAACCACTGAGCCACCGTGCTGGTTAAATAAAGACATTTAATAGATTCAACATTCGATCAAAGATTCTATTTAATGGCGGTTTTACCTTCTGACATTCCTGTGGTTTTCTCCACCCAGCCTACTCATTTTGCGATTGGAAGTCAGGCTGTTCTCCTGACATAGTACGAATGCCTGGAAAACCTGAGGGAAGGTCAGAAGGTAAGTTCCTAGTATATAGACACCTTAAGTCCTGGTACACAAAAGATGATCCCATCTTTCCAACTGACAGCCTGCCAATCAATAATCTGATCTGTACTCAGGTCGTAAACAGAATTAGGTACGATGACTGCTCTTTAGAGCAATATTTTATTTTTTTACTCACTGCTTGGCTAAGTCGGTCCATACTTTCAGCGGCTCTTGGCTCAGAGGTAAAAAACATAGGCTCTAGAAGGAAGATTCACAGATCAAATTTTTGAATTATTTTGATAGAGAACTAAAGTTAAAAATCAAATGAAATGGGTTACAGTTCCTACACTTCACTTTTTGGAACTTTGAACAGGTACAGCAGGACAACCATGAGCAGAGGAGTAGGGTAAGGATTTTTTTAACACTACACAGTGGGAACAGTAGTGGGTTCAATTTTATTTTGGGGGTGGACATGTCCTTTAAACAGGACAGAGGTTTAGACACAATTCAGAACTCTGCATTATTATATTTTCCCCTTTCTATAGTCCTTTTCAGGTGTTTTCTAGACATCTCTCCTTGTCACATCATTTTTTGTAACATGCTATAAATGTCCCATTTACAAACGTACTACTGTCAGAGCAACCTCTAGAATAAGTATGTCCTGACAGCCACTGATACATACGGCACATTTTATATTTGAATACACATAAATGTTACCTTTAGTCGCTTTTATTAGTGTTTCATTAATTCTTCTAATTCATTGTGTGCAGGAAAGGAAAACTGACCTCCACAGTATGAAATGACCCTTCTCTTGATCCCTGAACCCCAAATACCTTTTCTTATCTGGCAACTGTCAGATATTTTAGAACGGACATTCACATAGCAGAGCCCAGATCATTTTGCTGACCGGTAGAAAGTTCAATGTAGTTCCAACAAGGCATAAGTTGAGAGAAAAGAAATATTATCTTGGTCACATTGCAAGCCCATTGAAAGACATTTTTAGTGGGGATGCTTTTGGAAGAAGGTCAAAGGGCCTCCCTTGTCTCTGAGCTCCAAAGTAGCTGCTATGGTTACTTTGGTGATCCCTACGCCACTAGAAAAAAACATTCTTCACAAAAGGATAAGAGATGAGGGGAGTTGTAGTATAAATATGAATGCATCATCTGAACAGGTAGAATTGCATTATTACTGGTAAATACTGACACAGCTGTTAAATAATATCCTTTCTTAAAATGATGAACTAGCCCTGCAATTTTTAAGAGTAAGTTTGCAGGTTAATCTTGTAGATATATGGTAGATAGGAAGCTTAACAGTTTGGCATCTTTATTGTTTTGGGATCCAATAAGAGTAACTTTATATTTAGATTGGCAATTCTGCATTAGCCCTTTATATCATATCCATGTGCTAGTGGGAACAGATAATTTATGTTTCTTTGTTAAAGTGTCAAGCGCAACTAGTTATGTCATCTACTGTATATACAGAGTAGTTTGTATGTTCTTACCAGGAGCAGGGGGAGGGTTGTTGCAAGCTGAAAAGTCAAAGATCTGTTGGGCTGAATTTTCTTCTTCTATCCCATCCACAACCCTGCACAGAAAAACATCATCAGCAGTGCTCTAGAAGGATAGCTATGGATAGGAAAACCTTTAGATGACATCTTACCTGGGGCTCAGGTCTGGAGTTCTGGCATAGTGTACACACGGGATTTCTAATTCTCTAGGTGTGTGTCTGGGTGTAGTTTCTTCTTTAGTTGTGTGTTGAGGGCTACAGTTGGAAAACCTGGAAGGAGAGTCTGGCGGATGTAAAGATTTTTGAGGGGTGAGGAACATGCTGAAATTTGCCGATAGTTGCTCTTGGTTGTCCTGAGGATTTTGCATTTCAAATGATTGGTGAGTGTAGACTTCAGGCTACCAATGAAAAACATTTTTTTTTCCAAATCACATGTCCAATTAAAAAAATAAATTTTTTGCTGATCTGGAAAACACTAATGCTGGCCATACATTAGCTAATGTACCTCCTGACATTCCAGCAACAACCTGGCCCAATCATTTCACAAGCAACATTATTTTAAACACATATGCAAATATTAATCCGAATAGGAAATGTTGTGTAATAAAATCGCTACACTGCTTAACATTACTACTGATTGAATGTTCTGTTGTTGTATCGCTGTAATGTCAGGCCAGTGCATGGATGGTATTAACATAGATTCTGAGTATACATCCTGGCTAAAGACTGTTTCCCCTGTATTTATTTTACTAACCTGACCAGGTACAGAGGAAGGAATGGGTTCATTCAGATCAACATTATTGTTTTATGGTAAATAATTTTTATAAAATGAATTAAGACCCCAATATATCAATGGGGAAATAAGAAAATAAAGATAGATTGACAGTGAAAGAAGTGGAGTACAGGGCAGAAAGTAAAAATAAAAAACAGAAGAGAATAGAGAGATCAAAACCAGGGAGGATAAGAAGAAAAACCACATTAAGACATTAAAAAAGAGGAAAAGAGAAAAAACAGAAGGCGAGAAGTAGATTTGGAGTAAATATAAAGAAGAAAAAAAAGTGACAATATTACAAACCAGTGGAATAAACTTTATTAACTATAAATAGCTTATTTCTTCATTTTGTTACTTGCCTGATTTGCAGTCTTGCTACCTCCAAGGTTATAGCTCAGTTGGTTTGTTATCTGACATGTGAATTTTTGGGCATATTCAGGGTACAGGGATAATGTGTCACGGAGCCCCCTTAAACTGATGCCTTGAAGGTCGCAGTATGTTAATCCTTTAACATCAGCATTGGCTTTAATTACTGTTTCCTCAAAAGAGAGCTCACAGCCTATTAAATCTCCCTTTCCTAAGAGAACAACAGGGAAAAAAACATTTAAAGTCTGTGAAGTTTGTTTTACAGGAAAAACTGCAAAAGATTTCACATAAATAAAGCAAATGAAATGTTTTGTGAAATTGTGAACCTGTGTGCTTTTTCAATACCATAATACAAGGTTCTGGGCACATCTCAAAATATATTCTATAGCTCCACTACTTATTTTATAGCATGGTCATAAATTAACGGTGCTGTTGTGAAAAACTGATGCTGACTGGCATTTTATGATCAGACTAATAATCTATGGCTGTGTCATTAAATACTTGCAGAAATCCTAAAAGCTGCACTGACAGTATATACGGATACCTGGGCTTTATAAAAAGACAGATTTTGCCAAAACTTTTTGCATGAAGAGTGAAAGGAGGAAGGCAGCTGGTTAATAAAAACTTCAAAACTTTATTTAAGTATCACTGTACTCACTCAGACAACTTTACATTATCTGAAACTGTGCTTGATTTGTCATTAAATTATTAATGTTTAGTAAGTTCTCTTAATTGCTCCCATCCTCCCTTACTGCCTTCTTGTAGTGTCTGCGACACTTATAAGTTCTGCACAGCCTCACCACAAACACTGCTCTGCTTAGTCTCCCCCTCACTCTCCCTGCCATCTTTTCTCTGCCGATTGTATCTTAATTGTTGCAGAAAGTGTGCTGCCAGGTCAGGAATAGGGAGAATATTATATTTTTTCTACTTCTGGAGTCACAGGTCTTTACCTGCAAATGTTGTAATTTCAAATGATGATTCCTTAGAATCTACAGTTCAGTTTTAAAATTTAAATCTAAATGTACGTTTTTGTTAGAGTAAAGATACCCTTTAAAACCATATACCAAAAACATATTCCTACAGAGGAAAGACACACTTGTTCAAATTTCCCTATTTGAACAAATTTCCCTACAAGCTTGGGAGAGTCAGGGAAATGGACAGAGAATTGGGTGGTTTGGGATTAAAGCTGGGTACACACGATGAGATATTTTGGTCTGATCGACCGAAATTATCGCATCCGAATGTGCCCATGTCTGAAGGACCGTTCGTCCTAGTCGGACATGGTGGAAAACCTCGTCCGATCGTGCGGTCCTCTATGGACCACACGATCGGTCGCAGTAACTATCAGATGCGTCTGCTTTTGCCGCGACCGACAGTCCTTCCTCCTGGCCGACCTGTCGAAAGTATCGAACAGTCGGTCAGGGGGAAAAATTGGTAGGTGTGTACCTAGCTTTACTAAGAGATAGGCTGGGCTGAAGTATGGGCAGGGTAAGGTGGCAGAGCAGTTTTTGGATGGAGAAAGGGTGGAGATGGTCAGGGAGTGGAAGGAGGAGAGTGGTTGCAAGGTTGCTGGGCTGACAATTAAATCCTGCCTGCGATACTCTGGATTTTTACCTGCAGTCGGTACGGTTTCATTTAAATAGGGACATCTGCCAACCCTGCGTAAAGATCACTGGAATAATGTAATACGAACACGTATTTGGTGGAACTTACTGAGAGCTGCAACATTATATTCCTGTCCTGTCTGGCTGTGTGGTTTTCGCAGAAGTCACCAATGCAGCTGCCACAAGTGATTTAATATGCTTTTTTGGGGGCATTCTTATAAAACCAGCAAAAGCCTAGTCACACAGGAGGTACAACCAAAAGGTAATTTACCTGGAGCTGTAAATGTGATATTAAATCTGTGGCGTGGAGAGTGAGAGATTGGTAAATTTCTGGTCATTATTAGACATTATTATTAGACATTTATAGATCTCAGACATAAACACACACACAATGCTGTAAACTCCTTTGCGAGACTTACTGAATCGCGGAATCCTGGTCAGGTAAGACTTTACGCCTTCATTCATTAGGCATTAAGTTTCGTGCTACAAGATATAGCAAAACTTAGCTCAGCTTATATTGAATAGGCAGCGGAGGGCTATTTCCAAAAACTTTTGGAAATAGCGATGCTACTGCAAAAAAGTGTTAAACAAACGCTAACCCTAAAATACATTGGGTTTTACACTGATTCAGCTGGATAGCGGCCAATATAGCATCACCATTTATATGTGTAAAATCTAGGCTCTAAACACTTGTATTTCATTAGAATATCTGTTAGAATAGGAAAAACAGTAACATCCCCCATCCATATAACAGCTGACAAAACAAAAGGCCAAGACGTGTTTTGCCTATGGCCATATGCTTGTTCCAAGAAAAGAAAAATGCTGTAAAAAGGATCCGTTTTCCCATTTTATCCAGTTTATGTCTAGGAGTGAAGCAGCTGCATATGAATATATGAATATAAATCTATATATATTGTCATAAATAGCAGATTGAAGCACCAATTGCTGAGACTGTGAAGAAAAGCAACAGACATTTGGTCCCTTTTACATGCTGAAGTTCACACCTGTAATGTTATTTGTCTGTGTTGGAAATTTCTGATTCTATGTACATATTAGCAAATCTGCACATCAATGTATTACAGGGTATAACGCAGCTCACATCACCCGCCTAAAGCTGCCCAACAGACCATTATTGCATTATGGACAGTTGGGACCACACGTGCTGCTTAGTTCATAAAAGCTCCTCAAAAACAGCGTTAAAACAATTGTATCATTACTGACTTTAATACTGAATTCAATCCAACCCAATCTAGATAGGGCTGGACTTCCTCATAGCTACTCATTTGTTCACTGTTTGTTATAAGCCTCATATTAATTCGAATTTTAGTAATCTCAGTTCTATTGATGCCCTGGTAAGCAGTGTCGGACTGGACTGTAGGGGCTTGCTAGGAAATCTGAGCCCAGGGGCCCATCAGGACAAATTTAGTGGCCCACCTAACATCTCATTTCTCTATTATCACTCATATCTATCCTACTGACTCCTTTTGTTTATTAAAATGCATTTCTTACTGTGCCTTAGGCTCCGTTTTAAAATTGTAGCAGTTTTCTTGGGTGAATGGGCTGTGGGCCATCTGGGGTGTTCCCTGTAACCCTGTGGGCCAGCCTGATACTGCTGGTAAGTACCTTATCCCCATGATTAGTGGCCTAGTTTATTACTGTCAATAGAAGTTAAAGGTTTACAACACAGCACAGCTGACCTAGTATTGCCAGCACCACCCCGTCCTTCAGAACTTCCATGGATCCAGAACACACACAGTATAAGGCCTCCAAAGCATCACCCTGTCGGATTAAATACTCTCCAGGTGTACAGAAAGAAGACCTGATGTTCTGCGACAGTGAGCGCAGACAGCCACGGCTGGCAAGGGCAAACAATGGGGTCTGCAGAAGCTCTTTATTGAGATGCATTGCAATATCAGCTCGCAGTTCATCTGGAAGGCTGTGCAGGAGCTGGGGGGGAAGAATCAGCAGAGAATATTATATAATACAAGGAAAAAAAAACTTTAAACAGTTTCCCTACCATTATAATAATAAATTATAATAAAGGTGTCTGGATAGGTCCATGAAGTTAGTAATTCAAGTTTATTGTTATTAGCTTATAAATTCTATCTTTTCTTTTCAGCCAATCATAATTTTATTGGGTAGTGTTAGAATAAACCTGAATTAGAAAACATTCCCACCCTGGTATATATGTATAGAGTTTTCTGAATTTCCTTCCCACCTCATTAGTATCTATGCCGTTGTTTAACGCCCATGTGGTCTGCACGTACTCCAACATGCGCTGTTTGAGAGGTTTGGGAATCCCATGGATACGGATATAATCTTGCAGATCTCGTGTATGACTGTGATAGAGGAATCGTCTTGCATAGAGGCGCTGAATAATTGCTGTCACATTGCCAAAAACCAGGGCATGCATTAAAGCTGGAAAATAGGAGAATGAATAATTCAAGAAAAATTTAACAATTCCTGTACTGGGGAAAATAGTTGATATTATTTTAAAGGAGAAGTATAAGTCAACATTTAGTTTTAGTGTCAATTAAAGCCTGAAAAACAGTTTCCTATGAAATATTTCATCCCTGTTAAATTCTTCTTAACTCTGAGAACAAGCCAGTTAAACTTTATCTTTTCCATCTGATCTGATCTGATAACATTGGGTCTGAAACAATTGAAACGTGCAGAAATTCAGTATACCTGATTCTTGGTTGCTGTGGTTTGCTCACCATGGACAGTTCAAATAATCCTTATAGATAAGGGATTTACCTGCAATGTACCTGCAGTCATTTCAAAACCCCTGTTATCAGGTACATGGAACAGTGTAGTACAGTCTATTCAATGGCCCAGAGTCTAATGTACACTACAAATTAAGGCAAAATGAATAGACACACATTTTGGAAAAACAGAAAATAATGCCCCATAGGAACAAGTTAAGACTCAGCCGTGAATAAATCATTTTATCGGTTTACTTGTCTTTCTGTTTTACCTTCATTCTCACCACACGCACAATAAAGTTTGCAGATAAAATTCCACCAAAGCGCCTGTATGTAGTTTTGTAGGTCAGCACTATTTATGTTCCTTAGGTCTAAAAGGTTCCCTGCTTCCTAAGGCTGGGTACACAAGGGGGAATTTTTTGTCCCGACCGACTGTTCGCTACTAGCGAGCGGGCGGCTGGGACGGCGAATCACGGTCGGTCAGAGAGTATTATCACCCTATAACATGAAAGCTAAATGGATTTCACTGTTCACTCAGCAGGTTATAATGTTTGCATGTATTTATTTCTGTATTTGCATTACTGAATCCAGTTGGAAGGAGGTAACAGTAAATGGGTGTGCGGTTGCTAACAAGATGAGTATTATATTTCTATGATTTATGGATGACCCCTGATTGAACTTTGTAAAATCCGACCGAACCCCCCCTCCTCCAACATGCAGCCCATATGACACCCTCCCACACACACACATATACAACACACACCGTCACCATGGAAATGTCCCACACATGAATAGACACAGCAACCTGCACAGGCAAAGTCCATTTAAATAAGCTATGAAAGGAATCTAAATAAAGTTATGGACAATAAGAAAGGGAGGAAACAGACATGAAGGGAGAGGGTGATATAACCAGAAGAATGAAACCTGGCAAGACAGCTATGAAAGAATGAGGCTTCCTGTAATCAATAAAACGTGATTCATGACCAGGCAATGTCTCCTAATAAAATGAACTGTACAAATAAACAATCCTGCTGCAAAGCACTAACTGTATATTCACTGATCAATATTTCTACATTGGTTTGCAGGGATCCGTTTTCATAGCAATGTCTGCATAGGCGCCAATTAAACCAATGTACCATTTACAGAGAATAATAAACTAATCATCAGCCCCAAGATACAGGGCAATACACACCTATATTAATATAGAATGGAAATATATGGGGCTTGTCACACAGGGATTGAGTCTATTACTCATGACCTAACCCTGTAGTGGATTTCTATGGGAGGAACTGTAAGATTATAACCCTATAATCTTACAGTTCCAGGAGGAGCAGGAAACCAGAAGCCACAAAGGGGTAGGTTATCCACAATATAATCTACCCCTGATGTGAGGTGAGGAAGGGGGTGGTTGACCTCCCGAAACGTTGTGTGGTAATAATTTTTTGAAGATTGCCTTGGAGTGTGCATCCCTGTTCATATTAAATTGTATACTTACCTGTTGTGGCACAGTACGCAGGGGGTGCACCTCATATTATACCTGCACAGGTCTCCTCATCAATTGAAATTGGATATACTTAAAGGGCATGTCCACCCCCAAAACTATAATCCCCCCCACTACTGGCCCCATTGTGTAGTGCTCACATCCCAGCTCCATATGGTTCTCCTGTAGCCCCCCCCCAAAGAACTCTGCCTCCTACCTGGCCTCCGGGAGAAGTTTGGCATGCGTACTGCAGCCCTTCTCCCCCTCCCTCTCCCTCCCTCTCCCTCCCGATTAGGATTCCCTCCCCCTACCATAAAAACCGTTTTACCAAACATTCCCCCCGTCCCCCCAGCCCCAACCGCTCAATTAGAATTATAGTTTTGGGGGTGGACATGCCCTTTAATAAAGAATGTTCAGCATAAATGTACGACCATGGCTGTACATTAGCGATAACACACGGTATTGCTAAATTGTGATACCGCACGTTCCTAAATATGGCCCTGGGAGAGGTGAGACACAGCTTGTACCATTTTGAATGTGCTCGGTCTATTAGAACGATATTTAGTTCCCCTATTTTTTCTCTTACCTCCAATCATCATAATACATATAGAAAAGATTTTCTCTGTGTCAGTGTTGGCAGAGACGTTGCCAAATCCCACACTAGTCAGGCTACTGAGTGCAAAATACAAAGATGTGATGTAAGAGCTTCTAGAAGAAGGTCCTCCAAGCAACACCATGTTTGTCCTGTTGGCCATCTCCTCACTATAATTATTTGGGGCAATCAACTCTTGTGTGCCATTTCTTTTTCCAATATAGTATGGAGAGTCCAGACGCCGAGCCAGCTCCTGAAGCCAGCCTGGAAAAAAAGTTTAGACAGCTATGATAAATTGAACACCATATTATGCAGTACACCATATTAAAGGGCATATTTATATAAGATATTCTGTAAACGTTCACATTATTTTTGACCACAGATGTGATTTACACAACCAGCTGTTAGTTAACACCAACAGGTGTTATTTAACCCTACCAGGTGATAGCAAACCCTACCAGGTATTATTAAACACATACAAGGAGATTCAATAAAAGTTCTTATCGTTTAAAATAGTGCTAATTTTGCCCCAACCAATCAGATCCTTTTTAACATTTGAAAGCTAAAATATGATTGGTTGGGGCAAAATAAGCATCATTTTTATTGATAAGAACTTTTATTGAATAACCCTGTTGGTACGATAAAAATGTATATTTTGAAAACGGTTGTTATTTGGCAAATGCATTTTAAAATAATGATGACGGTCATTGTTTTACATTTGCATAATAAAATAATGGTAATGCTTGTTAAAGTAAGTATACTATTTTACTATGATTCTGCAGATGTATTAACACAGCCCTAAGTGTAGGTGTACGTACAGGAAAAACAGAAATGTTTCAAGCACAGGTCTATGCTTAAGAATGGCAGCAATTTCTTAAAAGGATAGCAAAGGCAACAAATATCTTGTATATGAAAAGGGATAGATATCAACCAGGCAGAAATATGGTCAAAGTTCAGAAAATGTCATAAATGCCAGTCTGAACACGAAAATTGTCTTATTATTATAGACAGCACCCATCATCAATGTTACTAGAACTACAATCAGATTTATCCAATTAACAAAGGGGCACTAAAGTAAAAACATTGGCCTTTATCCTTTTCTCTATTTTTAATCCCTTTCTGTTCCCAGTGCTACTTTTCACTATATCTCCTCATGTCATGCTCAGCGTGCATTCCCCTTCTATCTGTGCTCATCCCCTCCCACAATCTTTGATACCGCTTGAATGGATAAGCATGTGCAGTAGAGCCAATAGCATTCACCCACAGATAGCAGCTACCTGAAGGATTGGGTGTCAACTGCAGTTGGATTGAGAGACCACAGAGCATCATACACTGCTTATTCCTTTTCAGCATCTTAGTCCCGAATCAATTAGCCATGTAGTGACAAAGGAATAGGTTTTTTTTTTTATAGAATGATAAAGCTTTTACACATAGTGGGGCCAGGGTAGGGGATGGGATATTAAAAGGGTGACTAGTCATATTTACTTGCTGGCTGTGCCCCACCATTTGCTCAAGTGAAAATTCACAAGATGAAAATAAAAGAAAGGAGGGTCAGAGAAGAAGGAAAAAAGCAGATTTTAGGTTGGTAGCAATTAAAGGTGGTAGCAAATTTATTTCTGTGGAAATTATCAATATTTGTTAAATTGTTAGTTTGTGTAATGCATATTTCGTTATTTTACATATTCTCTACCATTTTGAGAAATTAGTTGATTTCATACCCTTACATTAGTGAGCTGACATTTCAAGTTCTAACAGTCCTTCTTCTTGCCAGGATGCACCACATCCTTGGAATGTTCTTAACAGTAATTTCTACTGATTGGCTGTTGGATGGGACAAAGATGCTAAGATCTCTACTGAGCAACTAAATCAACCCAGGTGCTGGGTCCAGGGCAAGACCATAACTGTCTCAACTAGGGGTCCTGCAACAGGAAGACAGTATTTCGGCTGTATTTATTTATACACAGATAAAACGCTGAAATGGCAGATTAAGGTCATTGGGATAAAAAAATACTGCTTTTTTCTGAAAAGCATATGTATTTGCACTGAACTTCCCCTTTAATCCTTTTTGCTAGTTTGAAAATTATTTAGCACAGATTACAGTTTGTATAATAATTTGGGGATAATGTTAAAGAGCTGGTGCCTTGTGTGTTTGGTTAACTTTACATATGGATATTGCTGAGGTATTAGAAATGAAAACAGAACACTATAGATTTGCATGGGGAGTTTGGATAGATTTACATAAGAAAGTCACATAACTTTGCATTTCAATTCAATTATTAATATCCCTTAAGAAACAGGTGTCCTGCTTGAGGCCCTCTAGATGTTTAAGATCCTCAATTCCTGCAACAACTGCAATAATAGTGTGCAGCCAGGGAATTCTGGGAGTTGGCATTTTTTAAACATCTGGATGGCTGCAGGTTGGAGATACAAAGTTCGGCTTTAAACACAATGAGAAAGAAATGTAAAAATAAAATTATCCTTTAGCAGTCTTTAGGTGTAACTAAAATGTTTGGAAAATGATGGATATATATAGAGGACAAGCTGGGCATCTGTGTCAGAACATACTTCCTCACTGATTTTAATATGGGTTGGATTGCCAGCATTACTATAATTACCTACACATACACATTCCAATAATACCAAGCAGCAATGCTTCCGTAAGACACAAATCTAGGCACAATATGATAAAATCTTGATTTCTTACCAATCTCTGGAACTTCTGATTGATTGTTTTCAATCTCCTTCTGGCCAATAAAGTACCAGATACAGGCCACCCAGTGTGCAAGGAGAGCAAACACCAACATGAGGAGGCTGAGAACGACAGAACTGTACTGAGAATAATGATCCAGCCTTGGCAAGAGACGTAGCAGACGCAGCAAACGAACTGTCTTCAGTAGATGGGCCCCAAAGTACTTTCATGCAAGGAAAAAACATTCAAGATTAATTGAAGCAAGTGGCTGCCCACCGTTTGGTCAATGACCATTATGTTCATTGCACATGCAGAAACTTTGTACAGATGGCCATGCCCACTAGTAGTCTCTGGACAATTTTTTTACAGAACATATAAAGGAAGGGAGCATGTGACTCAAGTCAGGAGGACTGGCCAGACACTGCAAATATACACAAATATTGCAGTTTTTAGGTGGGGGTTACATATATATTTTCATGCCATTGCCGAGTGGTTTTTACAGTTTGTGTTTTTGGAGGGGATGTTTTCAGATTTTGAAGAGTAATAATTCAAGAGTATAAGAAACACTAAAAAAATAAAGCGCAAAACATATAAAATTGCGAAATATAAACATATAGATTTGTTAACTCACCACATTAATATTACAGCTATAGAGCAAATCCACAGGTAGTGCTGCCAATAGGTCCAGCAGGAACCATGTTCTGAGATAGTGAAAAAATATGAGACGTGGGGCAAATACCACCTGCCCCGACTGGCTAACAAACGTGGTTCGGAAATTCAGAACTATATCTGTTGGGGTTAATGTAAATTATTGTTACTTTCCAAATTGTTTGTATACTCTGTATTTTATAATGTACAGCGCTGCGTACCCAAGTGGCGCTTTATAAATAAAATTATACATACATACATACAAATAACAAAACCTGCTCTCCTCAACGTGGCATGGTGGCCTTCAAAACAACAATGGTCATAACAGAAACACAGTGACTTCCTGTTCTTATCAGACATCCTACACTGCCAAAACTGCGTTCAGGGAGGATACCCACCGGGAGCCCCACCTCCACCCCAGGATAAATGTATAACCATACATAGAGATGCACACATGCATACATACAAAATGGAAATTTTACTGTTTCCCTTAACTTTTAGCTTTTGTGATTAACATGGAGATGGCTAATGGACCTAAACTCATTATTGTTCCCCTGTCTGCAACCTACGTTTACCAGGTAACTTTATGTTTGCTGACTGACGAAAATGTCAACTTGCTCTATGTTTAACCCAACAAAGATTGATAAGGGCAAAATGTTGGCAGCTTGTATGAGCTTTCCTGTTTAGCAATAGGCTTAGATCCAATGAAATGACCTGGTATCCTGTACACTAATCTCTACACAACGTATTGCAAAAACGTCAGCCTGTGCTGGAATGATTCTAAATAGGTTCTTCTTTACTTGAATTAACCATTTAGAAAACCTTGATTCTACAGGTCTCACACAACTAAACCGACAGCAAATGATGACAGAGGAAATGTTTTGATTTGCCATATGTAATAAAAGAGACGTAACATAGTTTTTAACATTAATATCAAATCTCTCACATTTGGTTACCTAGGATGAATAGGATTTCCACTGCAAGATCATATACAGTGGGTGGGCTTCGTGGAGCAGTGGTACCTTCCTCTTTACTGTTGTTAAAGCAGAAACTATATGGTACAGTCACTGCCACATAGACTGTGGCTAAGAGAATTAGACAGTCCCAGCAGGCCTTAAAGGTGCCATAGTGTAGGAGAATGAGAGGAGATTTTCTCACAGAAACCACCTTATACTCAGGAACTCGAGGCTTTGCCCCAAAAACACCCTGCAAGAAAAGGAAATACAGATATTTGTATGTTCACTCATCTTTTAAAAATAATGATATGGCGACATTGGGATTGTACAATTTCTTTGATGATTTAGTAGTCCTTACCTTATCAAGTTTGGTCTTAGCCTTGTTCTGCCTTTGCAAGTGACTAGAAAGGTGGTAAAGAACTGCTCTGCTTCTCCTACGATCCATTCGGAAACCTTTGCCTGTTCCACATTCATTTTCTGTACTTCTCCCTGTGAAGACATGGGGCTTCTTTAATAAGAGTTGCAAATGCCTGTGTTCTTAGTCTGCGGCAACCAATCAAATTTGATTAAATGTTTTCTAAACGTAAATGTCCAGTAAAAACGTAACTTCTAAATGGTTGAGGCAAACTACCAACATAGGCAAATTTTTGCACCTCTTATAAAAGGGACACTAAAAAGATTTTATATATTTTAAGTACATGAAATCTGTAGCTATTATTTACAGCCAACAATTGGCTACCGGCCCTCCACTCACAGCTCCTTCCCAGCAGATGGCGCTGTGTCCTGACCGAGCTCCTATCTTCGGTGCATGTGTGCTAATACAAAAGATAGGGTCATGATTGGGACAGCACGCCTGTCAGCTAGAGATGATATTCGTCTGTTCCGAAATCTGAATGTTCTGTCCGAAAACCAGGCAGATCATTCAGGTTTCCTGACTTCGAACTGTATTTTTGAGGGTTACAGAGCATTTGAGGTTATTTTCGAGGGTTACCGAACGTTTGAGGTTATTTTTTGGATTTTCATGTTTTTTCCGAATTCTGTAAATACTAAAAAGGAAACTTCCGAATTTTGGACAGCTCTACTGTCAGCTGGGAAGGAGCCATGAGTGGAGTGCAGGTAGATAAGTGTAGCACTATTACTGGATGTTGTAGGATTCACAGGGAGGTGGGAGTAGGCGGTCTCACCTCCCTGTGAATAATAGAAACAGATTTCATATACTTAATAAATCCAGTTTAGTGTTCATTTAAATAAAATTAAGTCATAACCATCTCTTTCTCTCTCTCACACACAATCACATAGACACACACACACACACACACACACACACATAGAAACAAAACCCTCTTTTGTACCTTCCTCCTTTCTGCTCTCCTCCCCCGTATGTGATTTGGTTGCTGTGATGTCTTTGTAGGAGACCAGAAAAAGAACAACTTGCCCATTTTCATTTTTAATAGGGACAACATCCAGAAGACACCAGAAAGAACTTCCTATAAAAGAAAAAAACTGGTATCATTGTCTTCTGTTTATTTAGTCAAAACATATAAAAGTATATTAAGTCACAAAGTCACAAAATGTTGTATTTACTTGCCATTCTTTAAATAGTCTTTATATTCAATTCATTACCTGAACAACTTTGTATGTATGTATAATTTTATTTATAAAGCGCCACTTGGGTACGCAGCGCTGTACATTATAAAATACAGAGTATACAAACAAGGGGATAAGTGCAAGCCATTATACAGATAGATAAAAATTAAATGACTTTACTACTACATTATACAGATAGATAAAAATGAAATACATTACACCTTTACCATCACTTACATCTCTCCATATCTCCCTTGCACTATTCATTTACTATATGCGCAACCCGCGTCCTTGCTGGAATTTTTTGCGGACCCATGGGGGAAAGTAACGTGGGGCTACACCCATGGCCCGGACAGAGCATGGGGTGCCAAGGAGGAGAAAAAAGCTGATTAATGTCCCTTTATGAACCACTCCCCGGGCCCCCAGTAACAGCCAATCAGTACTCACTGATTTTTGTAAGGGAAGAGATTATTTAAAAATATTCATAAAGTGTAGTTGTTTAAAAGGCACATGGTCATAAAGATCGATTCAGATCCCATCATACACCAGGTCACTGCAGTAAGTACCTAGTGAATGTAAAAGAAACCAGACTGGCAGTGGCAGCAAAGAGTTCTATTAAATCAATTCTATGTGTGGTGAACACACCTTCATGATCAAACAAACCAAACAAAAAACCTAACACTATTCCCCTGCTCCTATTGAAAGAGTAATGGAGCGAAACTCACCATGATGCACAACTTTAAATACACAACTATAAATAGAATGTATTATCTGTGGAACTTAGAACCACATCCTCCTTTATACTGTTTAACATTTAATATTGCAGAGTTCTGTATATTTTTATGTATTATAATCCCAATTTATTAAAGGGTAACTGTAGTCTCTATTCAAGTGTTCCCTGTCAAATAAGCCTAGGATGATGTCTTCAGCTTCTCTGGATCTTAAAGGAACACTAAACAGATTTTATGTACCGTGTTGAGTACACAAAATCAGTTTATCTTATTTTCAGGGAGGTGAGAACACTTATTCCCAAATCCCTGTGAATAATAGAAAGTCCAGGGAACACTGCCGAACTTAACACTCGGCTCCTTCTCAGCTGTCATTAGCGCTGCCCTGACTGAGCGCCTATCTTCTGCGAATGCGTGACAATACAAAGATAGGCGCGCAATTGGGCAGCTTCAAATGAAGCACAGGTAAGGTAAGTTTGGACAGTGTCCCCCGGGCATTCTATTATTCACAGAAACAGATTTTAGGTACTAATAATTACCAGTTTAGTGTCCCTTTAAAGGGGACCTGTGGTTTCCAAACAAGTTAAAAAAAAGAGCACACTCCTACCTTTAAAATGCTTCTAGCTGCAGTGTACCCAAAGTTACAGCAGTATAAAGGGTGTCTTTTCCTGCTAGCACTGTGAGCTGTGACATCACCAGTACTTGGGGTCTGCCCAAGGTTGCCAGATCTTGGCCACCCCTGTGTGGGAGGGGGCTGGGCTGTGGCATCACAGTGATATCATGGTGGGCTAGCTAGGGCATGGCAAAGGTGGGGTTAGGGGCATAACTGGGTGGGGAGTGGACGTAAATGGACGGGCTGCTAGGGTCAGTCTCTGGATGGGATTTCAGCATTGACTGCAGTCATTTTGTCTCTGCAGTCCAGGCAATTCCCGTCTAAATAGGGACGCCTACCCTGGGTCTGCTTTCAAGCCTAAAATATTTTTTCCTCTCCCTATAGTGTCCACAGGTAGAGGAAAGGACAGAGAATGATTGCCGGCCTGTAACTAGCTTCAGAAAGGATCGATTCAGGGGGGTGGGGCTTACTACAGGGCTTATAACACATGCCTGTCACAGAGACAGGGCATATATTTTAAGGCTTGTGGCTAGTAGTGATGGACCCGAACCTGAACACAAGTTTGGTCCGAACTTGATGAGTTCAGATGAACTCAAACTATCCGAACTCTATCCGAACTTTGAACTAGTTCGGGGTTTTCAAACCCGCGGACTTAATTTCAATAATTATCGGAAAATTCAATAACTATCGAATTCACAAACGGGTAACCCTTGAGTGTAATCTTCGAATTTGTTAACCCTTGAATGTATAGTTCAATTTTGGTAACCCTTGAATGTATTGTTTTTTTAACCCTCGAAAGTATAGTTCGGTAACCCATGAATTGGCTGTAACCCTCGAATGTAGCATGCGGAAACCCGACAATTGCCCAATCGTAAATAAAGGAAGTGTTTAAACGAGTTTTGTTGATATAAACAAAAGGGGGGCTGTGGGAGCACTCCTGTGGCAAAATTACTTTATAACAAATAGTGGAAGTGCTACTGATCTGACTAAAACATTAGAACAAACAAGAAAAGATGATCAATGCACATTCCTGGGCCCCATATACCACAATATCTATGCTAGTGCAAACAGTAAAAACATGGGAGGTTTTAGTTACAATTTTATGCATAAAAGTGAAAAGCCTTCCAACCACGTGAAGGTAACCCCAGTATGGAAGGTCCTAACAAATTACTTTGGGTCATTTATCTGGGCCGACACTCCCTGCTTGGTTGCACTTTTGTGGGAAGATTGTCTCCCTTGCATCGGATTAGTATTACAGGCTATCACTTCCCCCCGTCTACTGGCTTTTAACAAGGAGGGAAGAGGCCTATTATCCAATGCTTAGTATTCAAGGTGTAAGACCTCCAATTAAAGGGACGTGTTGGGGGTGCTACTACCACATTGCACTGATCATCTTTTCTTGTTTGTTCTAGAGTTTTGGTGATATAGACACGTTCCCCAGACCATTTCCCAGGTGCCAAAGCCATTTACAGTAAGTTACCATTGCTATTTTATCTGTATTTAATCCAAACTTTTTGAACTATTGGACTCCCATTGACTTTAATGGGTTAGTCTCTGAACTCCGAACTTTTACTACTACTACTTGAAAACAAACCAAACTTTAGGAAGTTGGGCCATCTCAAGTGGCTAGCTTTCAAAATGATTTAGAAGTTTGGAGGCAGCTGCTCTGTCCCAGCAGTGGGCATGCTCGAGACTTGGGCAGATCAGTGGTGCTGGTGATGTCACAGATCACAGTACTAGCAAGAAAAAACACCCTTTATACTGGTGTTACTTAGAATAGACTGCGGTCATTTTAAAGGTAGGAGTGTGGCCTTTTTACTAAAGGCCACTTGTATGGGGACCACAGTTCCACTTTAGGAACAAAATGCAATACTAGTACAAGACAATTCAAAGTGCATACATGCTAGTTTATCTCCATTGGGTTGCTGCTTTAAAATGCTTTAAGGTTAGGACCCATCTAAAGAAAGCAACCTTAAGATGGAGGCTTGGCTTAAAATAATTTGGCCAGCTTTCATTTATCTATGGTTAAGCTAAGGACACATTGCTTTGACATTTATTTTATTTAGCTATGGTGTTTGCTTCTCTGGACTGGCTTTGTCCATGCATTAACAATTTTTGGTGCATTACTGTTTACTTGCATTTGGGTTTCCCAGGTAATTGTGGGTAAAAAAGTGTGATTATGGATAGAAACTGACCTACAATGGCGAACCAACAGCTAACAGACAGAAAACCCAGCAGTATAGTCTTTGCCTTAAGGCAAAGATGCTGACCAAACCTTTGACTAAGGGACATATGTGCACTAGTATTCCAGTATTCTATTTTGCTTGTATATATTCGATTTTTGTCCCATTTCTATGTAATTGCATTTTGCAATTATTAAGACGTACTCAGTCATTTATATTTATGATAATATTCTAATACTAGAAAAAAGATGAGTATTTTAAGAAAACCTAACTGTACTAAAATCTCATACACATGTCGATCGAAGCACACAACCACCAAAGAACGAGCAGCCACCAAATTGCTGTACCAGGCAATAATCATAATAATCAGCTAGGACACACAGGCCATTTCTCAATGATTCGATGTTTTAAGGGCCCATAAACGTGCCAATCCTGTACGATCGGACAATTGTGTGGAAGGGAATGGTATGCTAAAAATATTTCCTCTTGCCCAATAATACAGAAAATTGGCTGATTGCACATACACGAAGATCTGACATATTGTGATATTATATGATCAGAATGGATATGTGTATGGTTGGTTTGATTGCCTCTACATATCTCCTCTTGAGAGCACATTACTGTATATGTACCCAATGAATGCACTTATTAAATATTCAACCACCCCTGTCCAAGGTGACTTCCTCTGCTAAACCGTCAAGATGATGAAGGGTTAATTGTTCCTACGGTTATAATTAATATATATCCGAAAATTATTATCCATTATTACCCATTATTTGCACTTGACATGAGACATAAATACCCTATGAATTATATCCTTATAAACAGTGTTTAGACTCACCAAAACATGTGTATTGTAGAAAATAATGTGACCCTATTGTAAGAAAATTAGAAATCCCCTATGTCTCTTGCTTTCTATATGTCATGGAATTCTTTGGTGACTTCTAATATCCTTGTATTTAGATAGGGGGTACATTAGTCCCTATTATACAATTCAGGATCACATATGCTGATATGTACGTCAACATTTTTTCAAGCCCTGCTAACCACATGTAGGCCAATCAGCTTGGAGACTATTTCTCTCTCCTGCCAAAATAAGGCAAATTCAATTTTGTTTTGGCAAAATAAGATTGCTTTCCTTACCATTTTTCTTGTGAAGTATCAGTTCTGCCTTGAGCTCCTGTTTCTCTTTGAGAGCCTGCTGGATGCAGTGCTGGATCTGCTCTGTGGTGTCTGTTCCATAAAGAAAGGTGCAAGCAGAAGACCTCTGCATGACTTCCGCTCGGGCAAAACCAGTGAGTTCACAGAAACCATCTGAACAATAAACTACTGGGAAAGACGGGGGTAGCTGTGCATTACCTAAGACAAAGTTGCTATCTGCAAAGAGAAAGAAACAATGTGAACAAGGCCTCATTTACAACAGCAGGTGACAAAATAAACTCAATAATGGACTTTCCACCTGCTTCAAACCAATCAGTCAGACTAAATCATATCTAATTAACCTCTATGGACTTAATATGAAGTTGATATTTGGATGGAATTTGTGTGTTGGGTAATGCACATTGCAGACTGCCGAGGATTCCCTGCAACATGTATTAATTCCCTGCAACATGTATTAATTTTGAGTACCGGTTTATATTTTGCTTCATGCATGTAGATACTGTATAAATGTGTCCAGTTTTGATTTGGACACCTTAGCCTTATCCCCCAACCTTACCTGGCAGGTTGGATTGAGCCCCTCAATGCTACTTCCTAATACATCTTCTAGCCTTAGGCAGGGCTAAGTCTTAATTTTAGCTGTTGACAATGTTACTGGGCACTTTAACAAGAGGCTTCAGCACTATTGTCTCTGATAACAGATAATCAGAAATCCTGTTAAAACTTAAAAAGATGATTTATAAATTATAGGGATTTTCCTATTTTTTTTCCCCCACGTTACTAACATAATCAATAAATTCCCTTGAAACCTAATTTTAGCAAAGCTAAAGTACTAAAGTATACAAGGCGATATGGAATTAGAGCTTATTGAGTACACAGAACTTATTGATTGTCTAAGATGTATCAGAATCCTTTGAGACAAAGAGTTTCATAAAGATGTAATGCAACTGAACTGTCTGAGAAAAGTAAAAAACAAAAGATATGCTCCACATTAACACTTAAATGGATTGTTCTAGGGATCAGAGACTTAAGGCTCATACACGTTGTGCGTTGTGGCTCGGCCCCCGCAATCTCATGTGTGTATATTGCTTTAAATGCAAAAAATAATAAAAGCATATCCCTTAATTGGTACAATCCACTGGATAACCAACAGTAACAGCACTAAAGGCAAATGCAGCATTTAAATATCTAAATATATAAAAATATAGTTTCCATTTAAAGGTGATAGATATAAACTACTTATCCCTTTTGTAGTCAATCGTAAAACACTTAAGTGAAGGATTTCATTAAATGTTTTAACCAGTATTTTTCTTATTCTTTCCATGTTATGGGAATGTACTGTATCAGTAAAGAAAGGAGGAGAACAGAGGTGGGCAGGATCACAGGGTTACACATAAGATAATATGATTTCAGGCTGGCATTAAAATGTTATTTAATCGTTATGGCCCTGGCTATGTTTGTAATGATATAACTTGAAATGCACTGTCAGGTTTGTGGTTCAAATTGTTTTTGTAGACTTGCAAATATTTAGTATACCTGATTATTTTATTTGGCAATATTTCAAATCAGATTTATGGCAATAAATACCCTGAAATGTTCCCCAATCAGCATATAACAGCAAGGTGTCAGGGACTGTCCAGGGTAAGGCATCAAAACAGAATTGTAAATGGCAAACAATTGGCAGAGTTGAATGGTGTAGACCTTGCAAAGGCTAGGTTTTCTATTGGTCCTAAAAGGTGAAGTTGTTTTGCCTCACTTTGTGGTACTGGTACCTTATTATTGTGGATTGAGTCTCCTGTGGGTGCTAAAATATTTGACGCCTTACGTTGGGCAGTTTTGAAAACACCTCTATGCTACAAATCAATAAACACCTTGCATTCAGGAGGTCCCAGACACCTTGCTGTTCCCTGGAATTGAAACACATTCCAGGGAATCTGTTGCCAATGGATTCTTGTCTTCAAAAACTAAACTTCAAGGCCAGTGGATCTAACTGAATACCACAGATATACCATAACCTGGAGGAATGAGAACCTTCAAAAGCACTGTATGTACGTAGTTACTGCACTTAAAGAACAAGGAACAATCTTTTACTTCAAGCACCCTCTTGCTTTAAAGATTGCACTGTACCAGGTCCATAGTACTGAAATCATTATTTAAGGAAAAGATAATTACCCCTCCCCCTTTCCTTCTGTGTGTGTACCTGTGTGGTAAAAATACTTTAGTAGACAAGCTTTCAAGGGATCTACCCTCTTCCTTAGGTCATAGCAGTACTGATTGAAACAAAGGTTAACAGAAAGTAAGAAGCTATCGTAATTACATTAGATAAAAAGATAAACCCGCCCCCCCCCCCAAAAAAAATCCTGAATATACTGAGGAATGAGAGGGGGTAATAAAATAGAGAGATAACAGCCTACTAAGGTGGGCAACCAAATGGAGAGGAGAGAGGTAGCAGGGGGGGTGGGGTAATAATGAGAGGGGGATGCTGGATGAGAGAAAAGCAGACACTGAGGATATTGTATACCATCCACATATGGTTTCTATCTTGTTTGCTACTGAACTGTCCCTTGATCCGGACTTTTCCATGGAGTGTCCTGGTTGTGAAAAATGATGCCCCACAGGCAAACAGTTATTAATCTCATTATGGTTGGTGATGCTACTTCTGTGGGAGTTTATCCACTTCTATAGTTTTTGACTGCTTTCCCCTATATATATATATATATATATATATATATATATATATATATTATATATAGTATATATATCCTTCCTTTATATAAAATTATTTTCCATTTTGTGGAGACTACATTGAGTTTCTAGACTGTACTATGTAGGTGGGGGTAGACTAAAATAATATTATACATAGTTACAGTGTATATTGTAATGTAAAAGGTATAACATGAATTAGTTTATTAATATGTACAAAATAAAGATATATAAGTGTGTAACAGTGTGTAAATGGCATATGAAATAAAAAATAAAAAAGTACTAACATACAGAATCTCCCCACGTTTGAATGTACTGGTCAAAATGGGAGCTATAGACACACCTCTCAAATTTATTAAATTCTGCATGGAAGTTTGCTGTAATTTCCTTATTGTCCTTATTATCCAATAGGTGTGCTTCTGGTAGCTGCTGTAGCACTACATCACGTCCTGACGCAATGCATGCTTTACAGTAACATCCTTTAGCTTTGCATTGTGGTAGAGACTTACTGAGCATGTGCGAGTTAATGGCCAATCAAAAGAAAGTTTGCTTTCCCAGTAAGTGTAGATGATATCCAGCTGTGGGATTGTGGGAGAGAGATTGCATTGTGGGAGAGAGCTTCACATCCTGATGCAATGTGTAGTGGGAGCGGGTGGGCGTGGCCAAACGACACTGCTTTACTGAAGATTTCCCCTGAAGGGATGTTTCCTTCTTATGCTGGTAAATGTCTAAATGTTATTAGTTTTTTGCTTTAGTGAACAGTCTCTCTGTTTCTCTCCCTGTCTGTCTCTCTCTGTCTGTCTCTCTCTCTGTTTGTCTCTGTCTGTCTCTCTGTCTGTCTCTGTCTGTCTGTCTCTGTCTGTCTGTCTGTCTCTCTCTGTCTCTCTCTCTGTCTCTCTGTCTCTCTCTATCTGTCTCTCTGTGTCAATTTCTCTCTCTGTGTCTCTTTCTCTCTCTCTGTCTCTCTCTCTGTCTCTTCCTCCTATTCTTTTTTTTTATAATCATTGATTTTTATTTTGATTTTGCTAGTGATATACAAATTTTAACATTAATAATAAAAATAAAAATAATCATTGTAGTAATAAAAACAGTTTTAACACAAAAGTAACTTGCGTTTATCTTGAGTTACTATAGTGGTTATGCAATATTACAATATAACATCTGGCAGTTATACCTTTACTTCTTCCCTATAGCAGAAACAAATCCAAAAGAGAAAGGAAATTTACATTATATTGTTAAACATTTTCTTATATTCCCAGATTCCAATTTTGTATGAATTTGTGGTGGGTTCCATTAGCAAGACTAAACATTTCCTCGTAATTTTTATTCCTTTCTATTCTGTTTTTAATTTCTTTCATTGTTGGAATTACGCTGGTTTTCCATTTGCTACAAATAGAGATCCTAGTTGCTAGTATTGTATGGAAAATTAAAATTCTAGCTGGGGAGACATGCTTCTCCAAATCTATATTCAAAAGTGCGGTTTCTGGTGAAGCTATAACTGGGTATTTGACTTTCTGAGAGATATATAGAAATACCTTTTTCCATAGACTGTATATACTGGGACAAGACCACATTACATGGAATATTGTACCTCTACTGCCACAATTTCTCCAGCATCTATTATCTGTTATACCGTATATATACGCTATTAGTGACGGTGTAAGATATGTTCTATATAGTTGTTTTCTACACATTTCCCAGTGATTTGCACATTTGCTAAGAGAGAATGGCAGTGACATAGCTTGCTCCCATTGTTCCACCGAAAATACTTTATTCAAATCATTTTGCCATTTTATGATGAAGTTGGTGGTGGTCATTATGTTTTTATAGTTTAATATTTTATAAATTTGTGAGATTCCTTTGTTGTTTCTTGTAGTTTGTGTATTGAAATATTTTGTCATTTTGTCTAATGGTTGATTACATGTTGACTTCTCAAACTGGTGTTACTGAAATGAAATGTGCTATCTGTACTCCATTTTCGGCGGGAATTGATATTTTATTTCTAATTGGGTATATGACAACATTTCTTTCTCAATATATATATCTTTAATTTTTAGTTCTTTTGCTCTATTTTCCCAGTTTTGCCATGAAAAAAAGGGAAAAATTTCTTCAATTATATCAAGATAAGAATACAATTTTAGATTGGTTTTGGTATTTTTATATTTGTTAATGGTTGTTTTCCATATGGTAAGAGCTGTGTTCATTATATTATATGGTAATTTGGGTGTTTTTTGTTGATTAATACTGAGCCCATTAGTGCTCTTAATGAGTGGTGTGGTATTAGATTTGTTTCCAACGGGAGCCAAGGGCATTCCGTGGTGTTTTGCCACCAATATTTCATGGGGGCCAATACTGTTGAATCATAGTAGTCTTTTATATTTGGTGCATCTAGTCCTCCTGCATTTTTAGTTTTAACAAGGGTTGACATTTTAATTTTGTGTTTTTTATTATTCCAGATAAAGTTGGTGATCAGTCTATCAGATAGCTTAAAAAATTTGTTAGGGAGAGCTATTGGGATGGTCCTAAAGAGATAGAGAAATTTAAGGAGAATTATCATTTTGAAAGCAGAGATTCTCCCAACTATAGAGAGGTAATTGATATCCCATGAGTTTATTTTAAGAATGGTGTCTCGTATTAGGGGTTCATAGTTATCTCTGTAACAGTTATTAGATGGGAAGCTGAGATAAATCCCCAAATATTTTATTTTTTCTTTTTCCCAATGGAAATTATATAGTGTTTGTATTTTGATTTTGGATTGTAGGTTTAGATTTATGCCTATTATTGATGATTTATTTTCGTTTATTTTATATTGGGAGATAGTGCTGTATTCTGAAAATATTGTTTTAACATGTCTTAATGAGTTTTCCGGGTTTGTTATTGTTAAGATTATGTCGTCCGCGAATAATAGTATTTTAGAGTTGCTAGTACCTATTTTTAGTCCTGTTATATTTATATTAGTTCTAATTTTTTCCACCAGAGGTTCAATGGATAATGCAAACAGCAGCGGCGACAATGGGCAACCCTGTCTAGTACCATTTGTGATCCGGGATGTATTGGATAACATCCCGGAACACAGTACTTTTGCTGTTGGTGTTGAGTACAGGGCCATAATCGCTTGGCATATATTACCCTGGAGTCCGAATTTATTGATAGTTTTTTCTAAATATATCCAATTTACTCTATCAAATGCTTTTTCTGCATCCATCGTTATCACTACTGCTGGTACCTGGAATTTCTCAATATATTGTATTAGGTTAAATATTTTTCTGGTATTATCAGAGACTTGTCTGCCCTGTATAAAACCTGTTTGGTCTGAGTTGATTAAATTGGGCAGCAAAGGGTTCAGTTTGTTTGCTATACATTTGGCATATATTTTGATATCGGTGTTGAGAAGTGAAATTGGTCTATAGTTTTCTCTTTGTGACTGTTCTCTATCTGGTTTGGGTATTGTTATTATGATTGCTTGTAGATTTTCTGTGGGAAAAACTTTATTTTGAATGGCAAGGTTAAACATGTTAGTTAGGTGTGGGCTGAGAATATCTGTAAAGTATTTGTAATATTCTGATGTATACCCATCCGGGCCAGGAGTTTTGTTTGGTTTAAGCTGTTTAATTGCTAGTATGGTTTCTTGGTTTGTTAAGGGTGAGTTTAGTTTCTCTAATTCGTTGGATGATATCATGGGTAAATTAAGTTTGTCTAGAAACTTCTGTACTAATTCTGAGGTTGGTTGTTGGATTGTTTTGTTTTGGTTAAGGTTGTATAGATCCCTGTAATATTTGCTAAATTGGTTTGCTATCATTTGTGGGTTCGTAATTTTATGATTTTGTTTATTGATCAGATAAGGTATTCTGGTTTTGGTTGCTCTTTTTTTGAGTTGGTTGGCTAATAGGGATGTGGGTTTATTGTTCTGACTATAGGAGTTTGCCTTCATTCTGTGTAGTTGTTTGTGATATTTGTATAAATTTATATCATGGCATTGATAGTGCAAAGGTTAACTCCGCTTAAAACCATACCTTAACCCCACCAGATTACCAAACCCCATAAAAGAGACGTGACACCAGCTTTGGATCAAAAGGCCACAGCATATTTATTATTCTTTATACAATAAGCTTAAAGTGCATCAGAAACATTAGAACATTAAAACTTTACCTTGTAAACATGAACATTTTAAACCTTATTTGCAACCTGGTCCATAGAGGCCTGCAACCTTGCCTATTATCCATCAACCCATCAGCTGCTCCAACACCAGCTGAATGGGTGCCATATAATCCATCAACCCATCAGCCGCTCCAACACCAGCTCAATGGATTCCACCCTGTAACCAAAACTCGCCTCTCCCAGTGTCTCTCCCAGAGGCCCAATTGCAAGGTTAAAACATAATGCAAGTGCATAACAATTCTCTTCACCTATCTCCAAACCTGTGCCCCCTTTTTCCTCTATGGACCACCGCCACCGCAGGAGAGCTGGACTCCTTCAGCTCTTCTGCTCCCCACCAATTTCCAAGCAGCATGAGCTACCTCTTTAAAATCACAATTTAATATATCAGAACCAATTTCCGTAAGATGTGCTCCATCTCCATTGTACCATGATTCGGTGAATACCTCTATTCCACGTGGCGGCAAATCAAGCCCCCATTTCTCACAATATATTTACCTATAGCTCTGTTAACCTTGACTCAAACTCTATCCAACGTCTTCCAAACTTGACCACCTCTCCAAATATTCCTTGTTACTGTATCTGATCAAACAGCCAACAAATTTGGGCAAATTTCATATATATCCTTTTCATAGGAATTGAACCAATATCATTCCCACCTAGATGAACTATTACAGCTGCCGGGGGGGGCGTGCAGATCCATGTATTACCGAAATGCTGTAAGAAAGCGCTCCATCTCAGTCCCCTCAGCCCCAGCCTCAGCCCAGTAAACTCTTTCTGTCAAATCCTAGCTGGTTTCCCTCATTTCGCACAGCCACACTACGTGACGCATAGTACACATAGGAATGTCCAAAAAATCCATAACTTCCTGTTGCCCATAACCATAAAAGAAATATAGACAAAACCAACAACAAGACATTTCCCTGTCCTAAGACTTCACTTTCTCCAGCCTTAACCCTTTTTATTTTCCCCTTGTAGGCCACATCTGGCTGCCTTGGTCGCAGCACCTATTCATACACATGGTGTGTGCCATAATCCTCCTCCCGCACACCCAAACCAATGAGAGTTCCTGAAAATGCTCAAAATTAAAACGTGATAAAATGAGCTGTTCTCATGTACTAGAAGGGGACCCTCAAACCCAGGGTGACGTACTGTATTGTTGGAAGGCCACCACCGGACAAACTGAGTGACCACTGGGTAATGTTACCACCCCTCCTCCCTTCCTGATCAGTTTTAGATTTTTATACATCTGGAGCTACTCCCCCTTTTCGGTAACCTTTAAGTGCCTGACGCACTAACCACATCCTTAGTCACATCTGGTGCCCCGGACAATCTAATAAAAGGAAATACCTGCCATCTCCCCATTCAGCACTGCTAAAGAAACCCTTCAAAGTACATTCTTGTAACCCAAGACAACAAAACCTTCCTGTCCTCTGCCAAAATGCCCTCCCTTTCTACCTGTGCATCGGAAGGCTGCCCACTCACCCAGGCCTTGTTGTATTTTTTCCATGCAGAAGGGGCCAAAGATCTCCAGTTCAGCCACTTGCCTTCCCCCAAATCCCACAGCCAATTGGGGTTCAAAAGACCCTCCCATTCTGCCCTAGGAGCCAAAAAACAAAATTGGTCCCAATGATAGGGCATCAAAAATGGTGTTTTGTAATCCTGGAATATGTCTCCCCTTAAACCACACGTTAAGCCTCAGGCAACTCAAATCCAACAGGGCTATTCAATAAAAGATCCCATCGCCCAAAATGGCGTCAATTCCGCCCCAACCAATCAGATGTCATCCCTTAAATGTTAAACAAGACCCGATTGGCTGGAGCAAAAACAGCACCACTCCAAATGACAAGAACCCCCACCAAATCTCCCTTCAAGTATCTGAGAAGTCTAATCACTGAAGGGGAAGAGGCAGTGATATTATTAATTTCCTGTACTACTTCCATGTTATTCCTGCAAAAGATTACCTATTTATTGGCTAGCTTGGGCTCCCATAAGTCAATAGTCACTAGGATTGGGAATAACTTAAGGAATGTTAAATTTCTGGAGAATCCTGTGACTACCCAGGATGTTGGCCTAGGTTGTGCAGTACATTCTCCCTTAAATATGCTCCATAACCTGTGCTGCCTCCCGCATCCCTATATAAATCAAGAAATGTATTTTTCACTGCCTGCTCTTGCCTTAGGGATTTACCATTATATTGTTCCAGGAAAGATGCCACAACCACCAAATCCTCCTTCTCTGTATTGCCCAGCCAAACATAATGGTGTGGACTCTGAATGCCTGATAGTAACGTCTGTTAAAAACCCATGGGTCGTATCTGGCAAGCAGAGAAAACTGCTAAAATTTAAACAAAGAGCCAAAAGGTGAGAAAGAAATGCATTTTAATAAACAATAGGAGTCAGTAGGAGTAAGCTAGATATGAAATTAAGTAAAATAATGATTTGAAATGTAATGTGGGCCCCTAAACTCCTCCTAGTGGGCCCCTGGTCTCAGATTTCCTGGTGGACCCCAACAGTCCAGTCCCAGCAATATTTAACTTGCCTAACATGGCCTGGAACTGTTTCAAAGTCCATTTACTTGCCCTTGCTTGCCTAATCAAGTTTCTCAACTTCTGTATATTGTCAAAGGGAAATCTACATTTGAAAGCCACATTCCATTCCATAGTTAATTTCCAAGCCCAGTTGTTGTGTGGGGGAACCATGAATGGACCAGCCATCCTGCCCAGCTCTACTTTTCATTTATTTATTTATTTATTTATTTTGACAACCTGAGGATGAGCCAGAGCTGATCCTGAATTCTTGCAACTAAGTCCTGTCAAGATATCCAAAGCTGGGATAATGAAACCAACTGGGAAACCATTGAACGAAAACTCTGATGCCTGACTATTAGGGTTCAGTTTCAATTTAGGATTCTTGTGTCCTGGGAGGAAACCTGCCCTACTTAAGACATTTGCTCCATGAATCCCCCACATCCTGTGCACTCATGACGGAACTTGCAGGCCAAAGCGAACTTACACAAACCCTCCTTGAACGCCCAACAGACAACTTTTTTAACCCGTGCTCCTTGTTGAACCCCCGTAGGCTCCCTTTGAAAGGGCACTTAACTCGGCCTACTAGGGCACATTAGTTTCAACCAAAGCCCGACATCCCTATGATGCCACCCTATAGAAGGCCTAACCGACATCCGCTGCCGAAAAGGTGTTTGTCGTACCTAACTAAGCTAAACCCCCATATGTCCTGTGCCTCAAATATGGTGTCTAGATAGCAAAACAAGCCTGAACAACTATGCGGTTCCCTTTCTCCTTATATTAGCAAATATCACGAATGTCTGCAACCAATTGTGAAATGGTCAGGGAATAAATCTAAACCTTCTCCTCTCCTTCTCCTCTGTCTCGCTTTCCTCATGCTTATCCTTATCTAGCAGGAACCGTTCTAGTGGTAACAACGTGAATAAATCAACATACTCTCCTTTCCATATTATTTCTCTCACTTCCACATTAAAGTGCTCCCAAGGTCCCTCAAACACAGATAAGTTCCCCTCTGGATTGGTCCGACACCATTTCAGCTGCACTCCAACCATCTTGTGGTACCTGCAGAACTGTTCCTACCCTCACTCGATAGTGGACTGTCCACTGACCTTACTTGTGGCCCCTTAAGTGGGACGGGTCCTGGAACAGACATGTGAAGTTCGTTACACTTTCTATGTCTCCCCTTTATCCTCACCAGCCTGTGTTATTCCTGACCAAACCTGTATAGGGTATCTCAAACATGAATTCCCCCTAACCTTGCCATAATCTCTCTCATCCTGCCCAGCAGCTCCCCCAACATTTCTGTTAGGTTCCCTCTTTTGTTCCCCTTTTTTCCTTGACTCTGATTGTTTGTTAAGTGTCCCTAACCTTACCCTATGTGCTGTGCCACCCGCTGAAGCACTCACCAACTGGCTGGTCACGAAGCTCTTTGCCAGTCGCTGTCACTGCTGCTTGAAGATTCCACCTGGGTATCACGACTGACTGCAGACAAGCCGAAGGTCCTTCTCCTGATGATTCCGACCCCTCACTGGAAGACAAGTGCAAGTGCAATTGCCCGCTGGTGTCACTCACTGAAGCTTTGCTACCAGGAACTGTATACTCTCTGCCTGGGTAACGCTGGGGCCAACTTCAACAGATGCCCGTGTGGATCCATGCCTCCCTGAAGTCTCCTTCCTGGTTATCTCTGCGCTCGCTGAAACAGGATGCTGTGGGGTAATGCACCCAGTGGTTTGAGAACTAGGCAGGGCAGCTTGCCCTCCCGCATCCAACCCTCCTTCATCATGCCTTGTTGTGCTGGGCCTCATTCCGAGCCCGTTATCGCCATTCTGCCTGGGGTTCGGGTCCCTCCCCAGCTCCTGTCTGCTAGTTGATCTCCACCTGGAAACGCACGGATAAGCGCACTCCTGACATCAGGAGGTGCGCCGCATTGCCACGATGTGGTAGATTCACGCCATTGCCTCTCATTCTTGAAGCCGACACTCACTCCCTGCTGGTACCCCTGCACTCCATTGGTCTAGGGGATGCCGATTCCATCTCTGCTGTCTCCTGGCCGCTGGTTGACTCGCCTCTGGATTTAGCCGCTCTGGAGGTTTCATTCTCCTCTGCCCTGTGCAACAACTGGATTTGACTCTGGTCCCAATGATGTGGTTCAGCAGTGACCAAAGCCAGTCTACTCCTCTCCTCGCCGCTGTCTCCCTTATCCATGCTAGCACTGCTTCTTCCAACTCCATGGTAAGTTGTTACAGCTCTTTAACCTAAAAAGACTGGCACTGTGTTACTAACTACAGTCCCTTCTATACACTCTCTGCTCCACCCTATCCTGAACTCCTGACCTTGATATAGCCCATTCCCCAATGTTTCTCATACACACTAACAATTCTGACATTACCTCCGTTTAACCCCTCACATCCCTGCCATGTCTTCCACTCCTAATAGTCCTTCCAGATCTTTAATATTGTTTTGTATGTCTTCTATTTGTTGTTTTAGTGTTATCGAAGGTTTTAGTTTGTTAGTCGTTTCTGCCTTTTGTAGTTTATTTAACAGTTCTAGGAGATTATTTTCCCTTTTCTTTTTCTCTCTCGAAGCAATCTGTATCAGTATACCTCTGGTGTATGCCTTGTGAGCATTCCATAAGGTGAATTTGTTTACATCATTTATATCATTGTTCGAGAAGAAATCTTTAATTGTTTTGTATATTTCTGGTTTTAAATTTTGATTATTTATTAAATAGGGGTTTAATCTCCATGGTATAGTGGGTACACTGTTTTGGTTTTCTTGTATCACAAAGTGTAGTGGTGCGTGGTCTGACCAGGTAATTTGTCCTATTTTTGCTGAGACTATTCTCTGTAATAACCATTTATCTGACACACCATAGTCAATTCTTGAATATGAGTTATGTACTTTAGAATAGAAGGTAAAATCTCTTTCTTTTATATTTAATGCCCGCCACACATCATAAAAATCTTCATTGTGGAAAAAGGGGTTTAATTGGACAGTATTTCTCATTTTATTTGTTGTGTCATATTTCAGATCTGCAATTTGGTTGAAATCTCCACATATAAACAGATAACCCCTTGTTATTTTCCTAATTTTTTTAGTCAGTTGAATTAAAAAATCGATTGTTTTAGTATGGGGGGCATAAATATTAACTATTGTATACATTACATTGTTCATTTCACATATTAATATCAAATATCTACCATTTTTATCTCTTATACAATCATATAATTTAAAGGCTATTGTGTTTCTTATTGCAACCAGGACACCATTTTTCTTTTGGGAGCCATTTGCATAAAATATGTTACTGTAATTCCTGTTCCGGAGGGTTGGGCAGTTATCATTTTTAAAATGTGTCTCTTGAACACAAATGATATCTGATTTGTTATAGTTTGCTTCCCTCCAGAACAGAGATCTTTTATATTTGCTATTTAAACCCTTAAAGGGCAATTATAGTGAGAAAATTGTTTTTTTTTAATTTCTTCTAATGTATCCTATAAGTCATCCCATCCACCAGGGTACCTTTAGTTTCTTTAAATTCTACATAGTCCCCGAGATATAAGCCTTTGAATATGCTGTGATTTGTAGGAGCTGCTACACCTCATCTGTCAATCAAAGGCACACACCCACACAATCCAAAGCTCCCCTGCAGTACTGTCACACACTCTCTCACCCACACTATATGTACCATGTGCAACATATAGTCAAATGCTGTAGTGCTAAACACAATCAATAAACCATTAACCCAGCAATATGAGCATAACACACTATAAAACAGCCCCTCCCCCCCAATATCTTATATACATACATACAAAACCAGTGACTCAAATGGAACACTAATACAGTATATATAGTACAGTAATACAGACTATATACCAAACAAGACACACAGTGCAATCTATGAAATATATAGACTAAAGCAAATGAAATGTATCAGGACAACAAGCAGTGTCACTGTGTTTGTGAAGGTCTCACTACAAGCTGCTGTTACACTGACTCTCTCTTCAGTGATTATGATCTCAGCTAAGCAGGGGGAGAGATATGAACTTTAGGTAAAAAGTAAATAACAATTAGCAAAGTTAGAGAACAGGCAGAGTTCAGTAACTTACTTGTAAAGAATCTCAGCACCACTTCTCCTCCTCTCTCCCCCTCTGCCCCTCCCTTCAGCATATTGCTACTTTATTCCACACTTTGACTGCTTGCAGTCTAGCTCTGGAAGGGAGGGGTCAACAGGATGTCAGCACTTCATTTAAAGTCCTTTCAACTGACAATGCTCGGACTCTGTATACAGCCCGTCACTGCTTGAGGGGGACTAGACAGAGAGGGGAGGGGGACTACACAGCTTGGTACAAACTTCTGCCAGTGTGAAGAAACCAAGCCACACAGAAACATGGAAGTAAGGCAGCTTATACTAAGTGATCTATACATTGTATACAGACAAAGGTTTTTTTTCACTATAGTTGCCCTTTAACATTGAAAGTTGTCAATTTAATAGTCATCACAATAAACAGCTTTTTGCTGCATCTCTGAAGTAGTACTAATCCTAGACAACAGTACCATTATATATCTATAAGAAATCAACATTTTCCCCTTATTTACTATTTTGGAACAGAGCTGTCTTGTAAAACATACAATAAATGGATAAACCTCTCTCCTATAGAATTTAGCTTGAGCCTTTTGGTTATTGCATTGCATAGCATTTGTTTCATTACTATTGTATAAAATTTCAAACATAACAATCAAAACAGTTATAACATATTTGGTAAACATAACTTTGGATAAACTGGATGGCTTGTTCGGAATGCCACGGATTCTCGTGGTGTCAAGCCTTTTTGAGGGGGAATGTCCTTTGCCAGTAGGCCAGATTCTTTCTATCTGGGACAAGTAGTTGTAGAGGGTCAATAATTAGCTTTAGCTTAGCTTATTTATTTTTTTAAGTCCCATTCGCGTTTTGGTTTAGGCGATAAACTGTTCTTATTAGGCGATACTGGTGGAGTATTGGTTTGGTGTAAGAGGTTCCATGATTTAAGGATTTTCTTTCCTTCTTCTGGCGTGGAAATGGTGTGTATTTTCCCATCTCTCAGTATGGTAATTTTTGTGGGAAATCCCCATCTGTAGGATATTTTGTGTTTCCTTAATATGGTTGTAATTGGTAGAAGTTCTTTTCTTTGAATCATAGTTAATGGGGATAAGTCATTATAAAGTTGTATCCCTTTATATTCCTGTGGTAATTGAGGATTTTTCCTTATTTCTGCCATTAAAGAGTCTTTCATTTTAGAGTCTGATAATTTGATCAGGATATCTCTAGGTGCTTGTTTGGGAGCTCTTTGTGATTTGGGTAATCTATAGAGGGCGAGTATATTAGCTTCTGTAAAATCTGTACAAAGAGTGGTAAACAGCTTGGCAACGTGGGACTGGATGTGTTCAGGGTGGATATTTTCTTTAATACCTCTGAGTTTTATGTTATTTCTTCTGGTAGTATTTTCCAGTTCCATTAGTCTGTTGAATAGGAATTTTAAATCAAAATCCATTGTTTTATGGACCTCCGCTAAGCCATTATGTGCTGTTATAACATCATCTATTTTTGCTTCATTATGTGCAACTCTATTGGCTAGATTTTCTATGGATTCTTTCATGTCAGTCACTGCTTGGTGTATGTCTTTACTTATTGCTTTTTGAAAGGAGGAAAATAAATTCGTTAACACAGGTAGTGTGACTGCTGGATCTTGGTGACTTTGGGCGTTGTCCAGCGACAGTATGGATTTTGGTCTTGCATATAAGCGTAAGGGGTATCAACTGGCATTGTTGTTTCCCTTGTTTGATAAATAAATGGGTCATTGTTATTTCCATCTTGTATTGTTTTTATTTTTAATGTTTCTTGTGAGGAAGCTGTGGGGGAGTCTCTTATTGTTATGATAGGTTGTGTGTGGATTATGGCTTCAGTGGTAGTTGTGTTCAAAGGACTCATGGGGGATGCTGGGTAATGTAGTTCTCTCTTACCCGACCTTGGCTCTTGTGGTTTGCTCTCTGTCTGCATGGCTACTGCAGGCTCTGGTGATCCACATTGGTCTGGGTCTTGAGCAGTCCGGGGGTCTGCCTCCGACTTCATATCGTTTGGTGACACCGCTATGTGCCCTGTGGTCAGTCCTGTCTGCTTGTGGTCCTGACTTTCCCTTCCGCTATTCAGCCGTGCTGGCCCGGGACCCTGCGCTCCGGACGCGCATGGAGTCTCTTCACATGCGCCATCTTGGATTTGCCCGGGATCTTTGTAGAAGTCCGTGATTTCACGGTTGTTTGTTTTATTTTTTGTTCCCCCGCGTCTGGTCATCGTGCCGGGTGTCTCCAGGAGGGTTTAGGTTTGGTGGGGTACCTTTGGTGACCCTCTTTTCTGTCTATTTAATCCGGCCTAGGCAGGAGCTCCGGTCTGGTGCGTCCTGTCACTTTGGTGCCTGGCTCCGCCCCCCTCTTTCTCCTATTCTGTTAGCAGCAGTGCTCACAATGATCAGCTTCCAGGTTAGTACTATTATTATAAATTGTCACATTACTGTAATAGTGGCCGACTGTATTCTAGCAGCCAATAGGAATACCCCATATTAAACAAGCACTAGGTTCCTCCTTACTGCCGCATGTGTGTAAACTACAGTATCTAACAAAGCCCTTCCACATTGGTCGTAATCCAGGTAAAAGACAATAGTGTTCCGTTTAACTGGGAGAGAAGGCATTGCCTATAGAAATGGTGGGTGATCCCTGCTGTTGCTAGGTATTGAGACGCTGCCTGTTCCTGCTTGAGGGCCCTGGGGATTAGCTGGAGGAGGGAGTTAATGTGTGTACAGTATTGTATGTATACAATTTGACAGCACCTGGTTTGTCTCTCTTTCCCCCTCCCTCCTGATGCATAACGATCCCAACAGTGGACTCTTCCTTTCCCCCTCGTAGCTAAGGAGAAAAAGAACGCTATAACAGGTTTTCATTTTAATGTCCCTGTAACACATATTACTATGTATTGTTATTTCTAAAAAATGTGTTCTTTACAGAATTCAACAGTGTTGCCAATGCCACCATCTGGTAACTGTTTGTTTCATTCATTTTCAAAATTTTTATTTAATGATGAGTTTCATCATGACTTACTTAGATATCAAGCTATTGAATATATTTTTAACAACTGGATAACATTTGAGCCGTTTTTATTTAATTATACAAGAGAGAGTTATCAAAATAGTATATTTGGAAGTCATCCTCCATTAGTATCATTAGGAAAAAACGTATCTAATACATAATAATTTCACTACAAAAATATAACAGCATTATTACTTAAAATGTCATTCTTAGATACGAGAACCCTAATATGGAGGGCCTTGTAAGTGGCGGGTAGCTTACTCATATATTTTTATAAATATATGTAATTAACACTCCAACAAATAAAACTATATAAAATTAACACATAAAAAACCCACTGTGCACCAACGGGCACACTTTTGCTAGTATATATATATATATATATATATATATAGTGTCCGTACATTTGTTACATTGTATTAAATACACCACATTGCTGGATGTACAGCTGTGAGATCCTTGGATGTTAAACACCCCCTTCCTGTGTATTACAGATGGAGAACTGTTAATATTGTTGCACAGTTTACACCGAGGACCCCTGCATGGTTTGGTGCCTGGGGTGATATTTTCATAATTCGTGTGTAACTTTCTTCTTACTAGTTTTTGGTGAAGGATTGGTGGTTGCCGAAAGGCAAGTATAGGGGGTTCTGGGAAATTTTTTAAGGGTTTCATCTTGATTAATCATAGGTTGTAGTTCTTTCATTATTGTACATATTCCTATGCATGTGTCTCCCTTCACAGTCCTGCTGCCATGGGGATAACAATTTAACAGATTTACACATTTCATAGGAGACAGAAAGTGTTAGGTGGCTTGTGTCTCATTAGAAGAATTCATTGATTTTAAAAATCCCATAGTGATGCACAGGCTAGCATAGCACCACAATTCTTATCTTAATGCTTCTTCAGGAAAATGAAGTCTCTATGTAAAGTTATTTTAATATAACTTAATAAAAATATAGGTGTCAATTGTCTTAATGCATCCAGACCAGTATTAACTACCAGAAGGGAATCATTCTATAGAAAGTGCAGAACTTAGAGCGTTTAGGATATAGAAAGTTAAGGATATAGAAAGTTTATATGCACTATACATATATGTATATATGTTCCCTGAGATACAGGGCAGTGCTACCTTGTAGCTAATTGTTATTAACTGTCTTAGAGGCTGGTTAACAGATTGAGCAGATAGTCTGGCTGTTTGCCTAATTAGATATAGAAAGTTTAGGATATAGAACGTTTAGGATATAGAAAGTTTAGGATATAAAAAAGTTTAGTAGTTTAGTGTAAAATTTAGAAAGTTAGAATCTAAAGTGAAGAATTTAGAATGCGTAGAATCTAGAGAGTGTTGAATATAGAAAGTGTAGAATATAGACAGTGTAGAATAATGAAAGTGTAGAATATAGACAGTGTAGAATAATGAAAGTGTAGAATAATGAAAGTGTAGAATATAGACAGTGTAGAATATAGACAGTGTAGAATATAGAAGACAGTGTAGAATATAGACAGTGTAGAATATAGACAGTGTAGAATATAGACAGTGTAGAATATAGACAGTGTAGAATATAGACTATTGTACTTTAGAATAGAAGGGTAAAATCTCTTTCTTTTATTAATGCCCGCACACATCATAAAAATCTTCATTGTGGAAAAAGGGGTTTAATTGGACAGTATTTCTCATTTTATTTGTGTGTCATATTTCAGATCTGCAATTTGGTTGAAATCTCCACATATAAACAGATAACCCTTTTTATTTTCCTAATTTTTGTTCAGTTGAATTAAAAACGTATTGTTTTAGTATGGGGGGCATAAATATTAACTATTGTATACATTACATTGTTCATTTACCATATTAATATCAAATATCTACCATTTTATCTCTTATACAATCATATAATTTAAAGGCTATTGTGTTTCTTATTGCAACCAGGACACCATTTTTCTTTTGGGAGCCATTTGCATAAATATGTTACTGTAATTCCTGTTCCGGAGGGTTGGGCAGTTATCATTTTTAAAATGTGTCTCTTGAAACACAAATGATATCTGATTTGTTATAGTTTGCTTCCTCCAGAACAGAGATCTTTTATATTTGCTATTTAAACCCTTAAAGGGCAATTATAGTGAGAAAATTGTTTTTTTTTAATTTCTTCTAATGTATCCTATAAGTCATCCCATCCACCCGGGTACCTTTAGTTTCTTTAAATTCTACATAGTCCCGAGATATAAGCCTTGAATATGCTGTGATTTGTAGGAGCTGCACACCTCATCTGTCAATCAAAGGCACACACCACACAATCCAAAGCTCCCTGCCAGTACTGTCACACACTCTCTCACCCACACTATATGTACCATGTGCAACATATAGTCAAATGCTGTAGTGCTAAACACAATCAATAAACCATTAACCCAGCAATATGAGCATAACACACTAAAACAGCCCCTCCCCCCCAATATCTTATATACATACATACAAAACCAGTGACTCAAATGGAACACTAATACAGTATATATAGTACAGTAATACAGACTATATACAAACAAGACACACAGTGCAATCTATGAAATATATAGACTAAAGCAATGAAATGTATCAGGACAACAAGCAGTGTCACTGTGTTTGTGAAGGTCTCACTACAAGCTGCTGTTACACTGACTCTCTCTTCAGTGATTATGATCTCAGCTAAGCAGGGGGAGAGATATGAACTTTAGGTAAAAAGTAAATAACAATTAGCAAAGTTAGAGAACAGGCAGAGTTCAGTAACTTACTTGTAAAGAATCCGCACCACTTCTCCTCCTCTCTCCCCCTCTGCCCCTCCCTTCAGCATATTGCTACTTATTCCACACTTTGACTGCTTGCAGTCTAGCTCTGGAAGGGAGGGGTAACAGGATGTCAGCACTTCATTTAAAGTCCTTTCAACTGACAATGCTCGGACTCTGTATACAGCCCGTCACTGCTTGAGGGGGACTAGACAGAGAGGGGAGGGGGGACTACACAGCTTGGTACAAACTTCTGCCAGTGTGAGAAACCAAGCCAACAGAAACATGGAAGTAAGGCAGCTTATACTAAGTGATTATACATTGTATACAGACAAAGTTTTTTCACTATAGTTGCCCTTTAACATTGAAAGTTGTCAATTTAATAGTCATCACAATAAACAGCTTTTTGCTGCATCTCTGAAGTAGTACTAATCCTAGACAACAGTACCATTATATATCTATAGAAATCAACATTTTCCCCATTTACTATTTTGGAACAGAGTGTCTTGTAAAACATACAATAAATGATAAACCTCTCTCCTATAGAATTTAGCTTGAGCCTTTTGGTTATTGCATTGCATAGCATTTGTTTCATTACTATTGTATAAAATTTCAAACCTAAACAATCAAAACAGTTATAACATATTTGGTAAACATAACTTTGGATAAACTGGATGGTTGTTCGGAATGCCACGGATTCTCGTGGTGTCAAGCCTTTTTGAGGGGGAATGTCCTTTGCCAGTAGGCCAGATTCTTTCTATATGGGACAAGTAGTAGTAGAGGGTCAATATTAGCTTAACTTAGCTTATTTATTTTTTGTAAGGTTCCCATTCGCGTTTTGGTTAGGCGATATAAACTGTTCTTATTAGGCGATACTGGTGGAGTATTGGTTTGGTGTAAGAGGTTCCATGATTTAAGGATTTCTTCCTTCTTCTGGCGTGGAAATGGTGTGTATTTTCCCATCTCTCAGTATGGTAATTTTTGTGGGAAATCCCCATCTGTAGGATATTTTGTGTTCCTTATATGGTTGTAATTGGTAGAAGTTCTTCTTTGAATCATAGTTAATGGGGATAAGTCATTATAAAGTTGTATCCCTTATATTCCTGTGGTAATGGGATTTTTCCTTATTTCTGCCATTAAAGAGTTTCATTTTAGAGTCTGATAATTGTTCAGGATATCTCTAGGTGCTTGTTTGGGAGCTCTTTGTGATGTGGTAATCTAAGAGGGGAGTATATTAGCTTCTGTAAAATCGTACAAAGAGTGGTAAACAGCTTGGCAACGTGGGACTGGATGTGTTCAGGGTGGATATTTCTTTAATACCTCTGAGTTTTATGTTATTTTTTCTGGTAGTATTTTCCAGTTCCATTAGTCTGTTGATAGGAATTTTAAATCAAAATCCATTGTTTATGGACCTCCGCTAAGCCATTATGTGCTGTTAAACATCATCTATTTTTGCTTCATTATGTGCAACTCTATTGGCTAGATTTTCTATGGATTTTTTCATGTCAGTCACTGCTTGGTGTATGTCTTTACTTATTGCTTTTTGAAAGGAGGAAAATAAATTCGTTAACACAGGTAGTGTGACTGCTGGATCTTGGTGACTTGGGCGTTGTCCAGCGACAGTATGGATTTTTGGTTCTTGCATATAAGGTAAGGGGTATCAACTGGCATTGTTGTTTCCTTGTTTGATAAATAAATGGGTCATTGTTATTTCCATCTTGTATGTTTTTATTATAATGTTTCTTGTGAGGAAGCTGTGGGGAGTCTTTATTGTTATGATAGGTTGTGTGTGGATTAGGCTTAGTGGTAGTTGTGTTCAAAGGACTCATGGGGGGGGCTGGGTAATGTAGTTCTCTCTACCGACCTTGGCTCTGTGGTTTGCTCTCTGTCTGCATGGCTACTGCAGGCTGGCTCTGGGATCCACATTGGTCTGGGTCTTGAGCAGTCCGGGGGCTCTGCTCCGATTCATATCGTTTGGTTGCACCGCTATGTGCCCTGTGGTCAGTCCTGTCTGCTTGTGGTCCTGACTTTCCCTCGCTATTCAGCCGTGCTGGCCGGGACCGCGCTCCGGACGCGCATGGAGTCTCTTCACATGCGCCATCTTGGATTTGCCCGGGATCTTTGTAGAAGTCCGTGATTTCACGGTTGTTTGTTTTATTTTTTGTTCCCCCGCGTTGGTCATCGTGCCGGGTGTCTCCAGGAGGGTTTAGGTTTGGTGGGGTACCTTTGGTGACCCTCTTTTCTGTTATTTAATCCGGCCTAGGCAGGAGCTCCGGTCTGGTGCGTCCTGTCACATGGTGCCTGGCTCCGCCCCCCTCTTTCTCCTATTCTGTTAGCAGCAGTTCTCAGATCAGCTTCCAGGTTGTACTATTATTATAAATTGTCACATTACTGTAATAGTGGCCGACTGTATTCTAGCAGCCAATAGGAATACCCCATATTAAACAAGCACTAGGTTCCTCCTTACTGCCGCATGTGGTAAACTACAGTATCTACAAAAACCCTTCCACATTGGTCGTAATCCAGGTAAAAGCAATAGTGTTCCGTTTAACTGGGAGAGAAGGCATTGCCTATAGAAATGGTGGCGATCCCTGTGTTGCTAGGTATGAGAGCTGCCTTCCTGCTGAGGGCCCTGGGATTAGCTGGAGGAGGGAGTTAATGTGTGGTACAGTATTGTATGTATACAATTGACAGCACCTGGTTTGTCTCTCTTTCCCCTCCCTCCTGATGCATAATGATCCCAACAGTGGACTCTTCTTTCCCCTCGTAGCTAAGGAGAAAAAGAACGTATAACAGGTTTTCATTTTAATGTCCCTGTAACACATATACTATGTATTGTTATTTCTAAAAATGTGTTCTTACAGAATCTCACAGTGTTGCCAATGCCACCATCTGGTAACTGTTTGTTTCATTCATTTTCAAAATTTTTATTTAATGATGAGTTTATCATGACTTACTTAGTATCAAGCTGTTGAATATATTTTTAAAACTGGATAACATTTGAGCTGTTTTTATTTAATTATACAAGAGAGAGTTATCAAAATAGTATATTTGGAAGTCATCCTCCATTAGTATCATTAGGAAAAAACTTATCTAATCATAATAATTCACTACAAATATAACAGCATTATTACTTAAAATGTCATTCTTAGATACGAGAACCCTATATGGAGGGCCTTGTAAGTGGCGGGTAGCTTACTCATATATTTTATATAATATATGTAATTAACACTCCAACAAATAAAACTATATAAAATTAACACATAAAAAACCCACTGTGCCACCAACGGGCACACTTTTGCTAGTATATATATATATATATATATATATATATATATATAGTGTCCGTACATTTGTTACAATGTATTAAATACACCACATTGCTGGATGTACAGCTGTGAGATCCCTGGATGTTAAACACCCCCTTCCTGTGTATTACAGATGGGAACTGTTAATATTGTTGCACAGTTTACACCGAGGACCCCTGCATGGTTTGGTGCCTGGGGTGATTATTTCATAATTCGTGTGGAACTTTCTTCTTACTAGTTTTTGGTGAAGGATTGGTGGTTGCCGAAAGGCAAGTATAGGGGTTCTGGGAAATTTTTAGGGTTCATCTTGATTAATCATAGGTTGTAGTTCTTTCATTATTGTACATATTCCTATGCATGTGTCTCCCTTCACAGTCCTGCTGCCATGGGGATAACAATTTAACAGATTACACATTTCATAGGAGACAGAAAGTGTTAGGTGGCTTGTGTCTCATTGAAGAATTCATTGATTTAAAAATCCCATAGTGATGCACAGGCTAGCATAGCACCACAATTCTTATCTTAATGCTTCTTCAGGAAAATGAAGTCTCTATGTAAAGTTATTTTAATATACTATAAAAAATATAGGTGTCAATTGTCTTAATGCATCCAGACCAGTATTAACTACCAGAAGGGAATCATTCTATAGAAAGTGCAGAACTTAGAGCGTTTAGGATATAGAAAGTTAAGGATATAGGAAGTGTTATATGCACTATACATATATGTATATATGTTCCCTGAGATACAGGGCAGTGCTACCTTGTAGCTAATTGTTATTAACTGTCTTAGAGGCTGGTTAACAGATTGAGCAGATAGTCTGGCTGTTTGCCAATTAGTATAGAAAGTTTAGGATATAGACGTTTAGGATATAGAAAGTTTAGGATAAAAAAGTTTAGTAGTTTAGTGTAAAATTTAGAAAGTTAGAATCTAAAGTGAAGAATTTGAATGCGTAGAATCTAGAGAGTGTTGATATAGAAAGTGTAGAATATAGACGTGTAGATAATGAAATGTATGACAGTGAGAATATAGACAGTGTATGATAGATATAGACAGTGTAGAATAATGAAAGTGTAGAAATAGACAGTGTAGTATAGACGTGTAGAATATAGAAAGTGTAGAATATAGACGGTAGAATATAGACAGTGTAGATAATGAAGTGTAGAATAATGAGAAGTGTAGAAGTTAATAAGTGTAGAATTAGACAGTGTAGAATATAGACAGTGAGAGTGTAGAATATAGACAGTGTGATAATTGGAAGTGTAGAATAATGAAAGTGTAGAATAAGACAGTGAGAATATAAGCAGTAGAATATAGACAGTGTGTAGAATAATGAAGTGTAGAAATAGACAGTGTTAGAATAATGGAAGTGTAGAATATAGACAGTGTAGAGGGGTATATAGACAGTGTAGAAATAGACAGTGTAGAATAATGGAAGTGTAGAATATAGACAGTGTAGAATAATGAAAGTGTAGAATAATGAAAGTGTAGAATATAGACAGTTGTAGAATATAGACAGTGTAGAATATAGACAGTGTAGAATATAGACAGTGTAGAATATAGACAGTTTAGAATATAGACAGTGTAGAATAATGGAAGTGTAGAATAATGAAGTGTAGAATAATGAAAGTGTAGAATATAGACAGTGTAGATATAGACAGTGTAGGAATATAGACAGTGTAGAATAATGGAAGTGTAGAATAATGAAAGTGTAGAATATAGACAGTTGTGAATATAGACAGTGTAGAATATAGACAGTGTAGAATAATGAAAGTGTAGAATATAGACAGTGTAGAATAATGGAGTGTAGAATATAGACAGTGTAGAATATAGACAGTGTAGAATATAGACAGTGTAGAATAATGGAAGTGTAGAAATAGACAGTGTAGAATAATGAAAGTGTAGAATAATGAAAGTGTAGAATATAGACAGTGTAGAATATAGACAGTGTAGAATATAGACAGTGAGAATATAGACAGTGTAGAATATAGACAGTGTAGAATATAGACAGTGTAGAATATAGACAGTTGTAGAATATAGACAGTGTAGAATATAGACAGTGTAGATATAGACGTGTAGAATATAGACAGTTTAGAATATAGACAGTGTAGAATAGTAGAATAATGAAAGTGTAGAATATAGACAGTGTAGAATATAGACAGGTGAGAAATAGACAGTGTAGAATAATGAAAGTGTAGAATATAGACAGTGTAGAATATAGACAGTGTAGAATATAGACAGTGTAGAATATAGACAGTGTAGAATATAGACAGTTAGATATGATGTAGATATAGACAGGTAGAATAATGAAAGTGTAGAATATAGACATGTAGATAATGAATGTAGAAATAGACAGTGTAGATATAGACAGTGTAGAATATAGACAGTGTAGAATAATGAAAGTGTAGAATATAGACAGTGTAGAATATAGACAGTGTTAGAATATAGACAGTGTAGAATAATGAAAGTGTAGAATATAGACAGTGTAGAATTGTTAGAATAATGGAAGTGTAGAATATAGACAGTGTAGAATATAGACAGTGTAGAATATAGACAGTGTAGAATATAGACAGTGTAGAATTAGAATATAGACAGGTAGAATATAGACAGTGTAGAATAATGAAAGTGTAGAATATAGACAGTGTAGAATATAGACAGTGTAGAATATAGACAGGTAGAATAATGAAAGTGTAAAATATAGACAGTGTAGAATAATGAAGGTAGAATATACAGTGTGTAGAAGAAATATAGACAGTGTAGAATATAGACAGTGTAGAATATAGACAGTGTAGAATATAGACAGTGTAGATATAGACAGTGTAGAATAATGAAAGTGTAGAATATAGACAGTGTAGAATAATGAAAGTGTAGAATATAGACAGTGTAGACTCTAGAAAGTAGAATATGTGACACCATCAAAATCTTTAATAGCAGTATTGTCATCTGCATTTACAAAAGAACGGCCAATACAAAAAACTGACAAGACTATAATAATAATAACAATATAATACTATATTAATAGAAATAATTCTAATAATAACAATAAAAAACTGGAAATGTCATAAAAGGGAGACTGGCTATTTGCTCTTTCTGGCAGCTTTGCCTTCGCATGTAACACGAGAAAACAATACCCAAGCGATTTGTGGTTTCATGAGGATGTTAAGATAATGTTACACGGACATTTGTGCCAAAACGTTCCTGTTGATGATATTTTACTGTTTTTTAAAGGGGACCATTACAAATAAACCTTTATTCTCTTTGTTCTTCTCTTTAAAAATGTATCACTTATTGGGTTACTTCTACATTTCTGTTCTCTGCATAAATAACATGTGATAATGTTCTCCCCAGGGAGTGAGAGTGATCTAAAGAGTATCATTACCGTTGGCTCCCAGCCTTCTCTGTCACTACTAGTTACACAGGGGGAGGACAGGACTCACTGCACTGAATGTTTCTCTGCACAGAGGGAACTGCTGAACATCCCTAATACCATTTGTTATCACAACTAAACAAAACCTTGTGCATATGAAATTGAAATATCACTAAGATGAAGTTCTTCTTTATGAACAAATCTTGATACCCTATAAAGGGCGCTACATCCCTTATTCACACATCCTGCAATAAACTGGGTCCTCTCTATATCACAGAACATTACCAGTCATTTTTGTGTATGAATGTATTTCTATTTAATATATATATTTATTTTTATATGTTTTATTTTAAGGCACTTAGACTGTTTAATAGTCTTAATGTTCACCATTAGCAACATCACCTAGTCTTTAATTCTTATGTACAGAGCTGCAGGTCTGGTTTTTCCAGGTGTGATTGAAAAATAAAGCATTTCCCTGCAATCACGTGGCGTTACTATTTTTAGTGTTATTGGTAAAACTGTTAATGAAGAAGAATAATTAGGCTGGATTCTGAATTTGTAATGTGTTCACAATGAAAACCCATTCTTCCTTTAAAAGTGCAACAATGTGATCCATGCAGATTGCTCCATATACTGTATCTAGTGTGGGAATCCTATTGGGAATAACAGCTTGGGTGTAAGAGGTGATGGAACAAATTATGAATGTACTGTAAGAAAGATGACTCACGTGTCCCATCAAACCTTGTCGCTATGGTATCTAAGAAGGTATTCTGAGGAGCAAGAAGTCCCCTCATTGCTGGCATTGTGCTAAGTCTTGTTGCGCAGATTGTCCATTATTGCACTAAAAAAAAACCACAGTATATAATTGTCAGGCGTGTCATTCATTAGATCATCTAAATATGTAAATATGAGGGAACAACACAGATTCTTTTAGATTCACAATGTTATGTCCAAAATGAGAAGCTTGTATGTGCAGGAAAGAACACCAAGTTCACATCATTATTTACATGGATTTATATAGCGTCAACATCTTCCGTAGCACTTTACATTGATACGTTCATATCTGGCTCTGTCCTGAACAGCTTACAATCTAGTCACTTTATTTCACATATACAACCTATCAGTGTGTCTTTGTGATTGTGGTGGAACCCACACAAGGCATAAATACATATTTAAAGGGTATGTCCACCCAAAAATAAACTTTTTATATGTTCTTTATATAATAGCACCAACCTCAATCGCCATGTTCATTTTTCTCAAAACAATTTGCCTTTCCCGATATTTAATGAGATATATATCAGGCTGCACTTCCTCTCCACTTCCACTTTAGATGACCCCGAGCTGCAGCTTAGAAAGAAAAAAAAAATTCTTGCCTGTGTTTGTGTGTCTCTCTCTCTATCTCTCTCTCTGGGCTGGCTGGCTGCAGCTGTTGATCCTGGATTTCTTCAGTACACATAACTTTACAGCTGTGATTGGTTGAGAGGGAAAATCCAGGGATCCAGGGGTCAGACCATTACTGATGCAACTTCCTCTGTTCTCACTGCTGGATGTTAACAGACATGCTCAAGAACATGAAAAGAACAGAGGCAAGGTAATGTAACCTGTCTCTGTTCATCGCTGTATTGTCCATGCTGCAGGATTAAGCCAGCTACAAAGGTCTGTAACTTTTGAACCACTGGACCGATTTACATGCTGTAAAGTTTGTTTTGGAGCACTTATTTGGGCCAAATAAATATAAAAAGTTAGTTTTGGGGGTGGACATGCCCTTTAAGTTTGTTAAAATCAGATTTAAAGATTTGTAGGCAACTTAAGGGTCCTAGTATTCTTGGGAAACATAATGGTTTCCAGAGATCCTAATTTCTTACAAGGACCCAGCTCCCTGTCACCCATCAACCTACAGGGATGGCATCACTGGTTTAAACACGTTGTAGGAAATATACTGAAAGATCAACATTTCAAATTTAATTTGTCCACAGTAGGGAAATGTGATAAAACAATATTCAGCTACATACATTTTGATTATGTGAATTTAAGGCCAAGTCTTCTGTTGACATTAAAAATTTCAGGCAAAATGCATCCTATTTCCATCTAAAATGTCAGTATGTTGTCTGCACTCCATGCAGCTACTAAACTCCTGTTGAATGACGCAAGCGGAAATAATATAAAAACAAGTCTGTTAGTCCCATGTCAGACCCTTTCAAACTATTATATTCCTTTTGTCTCAGAATTCAATCCCATTTCCTGGTAGTTGGTTCTGGTAAGTACAGACCCACTACAGCAGAAAATATTTTTGAGATATTTTTGGCTTTACACACACACACATCTTTTCTTATTGTTAAAAATGGTGCTAATTTTGCCCAACCAATCAGATATTATTTAACATTTGAAAGCTTACATCTGATTGGTTGGAGCAAAATTAGCACCATTTTTAACAATAAGAACTTTTATTGCATAACCTTGACAGTATCCGTATCTGTCAGCCATGGAATTTCAGAGGCTGTGAAGTTCTGCAGGAAGAGTTTAGAAGTTTTTAGATTTAGTTCCTGTGTTTTTACAGATTATCGGTAATAGAAGGGCAATGTTCAATGTATTCCTCCCCAGTTGCCTCTGTAATGACTGCAAACAAACTACTAAGGCTTCTCTCTTCACCTGAAGAGAGAATTGGAATTTAATTGGAGTAAATCAGTTTCTATCAGGTATCCTTATTACAGGGAACATCATTTCCAAACTGTATTTTTTACAAGTAGTTTATATTTGGGAGGGAGTGATGTATTTACTGAGCAGTCATTACCAGACTATAAACATAAAGTGGGTGTAGGAAAGACTAATATAGATATATATGTATAGATATGTAACTCCAGTCAACATCTAACCCAGAGGTGCTTAGCAATCATAAGAAATAGTATCTTAGTACGAGGATTAGAGGATTGGGTGCCGTGGCTGTCATCCTTTGGTTTTAAATGACACGCATAAAAGATTGGATAATAAAACATAAAAAGGAAAAGAAAAAAGCCCAAGGTAATAGGGTCTCAGGCACATGTCTAATAACCGCATCAGATTCCTCCATATTGAGAAACATCCCGTATTTTGTCAAATATCTGAGCTTAATTTCTGGTTGTGTAATGGGCATTTCATTGTGGCAAAGCCATGATCTGCTGTTTAGTGGGGGCTGAAGACTTCTGCAGGTTGCAGTAGGGAAGACTGTCTCCATCTCTATTCAATTGTGGCTCCAGTTTGTCAGAGAGCTACCCAAGGGTTAGGGGTCAGAGTGGATTTCAGAACCAAGTTAATCAACTCATAGCATACAGTACTCCCCCACAATGGTTGGCATGTGCCTCTTGGCTACAGTCCCCAAAACATAGAGGGGGGAACCACTGGGTTTATATTATGCAATTTAACTATAGCCAACATTTTAGAGTTTAGAACAAAAAGAATCACACACAAAAACAAGTGTAATAGTGAAAATGCCAATGCTTGCGCATAATACAACATTTCAACCTGCAGTGTTGGCATTAAACACTCTTGCACTTATTTGAGTGTGTGGTTTTCTTATGAATATGATAATTAGCAAGCTAGATGTGTAAACTGCACATCATACCGAACCCTGACCCAAACACTTCCACTAACATCTGATTGCTAAATCCAAACATAATAGAAGGTGACGCCACAAGACACTGCAAATATAAGTAAGTGCTATTTATTGTGCGACATGTTTCAAACTACACAAGTTCGTTCTCAAGCATCTAACATCTGATTCCAGGTTTCATTGGCTTTGCACCCAAATCACCTCTCCTGTCCTGCAAGCGGCCACAAATAGTGGAAAGATATAGAAACTGAATGATGGAAACTTTTACCAACTAATGGCTGAATAGATCCAAAGCAGCTGTGTGGGTGGATATTTAGCATGATCATTTCCTTACAGTATATTGCACACTATTCAAACTCAACGCTTTGAATGGTAACTCACCTGGATGAGTTACCTTCACAGAGATGGTTATTATCTGATGTTATCAAAGCAGAATGTTAACTTAACCCATTTGCTGTTACATAACATACAAAGAAAGACAAGTATTCCTGTCGGGTATTTTAACTTACATCTTATCTGGCTTCACTCTCTGAGTTTGCTAAGCTGATGTCCAGGTGTCACTACAAAGATCCAGACTGGGCTGTAGGATGTGGAGCACAGGATCCTGTGATAGGGTTCTGCATTATTCAGCCTTTTCACTACTCAGCATCTCCCATCTTTTCCTCTGATGCTCAACTTCAACATCCTACAACGGAAACCTCATCCCTCTCTCTTCTTACTCCGCGTTGCTGTTTTTTCTAAGCTGATCAGGAGCACATTTGCCTTTATTCTCAGCTTCAAGTTTCCATAGCTACTCTTGGCACACCCTACCTTTTATTTTTAAAGTGACAGTGTACAGATATTGTTACTCATACTAATCCAGAATAGAGTGTGTCGCTCTTATTACTAACAATGCAATTAACTGGTTAACAAATTATATCCCTCTTAATGCACCAAATCAGGGATTCGATTTATCACCAAATCAGGGATCAAATAAATGAATATTTAAAGAACAAATAAAAAGTGTAACTAAGGCAATCATAGACATAACTATTGCAAGAAATGTACTTACCTGCAAAAGGTGTTTTTTCCAAGACACTTCCTGGACTGTAGAATGGGCAGTACTCTTCATTGTTAACATGTACATAAGCCATTGGACTACTGTACGTATACACACCTAGAATGTGCTTTATTGGGAGAATTCTACCGGGCTGCAGTACATTTGCCTTTAATTAGGCTGAAAAATACTTGCACTCACAGTATTGCACTTGGAGATATTCCATTTTTGTGCTTTATTTGTTCTAGAGTAAATAGAAAGCAGGAGAATTGACACAGTGGGAATTGATAACTGATGGTTGCTTCTTACTAGCCTTAGCTGTTTCAATTGATATGTGTTATTTACATTACTAATTGTATCCATCATTTCATCTCTACAGAGAGACAAACCAGGCAGCCATGGTATGTCATATTTTGTTTCAGGTATAAAAACACCCAAGAGAATATTCACATTGCATCAGATGCTGGTAACACATCCATCAGGGCATCAACATACAGACACAGTATAAATAGCTCTAGCTTGCCCTGCACAGGGGATTTTGAACAGGAGTATACAGCATCCCTGCAATGGAGCAATCTTCAGTCTATGGAGCTTCAGTTGTTAAAAAATGATTCCCATCTTACATACAGGGAAAAACTGTCAACAGAAGGTAGGTTAAGATGCTCCCCAATGACATTCAAGTCTAAATAGATGCAAAATAACTTAAAGGATCTCTCGCACCTGCGCCACGTAGTCTGACAGGTCCTGACGAACTTTAGTTTTCTATGCGCGTAGCATACATAGTACATCGGGACCTGTCAGACTATACGGCGGAGGAGTGAGCGATCAGGTAAGTACCTTACCTTCTCTCCAGGCTCCTGCAGGTTTTATTGAAGAAGACATAGCTCCTTTACCTCTTGTTCTTCAATAAAACTATATGCCAATTTATTTTTATCAGTGGGGAATCCCTTTTATTTGTGATTTATAGTGTATAACCTATACCTGAATATTTTGGATTAAGGGTTGTGAGAGCGAGAAAATAAAGGGTCTGTCTTATCAAACTACTCAGGGGATTCATACTGCTCAATGCAGTGGAAATACTACTAGTTGTATATTATATCAGAATGATGCACCAAAAGCTGCTATGTAATATATGGATAGAGGCTCTCAACATAATGACCCTCTGTCAACCATGGCAGGACTTTTAACAGCGGCTATATGCGCTACCTGAATAGATGGAAGCAGTTAAAGTTGTGCTTAGCGATATTATATCTGCTAGCGTGACTTTAATCCCAAGTATTAGTCCTGTGGCTGGCGGTGCATCGCCCTGCTTGTTTCTTATTAAAAGAACCAAACTCTAGTTATAAAAAATCCACCAGAAATTTTCCAAACTGACATAATAAGGTTTGATCAACCATTCTGAAAAATGGTTATATGTTGAAGATAAATCCAAATGCTGTATCTGTTTTGTGTCAATTCAGAAAAAAATTATTCTAATTCTCATTATGAAAATCAATAAAACACCAAGTCAGCACTCACTAACTTTTTTCTAGTACCCATTAAGCAGATTGCTTAGTTATTTGTGTTTTTAACAGTGTTAACCAGGGGGGTATTCGCTGACCGCTATCAAGTCACTGCTCAGTTTATTATTGATTGCAGGTAAGGACAATGTAAAGAACAATTACATTTGAAATAAAACGTTGGGGGACAAAAGAATTAAGAAGAGGGTGGCTCGGAATGGAAGCAGAAATGAATGAGGAGGAGGGAGAAGCAGAAAAGAAAGTTCCATATCAATATGATAGAGAGAACCAAATAAATGTTTTCTGCTAAACTAAACAGTACTATAACCTGCAGTCAGGTGACCATAATTCCTAAAACACATAATGGAACAGTGTAAACCGTGCAATTGCCTGCACTTAACCCTTTGTTTGTATACTCTGTATTTTATAATGTGTACCCAAACGGTGCTTATAAATAAAATTAGACATACATTATACAATACAATACCATTTGTAAAGCGCTTTTCTCCTAAAGGACACAAAGCGCATAGATATGTCTCAGATCAATACAGAGGAAAATACAGGTAGAAAATAGTCAGGTGTTCATAAATGCCAGACTAAACAGGTGGCTTTTCAATTTGAATTTAAATGTTTCCAGGGATGGGGATGTCCTGATTGGGTGTGGCAGGGAGTAGGGGCAGCATGACAGAAGGCTCTGTCTCCAAACGATTTGAGGTAGACTCTCCATTTTATCGGTAGCCAGTGGAGTGAGCAAAGGGTTGGTGTTATGTGGCAATGGAGGGGTTGGCTTGTTAATAGCTTCACAGTGGCATTCTGTACTAGTTGCAGGTGGTGCAGGCATTTTGTTGGAAGGCCTGTATAGAGAACATTGCAGTAGTCCAACTGTGATGTGATGAATGCATGGACCAGGGGTGGAATGTTCCTTAGGTGAAGAAGGACTTTTTCACAATGGCTGAGATTTGTTTCCTGAAGCTTAGTTCCCCATCAATCAGTACACCCAGACTGTGCACAAAGTTATTCAGGTCTGAGCTTCCTATTCTTAATGGTACTGAGGGAGACTGGAGCTGCTTTGCTGTCGAGCGCAGACCCCCAATAACTAGAACCTGAGTTGTGTCAGCATCCATCCATTCCAACTGACCAAGCAATACCCACATTCTCTTCCAAACAGCTGATCCAGAGCAAAATAGTATGAAAAAAATTCCTTCCTGACTAAGTGGCATAAAATCTGAAATATTCCTGGATCAACTCCATTTTATGCATCAATACCAGGAACATGCACATTACTTTTTTTAGAAACTCATCCAGCTTTATTTTTTTTGATGAACCATTAATAAGAATAGATAATGTAGTTAATGTACACATTTACCAGTGACTAATACATACTTGTTAATTATATTGTTGCCATGCGACCGAGATTAATACCTTGTCACCTATGCAAGATTTCACTCTCTGGCATTTCCTCCTTTCCCCCTTAACTGGGGGGAAGGAGGAAAGCTGGCCATACACGGGCACATGTTCTTCTGATGGGATTTACGATTAAGTGCAAAGATCAGAAATTCAATCACAAGCACCCTGGGCTCGTATGTTTTAGTCATTCATACTCCAAACCTTTTCTCTTCAGGTCTCCCTCAGGCTTAATGGAGCAAACATTTTAAAGGGAGAGAGGAGTTTGCCTCACCACACACAGCCTCATTTGAGGCTCAGAAATGATTTGGGCATTCCAGATATGCAGGCACTTTAAGCCCCAGAATTGGACTCTGCATTGCTGTCCATATCTAGCGAATCCTATTGAACTGCTTATTGCTAATGGACCAATCCCTAAGGAATATTCAGTTTAAAGGGCATCTATAGTGGGAAAATTACATTTTTTTTTCTTCTTTCTATGTGTTCTATAATTCCCCCCAACCCCCAGAGTACCTTTATTTTCTTCAGATTCCACCTCTGTCCTAAGATATACAAGAAGTGAAGATTTCAATACACCACTCCTGCTTGAGCTGTCAATCAAACGCCCTAACAGCATGCCGGTATAGTGTGTAGGCTTACACAGGATTTACAGCAAGTCTCCCAATGACTCCTTCCGTCTCAAAAATGCTTGGCAAATACTGGGTTAAAAACAGAAGTAAAGAGAAGGAGAAGTCCCCCTTCTCGACAAGCTTTCACAGATTTATTGCCTGTCAAAGGGAGACCGGGCAGCAGTGATTCAGGACTCGGTCTCTCCAAACTCCCCCCTCCCATTCCTTACGTAGCACTATATTGAGAACAGCGGAGAAACTTCCTCTCTACAGGCTTACATACCGAGGTGTTTATTTTGTGTTTACAAAGTTTAGAGTGATGTGTCATGTGTAGGAGGATTAATGCGCATGAGCGGCTTGTTTCACAGGCTTAATTTATAGCCCGACTAAATGAACGGGGGAATGACCAGAGAGGGGTGGGGGAGTGGGGAGTCCATGCAGTAAAACGGACAGTGTACAAGCATAGAGCCACAGAGGAAGGTAAGAATAAGGCAGAATACACTAACCTTTTTTTATATCTGGATTGGAGCAATGTATAAATTTCACTATAGATGCCCTTTAAAATTTCCAACACTGCCGGCCCCCTCTTGTTCATGCTACCAAAGGCAACCAGCAGAGCCTCCCCAATTTATCAGACAGATATTAAATTATATCTAATATATTTTATTATATATGGCTGACCTGACCCCTAAATCCGATCAATTCCCAAACCTAGGGTGCTTTTTAGCGATACCGGGCCTTTAACGATTGGTTTAATGATTGTTAAACTGATTGTTAATTTCTGATCGGTTAAGCAATCCTTAAATTACGATTGTTATCATTAATTACAATTTACGATCCCATAGAATACCGAACGAACATAAAAAATGAACTTTTAGTGTAACTGTACGGCAACGGTCGTACATTACCGATAATGCGCGGTATCGCTAAATTGTGATATATGGCCCCCTGCATCTGATTTCATACAAGAAGTAAAGGGCAGGGCCATGAAGTCCTTTGCAGGGTTTAGAAAAGCCCAGATGTTGGCCCCTGATAACAGGGCATCTAACAAAGATATAAAAGAAACCAGTACACAGGCCAGTACGCCCGGTACCCATTAAGCTTTGCAAGTAATTCCTTCAGCAGTTCTATTCAGCCTTGATAGAAATTCATTAAAAAAAAAAATCTCACTATCTCTGAACAAATTTCAATTTCAGTTTAGAGCCCCAAAAGCTCCAGTGAGCAGGGATCTGGACTGTGCTCTTTCCCTAGCTCTCACACCCCTTAAAAAATGGATGGGTAAGCAAAAAAATGGATGTTCAGTAAGCAAACCAGGTGGTTCACTTCAACCAGTTCAATTGGTTTATAAAACCAAAGAGATTCAGATTTGAAACCCTAAAAGACCTACAAATTGCCTTGTCACACTATATATATCTTAAACCACAGGTGCCCCATATACCTTCAAAGACAGTGATACAGTTTTTCAGACAAAAGGGCATAATGTCTCTCCTTTATCTAGATGTTCTCCTACTCTTCAATTCAAAGGCGTCAATCCATTATCCAACAGGGAGGCCTAATTATTTCCACCCTATCAAAATTAAGTTTTCTAAAAAAAACAAAAAAAACACACAAGTGGGAGGAGCTAAAAACATTTATTCAGAAAGTACTCCTTTCCTCCACAATGGACTTTTGCATTCTCCCAAAAAATATAGGGAAAATAGTAGCTTTAGCTCCAGGCTCAATGGAACCACCCACCCTCTGCAGGTTCAGTCAGATGCTTCTCAGGACACATCTTCAGAGAGGTACAACCTGTTCTCAACATGTAACCCTCACCCTCACCCTCACCTCAAGTGAGACTAGAACTGGCAATTTCATAACCCATGTGATCGGAAGGCCTGGATACTCGGGAGCTGTTGGAGAACCTCATTACTTACCTGACCTCTGTGTTCCATCGACAGTATCACGGTCCCGGTCCTGAGTGTGTGGGTCTGTGTAATGGCTGGTGCTGGTCTCCAAGGGCTGCAATTACAGGTAGAATCCTATTCACTAATTGGGTACAATACGGACTATTTGTCTATATTGACAAGTGTACACACTGTTTTGTTGGACTTTTGCTGCAGATTTGGTATTTGGTTTTATGTATACTGTTAATATTTGGGAACATTCCTATACTATTGGATTTTATTATTATTAAGTACTATTCTTCAGTGACTTTTTATCCTATTTATTATTGTTGTTCTTATTCAAGTGGTTTTTTTTGCCTCCTGTTTTCTTGCTGCGTGTGGGGCCCTCGCAGTGTTTATAGCAGGTTGTCACATTTTTTTTGGAATTGATTTTTATTTTTAGAGGTACAACCTGGTCTCAACATGTAACCCTCACCCAAAGTGAGACTAGAACTGACAAATATGTTGAAGATTCCTCTACTTCGTCATTGCCCATTTAGGCAAGATCCTCCTCACAACCTACACGGATGCATTCCAACAGGGATCGGGAGCGTTTACACCATAAACTGCCATCAGCGGTAAGTAGTCCAACCAGGAGTCCTGTGTACATATAAACCTCTTAGAATTAAGGGTGATATAATTTGCCCTGCAGAATCTTCTGTCAGAATCCCTCGTCAGATAGACTATCCTGTTACAGACAGACAACCACACAGGCATGTCTTACATCAACAAGATGAGGGGCACGAGGTCAGATCTCTGTTCTTAGAAACCTTGGATATCTGAAAGACAGTTCTGCCCTGTAATATAAATTCCATGCCAAGCAAACGACCTTGTGGCTGCACTTTGCAGACACCAATTATCACTCACGTGCAGCTCAAACCTTCCTTATTTGCAAGTTTAAAGGACAATATCAAAAATAACATCACCCCCATTACATGTCCACAGTTCCAGCAGCTGAAATCACTTACTTTCATTTACAACCATGCTGCCCTCCTTTAGATATCACACAGCAAAGATGAGTGCTAACAGCCCGCCTCCTAGACGGCCCAGGGCCATGGTTAACATATCACTTGTCATTGGCTGTCTCTTGGGATGTCTCTTACAACCTCTCTCCTCCTCCTCTGCCAGTTAAACAAACTTGAAAAAGTTTGATTGCAAGGATACAGCCTACATAATCAAGCTGATTATGGGTGGGTGGAGAAGTGTTTTCTCACATGCTAGCTTTGAGTGACAGTTACAGGCAGACAGAATCATTATGCCCCCTTCGCAGCATGGCTAATTGAAAGCAGAAATCAGGATCGAAATCTCTGTGACAGAGTACAGGACTCTGTACTAGTGTACCCTGTTTGGCCATGCAAACTGGATACACCAATATCCATGCCTTTTTTCAGGGAACCAAGGACCCGCTATCCAAACTACCAAAGTTAATATGGAACGCAGTAATTTTTCTGTCCCAACAGTTATCTATGGAATCTAATAATCTTATTGATTCAATCTTACAATGGAGAACTATTCAGAAATTTAAAAACCTGATTTCAGAGAGGGAATCTCATTTCAAAGCACCCCAGGCTCTGTGGGGAGCAACATTTAAGGGAATCCCTCTACAAACTATTCTCAAAGCAACCAGATGGGCGACAGATAGGACCTTCGTTAAAAACACTACTGGCGCCCGTCAGAACCTGAGACACTAAAGTTTGCAAGAGCAACAACAGGTGTGTGCTACCCTGCCCACCAGCTGCTGCCAGGTGGCTGCCATGGTCATAAATTTGACCAGACGTAGAACACTGGTTGTAAAATACTGGTCCATAGTGGTATTTTATGAGTAAGTGAAGGCCTGTATAGTGAACTAATGATACTGCACATTTATAAATATGGCATGGGATCCAAGTTGTTGACCTTTATGATCTATGAATTCAGGTAGTAACAGGTAATAAGGTTGCCTTTGCACATGAATCCAAGATATAAATAACAGGTAATGTGGCTGTCTTTGCCCATGAATCCAAGATATATATAACAGGTAATGTGGCTGCCCTTGCAATTTAAGTAAGCAGAAAACTAGACACTCAAGGGTTTTCGAATGTATTGATGTTATCATTTTTATATGGATTCGTAAAATCTCCATTTTAGATCTGTGTCTATTCTGCCGGATGGCTGTGTGTATATGCAGGGTATCATTATCCTTTGAGTTTCTGGTTTGTGCATAGAGGAACCCAGAACAGGGCTTCATTCTCAGTGGAGCTTTGATAGTTCAGGCTATAAAGCTAATGGAGGTGGGGGGAGAGGGGTTTAAAGGAGCCTTATATTTGGATTAATTCTATTTTATGGCACAAGAAAGCTCTACTCATGATACATTTGAAACTGTGGCAATGCTTATCAAAGTCCAGTATACACAAGCATTACCTGCAGATATGCAATGTATTTATTGAATGTAGCACAGGGACCTTTGTCTACTAATTCAGATGTGGACCAGTATTTATATAATGTTTAAAGTGACACCGGGACCTTTAATTCACAGGGAGGAGGGATAGCTTATTCACTCACTTGGTGCAGTTAACTTTTCCTTTTGTTGCTCCTCTTGCTACTTCCAAACAGCTACAGGGAATTACAGGGAAGTATGAACCAACTATCCTACCTCCCTGTGAATTATACATCCTGATGTCATCTATTAAAAATAAACTTTGTGATTTGGAGCAAACTAAAAATTTGCCCTTTTCTATTGCAGCACATACAGTATTAGAACAGTAAGGCCCAATACACACAGGATAGTATTTCATTCAGATTGAGCAGTCCGCATAATAAAAGTCAATTGGATAGAAGCATGTTCAGAAATTTTCATTGTAACCACTCAGATTCAAGAAGAAAATTTGACCAGGCATGTCTGTAATTTCCAGCTGCTAATTTCTAGGAGGGTGATCGGTTACTTTGCGTAGCTTTCCCCTGCTCCCACAGCGTTGATTTTATATGGCGTAGCTGTAAAATAAAATTTATAAAAATTGCAGAAATTGCAAAATAAATGGCTTGCAACTGTTTCGTTTGTGACATGTTAAAGACCCACACAGCTCCACTAAACAAGGTTGTTTTAAATGTGAGTTTTAAATGTCAACCTTTTTCTGTTAGCAATAAACCATCTTTCCTTTATCTATTATGTACCACTGACACCAGTTCCCTTTTTATAAAAACTTTTTGATCTCTCCATTGCGGTGTCCACAATGTTGCAGAGGTTTCCAAAAAAAAGTGCAATCGATAATATCTGCGATTGGCATATAAAATTGATCCAAAAGCAGAGGAGTCCGTCTGTATGGGTATGACAAAGAAATCCAATAGAGATTTATCGAACGCACAGACAAGTCTTTGCATGTGTATATAGCTTGTCTTTCCTAAATCACTTCTCAGTTACGGTACACACATTTAATCTGCAAACGTGGATAGGGAATGGCATTAAGAAAGAATGGCATTTCTAGAATCCTCTAGAAAGAAACCTTTCCGCTGGAACTACTGTTACTATTCCATAATAAGGAATGGATGGGTACCGGACTATGAAAAAAAACGTTCAAATAATTAATCAATTAGGCTTATGTATGACAAACAGCAGTAACACAGAAAAAGGGTGATGGGCAAAGATTACTTCATATTCAATAAATGATACAAGGAGAAAAATACCTTTCTATTCTGAAAATGATATTATTAGAGGACACAAGAACTTCTGTATTGGATGATTCAACTTAAGAAATAAAAATCATTCTGGTAGAATTTCATATTTATACACAAGGTTAACACTTGAACATACAGCAGCTTTACCTATATTGTTGGAGATCATGCTTGTGTGGGGCCTAGTCCTCCATTAGAAAAGGTGTTTCATTAAACACAGTACTATATAAAACAGCACTTCAGACGGTAACATAATATAGAGTTGGCAAAGAGGGGTGGGGCATCAGAAACATTTTTGGTGCCTGGTAACACTCCACTTCAAGCTAATTGATGTAAATTCATGGATGCCCAATACCACTTAACACATCCAATAATTTTGACGAGAGAGGTTTACATTATTCAGAGAATCCCAGTAGCTAAATTAGCCAGTCATACCTAAAACAATATAGATCACTCTGGGATTAAAGCTGGGTGTACACAGAATCAAGCAATGCAAATTCTATGCTTGATCAAACATGAACATCAAATCTGTTGTATTGTTGGAGCAAAGTGGTTCTTCTAATGGTCCTGCAACGTTTTACAGCAAGATCATGGTTTGCGAATGACATTTCGCGGCTGTTTAACATTGGTTGCAAAGTGATCTGGCTGGGTTGTTTCAGAAATGTCATGGAAAAGTCAGGAGGTAAGTTTGCAGTATATTGACATTGATAGTGTATTGATTTAAAGTAGTGTGCAGTGGCAGATTTACCTGTAGACATTCTCTGAACAGATATTGTTTTGAAATGACCATTGCAGACATGTTAAAAAAGAATGGGCCTGATGGTTATTGAAAAATCAGGAGGTAAATTTGTAGTGTATGGTCGGCTTAAGAAAAGCCCATTGAGAAGATCCCACCAGAGTTAAGTACTAGTTATCTCCATGGCTGACAAAGGATTGAATGACATACAAGGTCAAAACAGAAGAGGACTAGAAATTACTCACAAGAAGATTCAATCTAACATTTGTTTGAATCAGACTGCAGACTGATAAGCAGAACCTTTTATTATTACAGGTTTCATATTAAATTATGGTGTGATGGTTATATGAATAATCATTTTCATTGAAAAACAGTGTGTAAAACAATCTAAACTGTAGCTATTAAACATGATTCCTGTTGACATTCATGCAAGGATGCAAGGCTATTGCCAGGCCGTTCCAGTATGTACGTTGTCTCAACAGAAGCATGAACTATCCCCAGAAAAATGTGATACAATTACCTTCATTATATCACAAAGTAGAGTTTTGCTGATTAAACAATTTAAAGGCAAACTGCAAGTAAAGGAATCAAAACTTCATAATCACCAGACAGGTCTATTACATATGAACCCTACATAAGTCTGGTACCGTATATTTACCATTTGTAGATGTGGCACTTCATTTGGCAGGCTGTTACATCATGTTAAATGTATGACATAACAGCAATCTGTACCAATGGATGCCTGGCCTTCTTTTATTTTCATTATAGAAACAAATGCTAACTACAGGTAACTGTATAATTGTATCCTAACTATGTAGGCATTTAAACAAAATAACAGCCATTACTCTCAAAGTAAAGTGTCCCTTTAATAATATATTACAGCACTAAAGCTATAAATGTGTCAATAATAGCATACCTAAAGGGACAGGAGATTTTAATGGTATCAAATGCCTTACTAAACTGAAGTAAAGACGCCACTATGTACGCCATGTATAGTACGTATATTTTATTTTTATTATATTTTGTGTATAGTAGGTGTTTTTTCTATTAGGAAAAAATTTGAGGAATGTAATGTGCATATTAAATGCCTGACTAGTGATCTAGCTCTTTGACTAGAAGCACATTTCCCATGAATATATTACACCTGCAGGGAACACCCACCTGACATCACCTATTATGCACTGCATTGCACTGAATATTAAGAGTAGATCAGTACAACACTAAAAGCCCTTGAAACACGGTGGCTAATAAATAGGTGGCAAAGATACAATTCGAACAAAATGTAATCTATTTTCTAAATGAGGAAGGTGCATCTTTGGACAAAAAGAACCGTCAACAATGGGTTATAAAGGAATGTGCAGACAAAATAGTCACCGCTGGGCAGTGCAATGTAGCTCTTTGGTCCACACATACATTTACTTGGTTAAGGGACCCAGTCAAGAAGGGAGACTGTATTTTCTAATGCGTCCGTTCCTGAGCAGTAAAAGCTTGGAAAGTGAAATGTATATACATTTCCAGTTGATCTAAAATGATCCGGTATGCAGGGACACTGCATGTATAACTAAAAGAATAAGAGATTAAGCTAAGGGTGCCTTCCACACATTTTAAAGGTAATTTGTGTGAGGCTGTCATCTATTTCAACAATTATTGTCGAAATTACTTTCAATGCTCAACATTATGGGACAAAAAGCCAAGAAGGAAAACCAAAACTGCATCTCTAGCGACAGACCGATTTTCTGACTTAAGACCGAAAATAGAGGCAGGCTTTAGAGGAATGTGAAAGAGGAAAGACAACAATACAAAACAAGGCACTTTAAAGACTGAGAAGTGTGACATGGGGCACATATATGTAATGAGCCAAAAAGAAACAAGAGAACATATATACTAATATTCAATAATGCCAAAACACTACTCATCAGTGACAGCCTTAGAATATTCCATCCTTCCATGCATTCAGGGGCTACAAATCCAATTGGATAATCTCAACAAACAGTAGCAGCTAGGTACTCCTGAAGTTTGGACAGAAGGTAATTTAAGAGTACTAATGAATGCATCTGGATTTAAATACACTGGACCTCCCAGTTAAAGTACAGAATGTTATACACAATCTTCATTTAGCTCACAAAGGGAAGACATTTATGAACATGATAAATGTAGAAACATGGCATAAAGTCTAGATAGAAAATATTTTTAAATCAGAAAAATGAACTATAAACGAATGTAAAGGAAACTTAGGCCCTTTATGAGAGAAACTAGAACAGTGATAGAGACAGGAGATGCAAGATGTTAAGACTAAATGAGGACAAAGTGGCACGAAACAGCTGTCTGTAAACGTTTGTCTTTGTTAATAAACCTAACAAGTTCTCTAAAGTCAAGTTATGAAGTTGAGAAATTGAAAGTGCAGGTTAGAGGGTCAGGTTCCTTCCTGTCTCAGGAAGCAATTAATAAATTTGCCCTTGGCTTGCGTTGTGGAAGGGACTTGGAATCAGGTTCTGTCATTCCTGCTTGTAGAGGCTCTAAAGTGGCAGTGGGTCCATTGGTTCCAGAGGGAGGGGTAGACGTTCTGTCACTGGGCTGGCGTTGGCCTTGAGGGTGAAAGGTCTGATTTCGGGTACTGGAATTAGACCAGGAACTGTTTCGATTCCGGTTGGCATGATCATATTTCACATTATTGGAATAAAAGTTTTGTCGTGGGCCTTGTGGTCGATAACCTTGTCCCTGCCTCTTGTTTGCTTGAAATCCCTAAGAAGCAAAGGACAAGTCATTAGCAAGTTATAAAATATAAGAAAAGGATTTCAAGTAAATTGTTCAAAACGACATACACGCAAACACAATATACAACATTAATCAGTATTATTTATGACCATCCGCCGATATAAAAATGTACATATAAATGAAAAGATTTATGAATTTTAGCCAAGACAGGGATGGTTAAAAAATAAATCATCATTTTGGAGTTAAGTGGGTTTAAAAAGTGTAAATGTGAGTAAACAAAGCTCCTGGTGTCAGGTCTCTTCTAAGTTTTTAAGATTCTAGCTTGCTCAGTGCATTTAATCCCAGGAAGTACCTTACAGTTCTCCAATTAAGTACTTTGTAAAAGCAGTCATACACTTAACCTGAAGGGTTTTGCCTAATATAGGCAAGGTGTGGGGGATCATAAATGACGATCCACGATGCAGACTAACTTCTGCTTTGTCAGAAAGGTATCGTCTTCCCTTTAAGTAAAGGGAGTGAATACGATTGGGCCCTGTTTGGCTGAAAGGCTGACCGATCCCCAAACTACATAAGGGAGGTCAGCCTGGGCCGTGTATGCAGTTACCACTGCATGTTGTAGATAGATTCCAAATAGCATGCGTAGGCCACCTTAGCCTTCATTAGAAGAAGGATGAAACAAGAGGTTTTAAGGACCATTTAATTAAGCGATTTTCATGTATTTGAAAAATCTTTTAAAATCACTAACTGGAATTTATCAGCAGAAAGGTGGAAATACTATCAGTAATTCTGAAATTAAACCCAATAATGTTCTTGCAAACATTTGTGATTCAGTGGTGGTGTTCCACTCTGAAAATTATGGACTTGATATAGTATTGAAGTAAGTGAATCACACTGTATGTACCGATGCACCAGCACTGAATCCCAAATTATTCGTAGGACTTCGGATAACCAGTCCTGAATTAGAGGAGGTGGGTGTCCTGCACACCGGGGCATGCTCACCTGACAGAGCCTAAGAGACGCGTTTAATTAGCAGTCCTGCATGGATATACCATTATACCTACCATCTCTCTCATGTTTATGTTCTTGGGCAGGTTAGGAATAGGTCACTAATGGTGGCAAGGGTAGCAAAGGGACAGGAGCTTTAACATTCAACTAGCCGATATCAGGCCTGTGACAAGCAAACCGTGAACACCACTAACAGGCTACAGAGGCACAAGGAAACAAAGACGATTTCTCCACAACTTCAGAGGTTAGAGACACAGGAATTATTGAGTCCAGTTTTATATTCAACTTTAAAACACACAAGATAGAGAAAACCTAGTTCATTATTTGCAACAAGTTAGTTCAAGGATTTTATACCTGTCTAGAAGGTTGGGACTGACGGGGGCCATAATGGTTGCCTGTTGCGGTGGATTCTCCTACACCAGATGGTTTTCTGTTGGTTGTAGAAAAGTTGGGGGCTGAGGAAATATCAGGAGTGGATGGAGTAGAAGGATCACTGGTACTAGTCAGGGAACAACATCGAGAGCGTGCAGAATAATTGTTCTTTGGGTGTGACACTGAAAGGTCAAATAACAGTTTACTTTGTGACAATCATTATTAGTGTTCCCTTACACTGTTAGAGTATACAAATTAACATTTATAAAACTATAATATGAACAAAGCACAGGGTGAACAAAATGCAACAGTGAATTTTGAAAGAGGTACGAGATCAGCGTTCCCTCTAAGTTGAGCGCTTGTGTGCGCGCACACTTCTCTGCAAGCCTGTGAATACAAAAATGTGCTGGAATAGAAGTGCTGCAGTATGAAGCATGCACAATTTAATATGTACACAGACAATTTATATCTGCACCCGCAGATGATTTTAAATTAGAGAGAACATTGTAACAGATGGAGTAGTAATAGGCAAACATGGTAGAAAAGAGGGTTCTATACTCAGCATTACATCTTCTTGATCACCAAAGGGAAAGACGATGAGGTAGATCTTCTACAATTAATGGATTTGGAATAAAGTAGCAAAATTCTATAAATCTAATAGTAAGAAACACAAATCTTACCAATGTGAATAGTGATCATGGAGAGTCTAAGCCACTATTGCTTGAAAACAGCCAGTACCACCAGCCTTAATTCTCAAAGCACATAACTCCACTAAACCCTATGAAAGGATGCTAAACTTTGCAGTGGACAGTTCTGAACAAAAACTCTATTACCCTTATTTGCATACTGAGAAAGGGAAATCTAGCTGTAACTCTCTCTAAAAGGTGGGTAAATATACTATCAGATCAGACGGTATTGTCCTTTTAGCGTTAGTGTGTGTATCGCATTTCCAAGCGCTCTCAAGGCCTGACGACCGTTCTCAGAACTGTGTGTAGGGTGATCTTTAGAAAATAACAGACAGAATCATATTTCAAAAATCTTTTATGTGTACCCAGCTTAACCTGCCTCGTCTATTGGTGACCTCTGGCTATGACAACAGCATACATCCATATAAATAGGTCTTATGTTGGAATTTTTTTTTTTTAAAAAAAAGCAGAGTAAATGTAGAGAAAAGGCTATTGCAGTATTTTACAGCCCCCCCCAAAAAAAGTAATATATATATATATATAAAAATATATATTGTCGTCCTTACCTTGACCAAAAGACTCTATGCTCTTTTTCAAATTATCTAGATCCGCAGTAAAGCGAGCAGCACGGCCCAGTTCTTCATCGTACTTCCTTTCACTAACAAAATGCTGAAGGTATAAAAACAAACATATGCACCTTTCAGCCATTGTTTGTCACAAGGTATTGCAACTATATTTTATTTAATCAGTTAAATAATGTTTCTTTAACTATTCCTGTAAAAGTTATCTCTAGAAGAATATGTTTAAGAGCATTAGCAAATGTTTTACTACATACATAGCAAAAACTTTTTTTCCTGACTTACAGCATAAGCACAAATTAAAATGGTGTATTACTTATCTTTCTAAACATTTCTTAATGAATGGGCTTCAAAATCTTTCACATCAACAAGTTATTTTAACCTTTACTCTTTCTAGCACAAGGTATCTTACTGTGCAAATCCTCACTTTACGTCTAATGGTGGTCTTAAACTTAGTGATACTTTTGGACGAAAAGTCTTTATAACAGTATTACTGGCACCCAATCAGATGATAATATAGATTGGGGGCCAGCTTAAAATAAATGTTTTATTCATAACCAGAAATGTTCATAGAAACAAACCTACCATACCACTAAAATATATAGCAGGGGTCTTCAACTTGCAGGCATCCAAATGTGTGAAAACTACAACTCCCAGCATTCCCTGAAAGTCTTATATATTGTGTTTAGTGGAATGCTGGGAGTTATATTTTTCAAACAAATGTAGACCCACACAGGTAGGAGATTCCTGGTATATGTACAATGTACACTTTATACAATATATCCCCACTGTGCCCAACTACCTACCCATGGGCCTATGCTGTCCCCAACTTCTACCTACCCAAGGGCCTCAGCTCATTTTAAATCTTTACGTGTTAAATAAATGGATTTGAACATTTAAGACTGGAGTGCGCTCTGAATTGCTTTTGTTTCGATACTATTACCATTGGCTATGGTTTTTGGAGCAGCACCCAGCGATTTCAATTATACACTATAGGTATGAGGGGGAACTATCTACTTCTCATTTTAAATCTTTATCTGCAACTATTTTCTTGTTGATCTGCGACAGGGATAGGTAACCAGTAGTTATCCAGATGGTTTAAAGACTACAACTCCCACCATTCACTCTATAGCCAAGGAATGCTAGGAGTTAAGAGTTTTTAAACATCTGGAGATCTACTTGTTACCTATCTATGGTTTTATATCTATGTCCTGCAGATGAATATACATTTTAATCTCCACCCACTGTTTAAATTTGCATTATGGGAGACAGTAAAGTTACAATGAGCAGGTAGCACAACAGAGAATTATGGGTAGGGAGCAGGTGGAACTGCAGTGAAATATCTACACCTTTATATGGGTGTAGATATTCATGCTGTTTTGAAAACTACATCTCCCAGCATTCCCTGTCAGCACTCTGCTGTTGTACAATGCTTGGGAGTTTAAAATGGCAATCATCTTGAGGTCCACATACCTGCTGTAGTTCTAGCTGAACCTCATCAAGTGGTAGATTATTATCATCATCACTAGAATCATTCATCATAGAATCATCATTATGGCAAGAAGAATTTACACAAACATGTGAAATCACATGTCATCTGTTCCCATGCAGACACTTGCTCTGGTCTCATGCATAGCTGCAGGTTCAGATAGAAGTTTGTTACTTTTGTTCTATGGGAGATGGTTACTTTGCTGGCTCTGACCTCTGCTAGTGAAACCAAGATCAGATGTTTAACCACTGCCTTTCCAGTCACTCCAGCATTAACTGCTTTTTTACCCAGTGATCTCTGCAAAACCTACCCAGGCACTACAAGAGTTGAAGTTCAACATGGCCGTCTGTATTCCTATCCACAATTCCATCCTGTATAACATTCTAAGTACATTAGAGCTGTTGATAACTCAATATTAACCCAGCCAAAAACACAGTAAGAGGTTGGGAGCTTTTGCATCTAGATCTATTTGCCCTTTATATGCCATAGTGTGATAGCGTGTAAGGTGTTATACACACTGCTCATTGTGCTGGATTGATAACAATGTATTCTCAGTTTCAGTTATTACAGACAGTCTTCATAGACAGACTGGAATTGATCTACCCGACCCGCGGTTCTCTATACCCGACCCGCAACCAATTCAAACTCAATACGGTTACCCGAACCACAAATCGGGTAACCTGCGGGTACTGCACAGTAGCGTGCAGATTATAAGAATATTATTTAAAGAATGCTTCATAGACATTAATGGAAGGGGTGGATTATATCTAGATAAGTATTAGAAAGGCAAAATGTACATAATTAAAAAGTAGAATCTGACAACTGAAATTGTTTCTCTTATTACAATTCAGTTTATAAAAAGTGACAAGCTCTCATCCTTTGCCCAATTTTAGATACTCATTACATTTATCTGGCTTCTTTCTGCTGATATAATGTCACATGTACAAACTCTCCATGTAGAAATGTATATTGGCAAAAAAAAATCAAAGCTACAGAATTATTTGCTTGTTTTCAGACCGAGGCTGATGGAACATTAGATCTTTGCAACCTACTTTGATATCTGCTCGGAGTTCTGCCAATTGTTCTTCAGACATGCGCACAGCCACATCTGTTAGTTTTTTAAGCTCCTCTGCCTTTTTTTGACGGCTATCCAGGATTTCCACTAAACACAGGGAGAAAAGAACAAAAAAGGAAAGTGAGAACGCACCTCTCTGAGGCCTATGATATCCACCCAGGAAATAACAGTATGGGTTTGTTTTGTATATCCTACAGTGCCTTATACAGCAATTTCAATGATGAATAAGGCATGGACCATACATTTATGTCACATTTACCTTTTAACAAAATATAAAGCACATTTAAAACACAGACAAATAATAAACTTGCTAGAATAATACTAAAAGCTAAAGCTAAAAAGAGCTCTTCTAAATTAAAAAAAAAAAAATCAAAGTAGGACAAAACCTAAAATCTTTATTTAGTTACCTAATTTTTACAGTTACCTAATTAACTTGCCTGCCTGCTGGAGAGGGTGGTCCTTCCCGACAACCTATACTGCATTTTAAAGTAGCCCACCCCTCCCTAGATTTCAAGAAATACAGGTAATATTACTCCAGCCAAAAACATCCACGGATAATTATGAAACAGGTGCTTACTTGCTTCTGCTTTCACTTTGTCCATTTCTGCTAGCAGTGCTACCTCTCGGTCCATCAGGCTGAAGAAGAGAAAAGAGATGATAGAAAGTTAGAAACTTGTTGTCTATTTGTCACATACAAACTAATACATATTTTTCTACAACCTTCTGGAGTAAATTGCATTTGAGTCTTCCTACAGAAACATGAACAAGCTGTATATTCTGTGAGTTCTAATGTTTTTTTTGCAATAACCTAACAGTAGACCACAGGCAATATTTATAGAAACAAATACACTAATAAAAAATAGAACATTTAAAAAATGTCAGTTTGTGACTGTACCTGAAACATTAAACAGTTTCTTACATCATAAGGAAAAAAAATGTTTCTATTGTATTTCAATAAAGGTTCAGCCAAGTAACATTTGACAGCCTACTCTAATATTGTTCAATTTTTCAACAACTGAGCATTTGGCCATGTCTCAGATTTACAACACTGCAGCATATAAATGCATTTGGGGGGGATGTCAAATCTGCCATATTTTTGCATGTCAAAACTAGATGAAAAAAAACATTTCCTTGGATGAGAAGCATTAGAAGTTTTTATCTTTTCCCCCCCAATGCAATATATAGTAAATATGTAAATGAAACTATAAACCAAATTTGAGTAACAATTTCCTCTACAGAAACAAATTGAATAATGGTAATTTGAAAAATGTTTATTTTAAAATCCTGAACTAGAATTTCAAATGCTTAAGAGATGTGAACACTGCGTATATACTCGAGTATAAGTCGATCCGAGTATAAGTCGAGGTACCTATTTTTACCTGAAAAACTGATTGACTCAAGTATAAGTCGAGGGTAGAAATTATCACCACTACTGCCTTCTGATTCTGTGTTGTTTTTAGGCTTTAGTTGCCCTTTAAATGGACAGCTGAATTCCCATACATGAATCCCATACAGTAATAGCCAAATCCAGTAACCTCCAATTCTTTGGCACTCCACATGCTTGGAGACTACAACTCCCAGCATGCTTTGTTGTTGCGAGTTTCATTTTCTAAACATGTGGAGTGGCAAGGTTCAGTAAACTTTCAATTAAGCTTATCATCATCTACAATTCTCCAGAACCCCATATAGTAAAGGGCCCCCTGACCCCTATATAGTAAAGGGAACTCTGACCCCCATATAGTAAAGGGAACTCTGACCCCCATATAGTAAAGGACTCTCTGACCCCCATATAGTAAAGGACTCTCTGACCCCAATAGTTAAAAATGTCACCTGAGAGTTGTACTTTCAAGATGTCCTTTGCACTGTACTAGCAGCTGGTTTTTTTCCCCAAACTGAGGAGACCCTTGAGATTTACAGATTCCAGTGACAGTGCTGAGTGAGTCCAGCAGCCAGAATACAGGAGGCAGGAAGTGTAAAGGCAGATCAGCTCCTGTAACTTTCTATGCAGGTTAACACACCGCCACCTACTGGTTACTATCTGTAATTGCAGAATTTGCATCTAAATTAGGACTTGACTCGAGCATAAGTCGAGGTTAGGTTTTCAGGCTTTAATTTTAAAGCCTGAAAAATTCGACTTAGCCTAACAAAGTACTGTATATACTCGAGTATAAGGCCATACCAAACCAAGCAAAAGAAAATGCTATTTTCCTGTGCACTTGCATTCCCTATTCCCATAGCTACAATTAAAACGCATGTTATCCACAGTGTGGCCTAACTTTTGTTCTAACATGGGAGATAAAGGATTACCGGCTGAATTAAACAGACTGTTTCCCCTAATGCTGCCAATTTCAGATGTACAATATACAGCAATCTTGCTTAGAATTTACATTTTATCTTTAGTTCTCCTACAAGGAAACCATGAAGAAATGCTAGGAAACATGATTAGAAGAGCTGAATCCTAACTGAAAGGGTTCCAGGGTTAATGTCATTGTTACGATTTGTTACTTTGATAATTCCAAGACAAATTAAAGAATCAGTTGGCCTTGATTAGTTGCCTAGTAGAGTTTATATGTTACCTAGCACTTAGATTCCCAAACATTTCGTATGAGGAATGCTCTCAGGAGTTGATATAAAGTTTTGTTTTGTACACTATAAACTACCTTAATTCATATACATTCACTCACAGTTCATTAATGACTCCGCTCTCATTGACAAAGTACTATCTGGACAAAATTACGAGTAGCAGCATTAAAGGATATGTACACTAGGATTTTTTTTTTTTTTTAAATTGCCCTTTACTGGAAACTATAATTCTTCCCAACAATCACCGTATAATTTTTTTGTTGATCTATCCCTCTTTTCTTTAGATATCCAGTCTAAAACATCTTACATTTCAGCTGTCTATCAAGTGCCTAATGGTGGCCATAGACTCTTAGATCCCAATCTTGCAATATTGTGATGTCCCGATATCGTTCGATCATCGGATTTTGTATGGACAACCTTTGAAAGATCGTTCAATGCTCTGCAAATAATTTCCCCATCAGGCCAGTTGGAAAAATTTTTGTCCGACTGGCAATCAGATTGTACAACACATGGATTGTACGATACTGCTACTACTGTAGTATAGGGAGCTGGCAACAATCAGAAGTTTGTGGCAGCTCAGAACATTAGATAGCTTGGGACTATGTGTAACTTTAGACAATCACGGGCGAAATCTTACAGAAGCTTCAGTCTGTGATCTGCTGTGACATCTGGCAGCTGAACGGTCGGCCAATGTTTCCAGAAAGATGGATATCGGATGTATGTAGAGGCAAATTCAAAATGTTTTTCAATAATCATCAAAGAGGGTTTCAATTATTTTGATGCAGACTATATTAAAAGAGAGAGATGACCACTATATGGTATAAATAACAACACTGTTTTTCCCTTGGTTTGAAAATAGTTAATTAACACTTTATTAAACTATGTTGCTAAAAAAATAAAAAAAATCTGGTCTGAAGCCCTAGCAAGGCTATTTATTAAGGGTGGTTCCAGCTAGCATTGATCCATAGCAGCTGGAAGAAGCTCCAATTCCCCTCCACCATAAGGAACTGGACTTCCTGAATCACATTCGCATTTGTATGCACTGATGGGTTTTGAATGAATTTGCAGTTTAGATTATCAGCAGTAAACTAATTCCAGGCAATAAAAGGCATTTTCCACTTAAAGGAAAGTTATTAAATTTTGTCCCAAACAAGTTATATTTGTTATGCAGTTTAAGCTGAACATGGCCATATAACTTTATTACATCTTCATTCTCGTTTTAAGTCTTAGTTACAATACTCGGACACTGCATGAATCAAATAAGCTCTCTATTAACACATTATTCCCAAAATCCCACATCCACTGCTTCTTCGCAGATTCTTTCAGCAGGCAGATCCAGTGTTTAAGAGTTTTTCTGTCACTAAATGATCTGGCCAGGCAGATGCCACAACATTATGAAAACCACACAGGAACGTTAGACAGTAATTAATAGTTGTATAGCAGGGATGTCCAACCTGCGGCCCTCCAGTTGTTTGAAAACTACAACTCCCAGCATTCCTTAGTTTCTTGCGAAATGGAGGAATGCTGGGAGGTGTATAACCAACACAAGACATTAAGCAGGCATTCACCAGAATCACTAGATTCTATATAAGGTAAAGTGAGGGTATAATTGAAGCATTAATGATGGAGCTAATAAAACGGAGTGTTAGGGGGAGAATTACCCAGGGTGACTGTGGGTTAAATCCCCAAACATAGTTTATAAGCTTTGTCAGCGTCACAATGGGATGTAGTTATTCTTAGTGGCTGTGATTGGCAGCAAACCAGATGGGTCCACTCTTATATTAAGAAGTCTATATATTTGGTGCTGGTTGCGCACTTGACTCAAGCCGATAAGATGTATAGAAAAGGGGAAAAAATATATATATAGAAGCTTTGGTCAGACTCAAGTAATAGTAACCATAAAAATCAGTCAGAATACCCAATAAATATATTAAAAACACTTCCTCTTTTTGATGGTAGAGTCTCGTGTAGCAGATTGGAGTTTTTTTGATATTTGAATAAATATTACTGAAAAATACTAAGTGTGGACCAGCCCATATTATTGATGTACATATTGGGAATAATAGGAACACACGGAGGAATCTGCTACACGAGACTCTACCATCAAAAAGAGTAAGTGTTTTTAATATATTTATTGGGTATTCTGACTGATTTTTATGGTTACTATTACTTGAGTCTGACCAAAGCTTTTCCCCTTTTCTATACATCTTATCTGGTTAAGTCAATTGCGCAACCAGCACCAAAAATATAGAATCCCAAAACACAACTTAATTTAAATGCCAGCTAATAGCTGGAACTAAAAATTCAAAACCCTTATTTGAATTTGTTGTGCCAGCTGTGTAGGTGTCGCTCTTACCAATATTAAGTCAGTTAATGCGACTAACACCTAAAATTTGCCTTGCAGCTCTGGGTTAATGAGCATCTTAGTATTTTTGCCATTTCCTGTTAGACAAGCTAAACAACATAGTAACTGGTGAAAAAATATGACACCGGGATATATCACATACAAAGTGTAGTTGATGAATTGTCAGTGGATGGATAAAGCCCAAAGCAAAGTGCAAATTCTCAGCTCTCAGACAGTATTTGGATTTATCAGTGCCAAGATTTCAGGGTAAGGTCTCATGTTTTGTTGTGCGATGTCTAAAGTTTACCTCTAACAGGTCATTTTACAAAAAAAACACACCCACACAGTCCCTTGCATAATGCAGTAACAAGTGCGTGAGACAATGTGCTGAAGAAATTGATAAGCTCAAGGTTGTGTTTCCTGATTGACACTGCAAGAAACGAAACCCAACAGAGAACAGAAACAAGCTCAGTGCTTACTGCTGATCATTAACATCAACTAAACATTCTTAACTAATCGGATCACGGTTAGGGTGGGTGGGGAATCTAATAATATGTAATTATAAGTTGGAGGTGTTGATAATTCCCTAGACCGCTGTTTGTCATTTGGTGTGCCTTGAGAAAGTTAAAAGGTATGTCACCAAACTTAGATAACAAATATTTTTTGACATGTCCTACTAAAAACACAATATGTAAATATTTAGTATAGTCAATGAAGTGTAACATTATACTATTTAAAAAAAAAAAATGAATAGTGTAAAGTTTATAAAACACTATTGTTCTAATTAACCCAGAGGTACTAGCCAAAAAAAAAGTCTTAAAGTTTAATAGTGGTTTTGGGAAGAAAACCGTGCATTTACCGTAATCCCGTTTAGTAACAAGATAGCACAGGTTTTTGCGAAAATTTAACACCAGCCTCAAGGCCGAGAGCTACTATCGCTTTATTATATAGCAGTACATGTACCACTCACCCTGTCTATAGTGACTCTTGGTAAATGAGGCCATCTTAGTTTTGCACTGTGCACTGTGAAGTGTGCCATCGCAGTTATTGTAAATGCAAATAAATTTATAGGGACTTTAAATAATATTATTATTCCATGTTTCACTAGAATTTTAGAATTAAGAATATTCAAATCTGCCTGCTGATGGTGCATTCTGGCAAACACTGCCCGCTGGCAACATTTTTTCCCTAAATGTGTTTTTTGTTGACCTAAAAGGGACACACCTCAAAAGAATAAAAAACTCCATACATGTTAACTTATGCACTAATCTATAGTAAGACAGAATGGGAGGGATCAAACAGAACTGAGCCCCCAAAAAAGAAACCCACTTGACCCCCCAAAACGGGAAGCACTCACCTGTTATGGATCAGGGAAATAGGCCTCCAAAACTTGAGTAAATAGCTAATGAGGTATAAAAAAACCCATCCATCCATAAGTTATTGTAATTATTATTGTGGATTTATATAGTGCCAACATCTTCTGTAGCGCTTTAAGTTCTAAACCAATATATACAACCTTTATTACAGAGTAGCATAGCTACTACATACCACCACCTAAAATAGCCCACATATACATATAATAACACTAGTATAAAATGAACCAAGTGGGCATCCCGAGAATAAACATATAGATGTCCAAGAGTCAATGGCAGCACAAAGTCTAGTTAGTATGCAAGAGTATATAGTGAATACTAAAGGAAAAAAAAGATTTAGCAACCTTTTTGGCGTCCTCTAATCTCTGCTGCACTTTTTATTGTGCTTCCAAGCTGATTTTGCATACTAACTAGACTTTATTCTATTGGATCTTGGACATCTACATGTTTATTTATTCTGGGGATGCCCAGATGGTTCTTTTATACTAGTGTTGTTATATGTATATGTGGGCTATTTTAGGTGATTGTATGTAGTAGCTATGCTACTCTGTAATAAAGTTTTATATATATATTGGTTTAGAACAGTGGTGGCTAACCTATGTCACATGTGCCAGAGCCCTTTCTGTGGGCGCACAGCAGAGTTCACCAAAGTTTATTACCAGAAAGCTAGAGAGATAGGCCTGGTCAGCTCCACTTTCTGCAATCCAGAGCTTGAGAAAGTGTAGCGACTGCGTTTTGCAGAGAAAAGTCAAAACAAGAATAGATTCACTCAAGCACACCAAGGCTGGCAATTGGCAATAATCAGTAGGTGCAATCCTCCAGAGCGGAGGGTTTGTTAGAATACAATGTCAAATTAAAGTAAGAGGAGCACGCTACATCAGTGTATCAAAAATTATTGTGCAAACCTCATTCCCCTGGCACTAGACAAGCCAGGGGAGAGGGGATTTCTTACCCAAAATAAAAGTGAATTGATTTTATGTTTGTGCTTTAAAGTTTAGCTCTGCTTACGTCCCTTGTTTTGGATCTCTTGTCTGATAATGAAGTTATCTTAATTGTTCACGGTTTTGGATCTCAAACTTCTGTGTGGTAGAGGCCAACAGGTAATTTATAATCGATTCTATTTACTGTATCTGTCTGAGTTTTTTTTTTTTTTTTTAAACCCACACTATCCTGTTTAATTATCATGTTTGCACAATGCAATAAAAAAAAGTGGGTTTTGAGTTGTAGTTTGGACACTCGGTATCTAAAAGGTTTGCCATCGCTGGTTTAAAACTTATGGATGGATTTTTTTTTTTTATACCTAACTATTTACTATTTAAGTTTTGGAGGCCTATTTCCCTGATCCATACCGGGTCCGGGTGAGTATCTTCTGTTTTGGCGAGTCAAGTGGGTTCCTTTTTTTGGGGCTCAGTTCTGTCTGATCCTTAGGTTTCACTCTTTTTTTGATTTATCACCATCTCCTGTGAAGGTGCCCATACTGCTTACCTGCAGACGTTCCCAAAATATTCCAGCCCACTGCCCAGAATGATCACTTGTAATGTTGATTGCAAAGTGTTATCTTGCCAGGGAATTTAGCAAAAATGTTGCAAATAAATACTGTTGGATTAAATTTTGAATCGACTGAACATCTAGCAAGTATATGGACAACTTTTGGCCAAGGCAGGGAAACATAGGTCTACCTGTCTTCTCACAAGACATTGGCTGGACTGTACAGAGCCCAAAATTTGCCAGGAGACCGTAGAAAACCAGTGCAGGACTGGAGAAACAGGCACTGACCCAGGGTGCCACGTAAATAAAAACCATAGATGTTTTTAGATTGCATCTTTTCTCCTCCATTTTGTTATTCAGCCTGTGATTAAACTTAAGTGAAACATGAAAGTACTAACATTTTGATCAATTAAGCTTTTTTTTTTGGGACACAAATTGCTCTCTGAATTGGCTCCTGTTTTTACTATGCTTCACCTTACCAGCTTTGGAGCTCAGCAAAGGTCTGCTTCATCTTTTTAATCGAGGCATCCATTTCTTCCTTTACAACAATGCGATAACGAGCAAGGGACACAGAGCAACGCTGAAGGTCCTTTACAGACTTCTCAATGTTTGCACCTGCAAAATAAAAATGTCACTTAATCCATGCAAAACAGTCACTTAAAATGTATTTTAACAGTGAACAACAATACAAGGTATAGCAACATTTTGGGTACAAGACCCTTTTCAAGTACCAAACCTCTTTTTAGAACATCGATTAAAAGGGAAAACGAGAGTGAAATTGCAGAAAAACAGAAAAAACACACATACATAATAAGACTTACCCAATTTTTTAGATCCTGAGGAATGGGCATCTTCTGTAACTAGAGAATTAGCACTTGATACACTCCCTGAGCGCACTTTGTTAGTGTGCCTGTGATCAGATGAACCTTTCTGATTGGAGGAACTCTGAGAGAGGCGAGAGGATGTCTGTTTTAGGTCTACGTCTTGACGGCCATTCTGAAATGTAGAAACTGCAAAAGGAATGACAATTATTATTTTTTTTTTTTTTTAGATATAGATGTTCGCAATTTGCGATCTTGCGATCAATGGCTCCTTATTTTTGATATTAGGAGCAAAATAGACTACTAAAAGACACCAATATACCCCATTTACAAGGTTTTCCTTGTTGGTAGTTGATAATTCAAATCCAATTTTTTAAAAATCTTGCACATTTATCTTACCTTGGAACTCAGATACGTCAGGTGTTGTAGGTTCAGAGTCGTCCATTTCTCTAGCATCTAAGGAAAGTGCATCAAAACTCTCACTGTAAGAGTCTACAGACTCTGTATCTAAGGTGGAGCCATTGACGTGATATCCATTAACACCACCCTTTTCAGGATATGAAGTAGTTCTTTCTCCATCACCAGTTGATATTTTACTAGCATCTGTAGGCACAATGGGTGCAGGAGCCTCTGCTTTAGGTTTACTCTTCTTCTTTTTATTCTGAGATGGATAAAGAAAAATAAGTCAAGATCTTTCCATGAATCATTGAAAGCAAATTGTACTTAAAGGATAGGTTCAATCAAAAAGTGAACCTTTCCATTTTTGCAATAATTGAAGAACGGGAGGTAACAGTAGCCAGGGCCGAAGATTAAAAACTTACCTGCGACTGACAGATCCCAACTGTTTCCAGCTTTAACTATACTACAGTATATGCTGGAGGCAGCAGCAGAGTAGTCAGCGGAGAAGCACGCTCACGGGTACATTTTCAATCTTTGGTCCCGGCTCCTGTTAGATTAATTGAAGAACGGGAGATAAGACATAGCTCTTTGACCTCCCGTTCTTTAATTACCACAAAACCAGAACAGTTTACTTTCTGAGGGAACTATTCCTTTAAGTTAACTTTTTTTTTTATTTAGAGCTTACAAATTAACTAAGTTACATATTTAGTTTTTGGTTAGCTGCAAAAGTAAACATACTTTGTGTTTCTCTACTACTTCCATATTGTGTTTGGCAAGACACATAGGAAGAGAAATACCGTATATACTCTAGTATAAACCGTTCCGAATATAAAGCAAGGCACATACTTTTAACTGAAACTAGGAAAACTGCTTGACTTGAGTATAAACCGAGGGTTGACATCCTCCCATAGGCAGCCCCATAGCTCCACAGACAGTCCTATAGAAAGTCCCATACACAGCCCCATAGAAAGTCCCATACACAGCCCCATAGAAAGTCCCATACACAGCCACATAGAAAGTCCCAAACACAGCCACATAGAAAGTCCCATACACAGCAACATAGAAAGTCCCATACACAGATCTGCCCTACATACCTTTCTCTGCAGTGTGAACACTTAAGGTCATTTTCCCCCCTTTCCCTTGCAGTCTGGGCTGATCTGAGTGAGAAGGACAACAATTGCCTAACCCACTGAAATCAAGAGCATTGTGTGTTACAGGGTACAGCTTTTGTTTTCCCAGGGCAATGTGTTTTTGTCCAGCAGCATCCAGATCAGCACAGACCCGAGTATAAACTGAGGGGAGACTTTCAGGATGATTTTAAAGGTAAAATATCTTGGTTTATACCCTAGTATATACAGTATGTTTGCATAAAGGCAAAATCTACAAATTGTAAATCACTAATCTATAATCTTGAGCAGGCAGGTAATAAATACAAAAAAGTTAAAATTTAGATGAGGAATAATTTTGGTTAATCAGGACAAAACTTTGATTATACTGAGCACTATTTTCTAAAACAAAAAAAAACAGAGCAAGACCAGGAAGCCTGGAGAACACAGTGCTCTTTAAATTGCAAAACCCAAGTGATTTAAATCAATGAACCTGCAATAGGCAAAGTTTGCAAACAAGACTTGGTGTGGAATTGAGGTTCTCTGCTTGGCTAATCTTATAATATAAACACATTATTTACCTTTTTCTTACCAAGGACCGTCCATTCTTTCAGCACCTCTACAGCATTACCTAGTTAAATAAAAGTTCAGAATTATACTGGGTTAAAACTAGATTCTGCAAGTCCTTACATCTCACAGCATTTTACTACCTGTCTTTAAAAGGGATACTGTGCATTTGAGTACAGTAGGAACTCTGTCGGGAACTGTCAAAAGAACAGCAGAGGAACGAGAGTGTGGGTTCATTCCCAGCTCCTGCTGGTTTTAATGAAGAATGGGAGGTAAGATATATCTACTTTACCTCTCTTTCTTCAATAAAACTGAATAGCCCCAACTTATTTTTCCCAGTGGGGATACCCTTTAAAGTAGGCAGTAACCCTGCTGACATCATCCCACACAATTTCAGTATATGGCCCAAGGCTGATAGATTTGATCCTGTACACCTTAATGAATATATGTATTGGGTAGAACTGATATATTGGGATGGATTCCACAACACACCAGATTTAACAAATGATAATCTTTATTTGGTCAACGTTTCAATATGTTGATTTGTCATGAGAAAGTGGCCTTGCTGACCCCGAAACTTTGTCCAAAATTGTTAAATCTGGTGTGTGGTGGAATCCATCCCAATATATGGCCTAAGGGTCTGTACCTGCTTAACTATTATTCCCAGCATCTCTAGGCAGCTCAAGTTGTACATCATGTCGAGGGATACTAGGAATTGTAGTTTAAAAACCAGCCAAGAATGTATATCCAAGGCAAGAAGTGATTTTATGGGATACAGAAGAATCAATCATTTAGGGAGGTGAAAATCATTTTTAAAGAAATGTGGGCAAATGACTGTGTAAAATTGTTTAAATGGGAACTGTGGTCCAAAATTGACTTTAGGTAAATTGATAGGATTTGCTCTCCTGAGAATTTTTGCAGTATATTTTCATTGTTTATTTTGCATAGTTTTGAAGATATTTACATTTTTGCGTGTGATATGGCAGCAGCATCACCATCTCCCCTGCACTTCCTGCTCTGAAACCATGTCAGTAGATGAGTCAATATTGCCCTGTGTCTCCATCTCCCCTTGCAGCCCCCCTTCTCTTACAAGCCCCCCTGGTCCCTCCCACTCATAGACCCCATGGCCCCTCCATTTGCAGGCCCCCCTTGGCCCCTTCCCTTTTAGCCCCATGTGGCCCCGCCCACTCGTGGGTGCCTTAGTCCTGCCCACTTGCGGGTGCCATGGGCCACTCAGACCCCTACCCCCTACCTACAGAAAACTATCCTTTTCGGGCATAGTGGGAGGGTAGGGCTGTATATTCCTTTACCTTCTCTGTGGGGGGATCACACAGCAGGGAGGGGGTGGGACCTTCCGTCTCCCTCACACACTGAAGTCTGAGGCTGGGATCGCCAGGGGCGAGGTGGAAGAGCAGTCACATGTCAGCCTCCCACCCATTAACAGGAATGTCACATGTCAGCCTCCCACCCATTAACATTCTGTGGAGTGTGGAGCACGTAGACAGGTGGTTGATGGCTCGTTTTGAAGGTAAGAAACTGGCCTTTCAAATTGTATTGGGACCATAGTTTCCCATTAAAAACAATGTATTGTTCAAACAGTTTCAGGTGATATATTAAGCCAAAGTGGTGTTTAGGGTAAAGTTTCCCTTTAAATAACACTACTTTCCGTTGTGACATGGTACAAACTAGGTCTACTGCATTCTGTGCTCTGCTTTAGAACAGAGAAACAAAGAAAAGGCCTTTGTGGGCTATCTTGGGCTGCATGTGCTTACACCCCAGAAGAAATCATACAGGGAAATGCAGTTTACAATGAAAAGTTATAAACCCTGGAGGGGAGGGGTATTGGGGAAAGGAGAAATACAGAATGAGAGAGGAGCACAAGATAAAATGGGCGAGGAAACACCAACAGGAGAGATGAACAGAGGAAATTATAACAATAAAGAAGGATATGGGGAAGCACACTAATCAGGTGAATTCACAACTATTTATTGTAACAACACATACGTTTCAGGACGCCCTGTCCCTTCTCAAGTAGCGTCCCGAAACGTTGTATGTGTTGTTACAATAATTGTTGTGAATTCACCGGATTAGTGTGCTTCCCCATATCTTTCTTGTGCTAGAGAACTTTCTGGCCCTTGGAGTGGAGGGCTACGGGAACTGCACCTATCTACTTGTCTGGCATACAGCCAACACCGGTGTGCTGGAGTGTTCCTTGGACTGTATTCAAATTATAACAATACAGCAGTAAACTACATGTCTGGATTAGACTCAATGACTGTTGTTATTGTTTAAATTTTACAGTGGTATAAATGTGCTGAGGTGGCCTGTTAGTAGCATTAGGTATGAAATCTTTTAATGTTAATCCATGCAGAGAAGTCCTACCTTCCATGAAGGCCTGAACAGTCCTATCCACACAGTTATCAAAGTGCTGGAGCACAAGGATTATCTCATTGTTACTTTTGTTGGGAACAACAGCTCGCACTGCATTGATCTAAAAAAGGTAAATCACGTCAGTTATAATATTGTTCATTATATATATATATATATATATATAATATATATATATATATATACATAAACAAACTAAAGTATGTATAGTTTTATTTAGAAAGCACCACTTGTGTAGTCAGTGATGTCCATTATAAAATATAGAGAATACAAACAGGGGGATGAGCGCTAGCAATTAAACAAATTAACAAAGTTTCAGGAAGCACAGGGGTTAAAGGTGCGGGTTTCGGTGCTCCACACAGCAACCCTTAGCGATAACATGTGACCATATAAAATTAACCCTATACATGTTCATCTTGATTAACAACATTAATACAAGAAACATAATATCACAATCTTTAGCAAAAAGTGCACTGCTGCTAAAGTGCTATTCAACATATAGTAGAGAGACCAGGTTATGTCTTAATATTTACAGAACATATTAAGAAAGTGCTATAGTGCCAATTTATTATTACTAAATCTTATACCGTAGTGTAAAATTAGTGAATATAGAGACACATTAAAACCTCTGTGATAAAAATAGATTACATAGACATCATTACATAGATTATATATATAATATACCGTATATACTCGAGTATAAGTCGAGGTTTCAAGGCCTGTAAAAAACAGCCTGAAAACTGAACCTCGACTTATACTCGAGTCAGTCACTTACTGGTGAAGGAATCCAGCTGCCGCGTCCACGTGGGTCGCATCCACTGACGTCACGACTCGGCGCCGGGAAATTAGACCGGCGCCGATTCGTGACGTCCGTGGATGCGACCATCAGTTGACGCGGCGCCGGATTCCTCCATCTCGCGGCAGCCGGATTCCTCCATCAAGATGTCGGGGGCCCGGACTCTCCTGCAAAGGTAGGCATTAGTAGTAGTGTAGTGTAGTGGCAGGGTGAGAAGATGGGTGCAGGGAGTAGTGATTGTACTGTAGTAGTGTAGTGTTGTGGCAGGGTGAGAAGATGGGTGCAGGGAGTAGTGTAGTGTACTGTAGTAGTGTAGTGTAGTGTAGTGGCAGGGTGAGAAGATGGGTGCAGGGAGTAGTGTATGGTACTGTAGTAGTGTAGTGTAGTTAGTGGCAGGGTGAGAAGATGGGTGCAGGAGTATGGTAGTGTACTGTAGTGTATTGTAGTGGCAAGGTGAGAAGATGGGTGCAGGGAAATAGGTTTTATTCCTGGGGCTGGACCTAGGGCTGGAGGGGAGACTCTACCCTCGACTTGACTCGAGTCAATTGGTTTTACTCATTTTTGAGGTAAAAATGGGTACCTCGACTTATACTCGAGTCGACTTATACTCGAGTATATACGGTACTAGCAAAAGTGTGCCCGTTGGTGCACAATGGAAATTATGTGTATGTTTTGCTATGTGTGGATATAGTGGATACAGAATCTTTACACAGGTATATTTTAAACTGTTGCTCAGACCGTCAGCAGCATCCAGAGGAACCAAATAGGATAATCCTGCAGGTCTGAGAGTAGACATGCAAACCTGCCACACTGTGTGGTTGAAACTAAACATGCTAGGTTAATACTTATTATTCACCATGGCAAGTGGTGATGGTAGCTCATATATAATAACAGAATGCACCTCACAGCATCGTTATTATAATAGCATATAAACATATATAACATATAACCAAACATTTCTCCTTCCCAGGTTACCTAAGGAAATGGATTTATCCTTTATATACTGTTTTTTACAGATCTAATTGAAAAAAAAAAAAAAAGCTTCAGAGCAATTTTTAATAACTGATAACTGCTTTTTATTTCAGTATTACGGTAAATCCCTGGTATACCTGCCTGGCTTTACCACTAAGCAAAAGGCTGAGGACTTGCACCTTCATCCCAACCATTAATAGTGGCTGCCAATTCAAATTGTTCTAGCCAATCAGTCCACTCCCTAGTTACCCCATCAAATAGATCAGGTTTAAAAATAGGTTTGGCAATTGGGCCTGGTAGATCCCTGCTTTATGGAAGGATTATGGGTAGCATGGCACACAGTGTGTTACTCTGGTGGTCTAGCACAAAGCAGACAGTGCACATAAACAGGTTCCTGACATAGCATGCAGTAATCAGGGGTATCCCTGTCTATGGTGCACCACTTTGAATATTGACCATGCCTGTATATTGTGTGTCCTTGTAAGGTGGTGTACACTTATCTGTTACCTGAGTTTGTATCCAATAAGGTAAATTGTCTGTCCAATAATCTGTCCTCCCAACAGGTGGTAAAAGGATCTTATACACATGATCTTGTGTTGCATTCAATATCTCTCCAAAGCACACACCACAATCTACTTTCACTTTCTCTCCCCCTAGCCATAGGGAGCAGGGATGTCTTGTCTTTTATCACTCACTGACACCACCTGAAGGCTGGAGGTGGTATATAAGGAGCCTTGCTGTATATGTCCATTACAATACACATCACATCCTGAGTAGCAGACACAATTTTTGGGTGGATTACACTTCCTTTCAGTATTCACATGGAGCAGACACAGGGGTGTGGTTTAACCTCCCATTTTGGGTATACCATTTTGAAAAAGGAATCTCAGCTCTGTAAGTAAGTTTATGTATTTTGTGTTGTACCGAATATAAGTCAGTGTTATCATTTATATACATTTACTGATGGTCATTTAGATGGTAATAGTGAGATAGTACACACATACATATATACCATTCCTATATGTAATATCATATACCCCCCCACCACATTGGTAGCTCCTAAAAACTCAATGAAATCTCGTATGAAGATATAAATATATTTATAGAATAAAAGGGATATAGAAAAATATTTTCTTAACAGTGCAAATAGTTTATTACTACATCAGGTGCAGGCAACGTTTTCGAAACTTCCTAGGTACCTGCGGAAGTTGCCAGCAAGGGCCCCGAAACGTTGTAGTGGATTTGTACAGAATAAACTGTGAAATTCACAAGAAGTAGTGTGTTCTCTTGCCGTTATATTCTTTGTATTGTGAGGTCCTGCCTAGGCCATTCATTTTGCGATTGTATGTTGGTCCGGAAAAGCGATTCCCGCAGAATTGATTGAATGTCACAGGATCGGTCGGCAGGTAGTCTCTAATGTATGGGCACCTTTAGACAGAATCACTCAACAAAGTGCAAACTCTTTAAAGGCAGCATATTCCTGCCTTTAAGTTTAACTGAACCAGTAAAATATGATGAAACTCATGCCTATACCAGTAATAAAGGGAGGTACAATACTTTAGATGATGGCAACAATCACAAAAATAGTGCAGACACTGGTCCTTTCAAGGTTAGGATGCAGAGGCGTAACTAGCAATCACTGGGCCATCCAGCTAAACTATTATGGGGCCCCTCTCCCTCCTTCATATACAGTGGTTTTCATTGAAGAGGCTGTAACAGGCTTTGCTGCTCTGGTATTTATGCCACTGTTGGGTTGGGATTAGTTTGCCTGTTCCTTGCCTTATTTCCAGTTTTACCGCCTAAGATGACACTTTAGGATGCCTGTCTGGTCCTTGACCAATGATAATCTCATATACATATGAGAGGAGTCTGCAGTTGTGCGTTAAAGGGAAACTATAGTGCTCAAACTGGACAACTGTGGTTTCCAAACAAGTTAGGGTTAAATAAAAGCCTGCAGCCTTTCCTTTAAAATGAGCCCCATCTCTGCAGCCTGGGAGAAATTATATTGCAGCCTGACCTTCTGTTCCTCCCCAGGGGAGAATCATGCTCACTTAAAACTTTATTCTGGAAAAAACAGGAAGTACCTGCACAAACAAAAAAAATTTGGCTGTTCACATGGATATACACACAAAGTGTTAAATGTTTTCAGCAATAACTTCTCACAAATTTTGCCTAAAGATGTGATTTATGGATCGCTTTGTAGATATTGCAGAAAGCTTTTTATGTAACCCTAACCTGTTTGGAAAAATAGGAGATCCGTTACCGTTTAAAGCTTTATTTAGCAGGCAGATAGAAGACAGGGTATGGGGTGGTAGCAAGGGGATGAGTGGTGACACTGCCAGCTGTGGTATGACTGAGGCTTGGAGGAGCAAAACAGGAGGTAGGATAAGGTCTCCTACCTACATCCTAAATGTAATGAATGTGGGGGAACACTGGTTGGGCACTACAGTTCTCATTTAACACAGAAGATTAATACACTTTGATCACACACAATGTATTAACAGTTCTAACTTCTCCATGGGGTTACATAGACCTTAGCTGGAATTAGATTTAGAATTAGATTTGCTGGTGACAGTAACACCCTGGTACCAACAGTGTTTAAAATTCACACTAAAAAGATGATCAAAACTACTGGCTGTAAAGGAACCAGCACAGCAAAGAAAAATAATTTGTTAAGGCTGTAATCATTTAACAAACTTTAAAGGGCATGTCCACCCCCAAAACTATATAACTGTCCCCACTCTGTAGTGTAATAAAATCCTTACCTTACATTCCAGCTCCAAATGGCTGCCCTGCTATGCCCCTCCAAAATACAGAAAACTGGCAGAGTCCATATAGGACTCTGCCTCCTGTCTCTCCTCCGGGAGAATTTTGCCATGCGCACTGCAGCCCCCCCCCCCCCCCCCCCCCCCCGTTTTGCTCTCCCTACACCTTGTGTAAATCCCCTTTGTTATATAGTAGGTCTCCCTTCCCCAGCCGCTGTAATAGTTTTTACAGAAACTCCCCTGATCATTACTTACCTTACCTCTCTCCTCCAGCGTTCTCCACTGCCGGCAGCCGCATCCATGTTTGGCTGCCTATCAGCCAGTCACAGACGTGGCTTCCGGTCCAGCCCCCTGCTTGCAGTTTCATGCAAGCAAAGGGCCAGGACAGTACACCGGAGGAAAGAGGTAAGTAATGATCGGGGGAGTTTCTGGTAAAACTATTATAGCGGTTCAAACCGTAATTAAAGCACAGCTCCTCCCTTATAATGACATATTTTATAAAGAATAGCCCCCTTAAAATATGTTGATATATCTTGCCTTATTCACTGGAATCATTAGCTTTATATAGGATATGCTCCTAGATGCTTTTTGTGTGTTAACGGCTCTATTTGTCCACGCCCCCTTTAGCAATTTACTGAGCTGGTTACGAGCTTGAGGATGCTCACAGGTGGCAGCTAGGGGATCAACATTCAGTCATTAGCCGTAATGTCATATCCATGACTGACTATTGTTAACTGGAAGAACCAGGAAGCAAAAACGGGCAACTGGACATTGTGTAGCAGTTCATTTTAGTCTTTCACCTGCCTGCTTTGGCAGTTTTGGTGTTAAGGGGGCGATTTACTTATATACAGTTTGTCATCTGAGGACTGGACTTGCACATTAAAGGGTAACTTATCTCCAATTCTTCCAAACTAGTAAGGATTATATAAAAAGCCTTCCATCATACCTTAATCACATCTCTAGATAAAATTTGTGAGAAGTTATTTCTGGAAAGGTTCAACAATATTACTTCCTGCTTTAACACTTCCTGTTTACAGCCATGTGACAGCCTCTGCCTGCATTAATAGGCTCCCATTCTCAACTGACAATTTTTTCCCAAGGTACTTCCTGTTTTCCCCAACATTAACAGAGCATGATTCTCCCCAGGGGCAGAGGGGTGGGGGCAGAGGTCAGGTGATGTCGCTCAACCTACTGGAAACAGGTTGAGTGACATCACAATATATTTTCTCACAGGCTGAAGCCAGAGATGTGATCTAGGAATCATTTTAAAGGAAATACTTAAGGCTTTTATTTAACCCTAACTTGTTTGGAGACCACAGTTGCCCTTTAACACAAACTATAGAACAAATATTCAATTAAAAACAAATATCCATACTTTGACGATAGGAATAAACAATTCACTGCTTCATGGTGCTGGCAAACTGTAAATAAGTATCCTAAGATTCCCTTGCTTTTTTTTTTTTTTTTTTGACTCAGCAGTCACTTAAATGCAATGCAAAAAATAATACAGGTGGCCATCTTTGCCAGCACACATTAACACTATTAAACTATTTTCACAAAACAAATAACATATGACCTTAAGTCTGCTCCAAATAACTACTCAAATGAACTTAAGAGAATGGACAGCCTCAGAGCCATAGTGGAAAGCCATTGCTCATTTCTCAACTACTAGTCAGACTGGGAAGTTTGTGTCCATTTTATATGTTGGTTATTGTAACAAACTACTGGCGCATGAAGCGTGAACATTAAAAATTCTTGTAAACAATAAAAAAAATAAAAGATATCTAACACAAACATACATTTATACACCTACCTTTTCCTTCATATTTTCATAGGACCCCCCTTGGGCCATGACCGTATTAGACTGGACGTCAAAGACAAAACCAATAGTATCTGTGAATAGAAAAATGCAGGACTTTAGGTAGCGTTTGACTGAATACTTCATTACTCTTTCTGATTACAATTCATGTTGTGTAATAAGAGTACTATGGGTACATGAATTGTATATAGATACATTTCAGTAACAATCATCACACAGACGTACAACTTACCAATCAGACATCATACTTTTCTTTCTAGCTAAACACTTTGCAAAATGTTATCGTGAAATGGATTCCACATACCAAAGTAAAATTATAAATTAGTAATTCTGAATATGCTGTGCTTCTGTTGAAGTGTCTTTCACAAATACATTTCATTTCTTATTTAAAATTGCACAATGAGTTAAACTACCAAGTGTCATTTTGTTGATCTGTTATGTATGAAACTGAGGTGTTTGGCATTCAAAACTTTCCCATACTACCAGCTGGAAGAAAGTGTTACCAACTGCCTCCTGCTTCCAATCAGTGATTGTCCTCAGTCAGTGATCTGTTAAGACATTTAATGATTGATTTTTTGTAGTAAAATTCGTTTTAGGGCAAAATTTCTGAAAATTATTTAACACGTACGGCCCCCATTAATTGGTTATATGCCTGTAGTACAATTTCCCTAAATGAATCGGACATGTTCAGATCTCTTGGATTATGCAACTTCCCCCCCCCCCTTTTTTTTTTAAAAGGGAAAGGAATATGGAGGATGGGCCTTGAATGCTCTACTGTAAGAGGAACTTCGTAAAAACAGAACTGTAAATATTGTTCTTCTATCAAAAGCCAATGTTTTCTGCCTTTCTACTTTTCTTTAAAGGGTATGTCCACCCCTAAAATAATATTTTTAGTATGTGTAGGGCAAAAAATACTTATACTTTCCTTCTTTCCCCAAGCCAGTCTGCTACCGGCTTGTCGAAAGCACCAGAGAGGGGTCGGACCAGCAGCCGTGTCTATGATTGGCCAAGAGTCAGCCACTTAAGGACATGTTTGCCGGAAATGCAGACAGCCACGGGAACGAGGTATTTTAAGTATGTCTTTTGGGCTTGTTTTACAAATCTAAAATTGTTGGTTAGGGGTGGGCTGGGGTGCCCTACACAGAAAATTGATGATAGGCATAGAAGCAGCCAGAAGGGATCCAGAGGGAGGAGGAGATGGGGCTCTCCTGCGCATGGCAGAAACCTCAACAAGGAAGCAGCAGGCATCTGGATGATTCACAGAGCTCCTACTCTTCACCTTCTGGAACTATATAAGGTAAAGATATTTTAACACTACACAGTGGGGCCAGTAGTGGGTTAAATTTTAGTTTGGGGGGTGAACATGCCCTTTAAATTTTGGTTCTAAACTGGTTGCCGATTGCAGTGATCAAGAAAAGTTGTACAGTAAAACCTACACAATGTATTACTCTCTTATTACATTAACAGTCTGACTTTTGCTGTGTTGCCCTTAAGACACCTCAAAATCTGTATTAAATGAACGCTAACATTTAACATAATTGGCTGCAAACGAGCAATTATCCTTGTGTCACAAAAAGAATATATGCAGGAATATTGTTCTCCATAGACTGCAAAATTCCATGGTGGAAATAAAGAAGTTACTTAAAAAAAATGTGTATTTGTTAAAGAACCTATGTAACAATAAAGGCTTCCGATTACAAATGCCAAACCAAATACAAAAGGTTTCTTGAAACAAAAACTGCTGAGGTCACAGAATTCAGTTCCACTACCCGAACCATTATGATCTACAAACAGAATATTATGTAAAACCAGTTGCATGCGTGACTACAGTTGATCTAGAAGAAAAACCCTTAGAGGCTCTGTGTTCCGTTAATTAGTTAATGGAAATAAACATACCGTCTATACTCGAGTATAAACCATCCCGAGTATAAACCGAGATACCTAGCTTTAGGTAAAAAAACACACTGACTCGAGTTTAAACCGAGGGGGTAGTATTTGCCACTAAAGATGTTTGGAAACTACAACTCCCAGCATGCTTTATTGCTGGGAGTTGTAGTTTTCAAACATGTTAAGTTGCAAATACTTACAAAAAAGTAAAACCTTATTTGTGCATACTGTATGCACAAATATAGGAGGATTTACCCCTATTTGCAAGTATTTGCCATTTAAGATGTTTGAAAACTACAACTCCCAGCAATAAAGCATGCTGGGAGTTGTAGTTTTCAAACATCTTAAGTGGCAAATCTTGCAAATAGGGGTAATCCTCCTTTATTTGGGCATACAGTATGCACAAATAAAGGTTTTACTCGTATTTGTATGTATTTGCCACTTAGATTTTGTGTCCCTGTGCAAGTCATGTTTCTCCTACCTTGTCCGGCGGCCGCCGATCCGCATCCTCGCTCCAAAGCCTCTGCGCATCCGGATGATGTCACTACCCGGCGCCTCTCACTTTGGGCGCCGGGTAGTGACATCATCGGATGCGCAGAGGCTGTGAGCGAGGATGCGGATCGCGCGGCCGCTGGACAAGGTAGGAGAAACATTGACTCCAGTATAAACCGAGGTAAGATTTTCAGGCTTTTTTTAAAGCCTGAAAACCTCTGTTTATACTCGAGTATATACAGTATTAATTTAAAATATCCATTTTAGTTATAAAATATACTACTTGTGGTATAGGAATACTGGTAGCAGTATTCAATACTGCACTACCAATACAAAACTATTGATTAAGGCTGCAGACCCACTACAACGAGCTGTAATGCGCAAATGTAATATATGGTGTTTCACGCTTATTTCTGTGCATCGGTGCTGCAATTCCTCTAATGTTCGATTATCAGAGCACATGTGATTCGCCAAAACAATTATTGCGTGCAGAGCGGTGTAACCACCCACACTGTGTTAGGCTGGATTGGATTCTTACACGCTAAAGCTAGGTACACACCTAGCGATTTTTCCTCCTGACCGACCGTTCGATACTTTCGAACGTCGGCAGGAGGAAGGACTGTCGGTCGCGGCAAAAGCAGCCGCGTCCGATAGTCACCGCGACCGGATCGTGTGGTCCATAGAGGCCGCACGATCGGACGAGGTTTTCCACCCTGTCCGATCGTCCTTTCGTCCGATTCGGACGAACGGTCGATCGGACATGGGCACATTCGGATTCGATAATTTCGTCCGATTGACCGATACACTGAACTATCGGTCGATCGGACCGAAATATCTAATCGTGTTACCCAGCTTAATTGATCGGCAAAACCATGATTGTAAGTGTATCTGTTGTATGCAGTTAGATCAACTGGACTTGTAATGTTAACATATTGGTAAAGGAACATGACTTGAGAGGTGTCAAGGAGGCCATTTATGTGAAAATAAAGAAACCAAGCCTAAATAGAGGTGGGGGGGTTCGACACCATCTGTCTGCCATGTACAAAGCTGTTTTGACACCTTACCCTGGGCAGTTCCTATAACACCTCTTAGCCACAATGCAATCACGCATGCATTCAGAAAGTCCCAAACACCTGGCTGTCATATGCTAATTGGACTTTCCAGGGTACATAATTGCCACAGATTCTTGTACAAGTGATTCTGAATTGAGAAAGCCAGTCGGATGACTAGCAAAACGTCTTCAAGAACTGGACTGAAGTCCAGTTGATGTAACTGAATACAACAGATATACTATGACCTGGATGAATGAGAACCTTCACAAGCATGATTGTAAGTGCATAAAAAAGTGCCAGTGTGGCCTAGTGCTTACCGAAAACGATTGTCTTGCTATAAGGGCAGGTAAGGGAGCATGGGGGAATGGTAAGACTTATGCTCCCCATCCCTCTCCTCCATCCCCTCAAGTTTAACGGACGTTTGGATGGTTTAATCTGCTGGTGTTGTTTTTACGATATTAAATAAAGTAAAAGTTTTATAGTAATCCGTATGGCATGATGCCTGTTCTTCAAATTTATCTTGTCTGGATTTATGCTAAAATATCGGCCTTATGTTACAGGCCTTCAGTATTAATATATATTTTTTAAGATTACACAATTGAATTGCCATGATTTACAAATAGAAAGCAAACTTATTTCTTGTACTATTTTACAAGTTACCCTAATTTGCCCAAAGACAGATCTGCAATGTACGGTACATAGCAACACTGGTAATGAAATACAAAGAAATAAGGAAGACATCCACAGCCTGGTTTATTTATGGATGAACAGTCCTTGAACGAACCAACATAATGCAAAAAGGCAAAGGATGATAATGGAAAACACTTGACCACTATTACAGCAACAATGCAAATCTATTGAGCAAGCAGGGATTTCCCTTCATTTTTGTTTGTATGCCTAAAATAGTTTAAAAAAAGCCTGTTACATAATATTTACATTTTCTCAATTTATTTCCTGGTCTATGTAGTTCTTAAAAATCTTCATAAAATCATTTTTCCTGCATCATCTTTTCCACGATATTCTTACCACTCCACATTCCACACTATATAATATTCTGATAGCCAAGCATGTGTGTGGAAAACCCTGCATGACATTTCAACCTTTATTGATTCTTCCAATACTGTACTTCATTTTTACTGTACATGCTGGTAATTGGAGCAATTCTCAAATCTCATTCTCCTTAATTATCTGTTCCAGAGTTATAAAAAAAAAAAGAATTTAAAAAAGTTAATTATTAATTAAAACCGAAAGAAAGGCACCAGAACACAGATTCACGGCACATATCTGCTGTTGTGGGGCGGCTGGCTGCGACCGACCTCGATCAATCGTGCGGTTCCCTATGGGACCACATGATCGAACGTGCGCACTTTTGGCCACGGCCGAATTTGCTGTGACTGACGGAGATTTATCCCAGCCGAGCGATCGCTCGTAGCAAGCGCGAAGGTCAGGACAAATAGTCCCTTTGTGTGTACCCAGCCTAACAGCTTCCACTAACACAATCTACAACTGGTGAAAAATCCCAGAGGTCAGAAGGCAAATACAGCTAGAAATTTGTTTCTGGTGACAAACATTCTAATGGGTTGTTTTCATGTTTATGAAACATACGGTAACACTTCCCTGCAAATAAAAATAAATTAGTTCATTCCAGGCTTAAGCTAGGCATACATAATTGACATAATTGACTTTTGAAACATGTTCCAAAGTTATCTTGGGATGGCTGTACAGACAGGCTGCTCAGCAAAAGCCAAGCAGCCTCTTCATTTAAAATGGGGAGGGGGAAGAAAACGTGAGACCTCCCAAAGCGCTGGAGATCAAATACATTGTTCCCCAAGTTAGAATGATGGGCAAAGTGTTATTTTGGCAATAATCTAATGTGCACAGACCTTGAAGGCAGATGTAGTTTAGAAGGAAAAAAAATGATTAAATGTCCAAAAAAAGGATCAGAAAGGGGTTAAAATCTCTCAGAAATGTACGTTTTAGATATGTTCTATTTGGGCTAAGACGCAATTCACACTACACTTTTTTTGCCCTCATCTCTAAGCTTAAAATGGATCAGTTTACGGACATAAATGTGTACAACTGGGAGTTCATTTTAACGGGCTGGGTCAATCTGGTACCGTTACATGCTATTCTGATTGGAAATGGACAAAAACAAACTTAGTGTGAATGAGGTCTAGGAAAAGCCTACATACCAGGCTGTAAATGTTCCATTTATTGCTGTTAACAAATGGGATACAACTTCATCTACTACAAATGGGATACAACTTCATCTACTTCAACTACATCTAAGCTACCTGCCAGAATAAATGCCCAACATGAACTTAACAGTCATAGATCCAAGCAGATCAAGCAGTGCGGTTGTTATAAGGGGAGAGAAGTTTTACTCTCATGCAAAGCAAACAAGTCTTTAAAACCCTAAACATCCTTAAAGGGCATCTATAGTGAAAAAAACACATTGCCCATTTGCAAAGTTAAATTCATGTACTCTGTGCTGCCTTAATCCTATCTATGTCAGTGACTCTGTTTAACCATGGTGCCAGATCTGTGTGCTGCACTCCCCCCCTCCCCTTCCCCCTCACCTCTGTTACCTCCTCCATGTCTCAACTTCGGCTAACCGACAAGCTTATCATGTGCAGTAGGAGTTAAAAGTTTAACATCCTGAAAAACACACCCACGCACAGTGGCCAATAGAAAGCAAGCTGTCCTGGAGACATGGAAGAAGGAGATCAGTACAGTTTACGATCTCTCACTTTATGACCCATCATCAATTAGTGAAAGCTATTAAGAAGGGGGGTCAAGTGCAGCCTTATATCTACCATGAAAGCTACCTCTCTCCCCCTGCTAATGCTGTTATCTCTATGTTTATTACAGAGCAGGGAGGGGGGGGATCACATCACAGGGATTTGATTGACAGTCCAAGTAGGAGTAGAGGAATGCAATCACGTACTCTTCTAACTGGTGCTTGTGAAGGTTCTCATTCATCCAGGTCATGGTATATCTGTTGTATTCAATTAGATCAACTGGACTTGAAATGTAGTTCTTCAAGTCCAGTTGATCTAATTGAATAGCGAAACGTCTTCAAGAACTACATTTCAAGTCCAGTTGATCTAATTGAATACAACAGATATCTTCTAACTGGTGTATCTCAGGACAGAGAGGGAATCTGAACAAAGTGATGACACTCTGGGGGATTGTGGGAAATTATAGAACACATGGAAAGAAAGAAAAAAAAGTTCATTTTCCCACTATAGATGCCCTTTAATCTACAAAAAGTTACCAAATAAAACAAACCTTCCTATCGCCAGATACTTATTCAGTAAAGTCTCACACAGTCCATTATTCCCTGCCAAGTTACTGAGCTTCAGAGACACCTGCATGCATGCAGTACTTATTGCCACACACAAGGCATTGTGCAAACAATACGTGGCTGACAGAAGGAAACTAATTAAATAAGGTCTCCGATTATTAACCAGTCTATGGTACTCTAGGAAAAGAGAACATATCTATCTAAGAGACTTAGAATTGCTTGTCTGGTCTACATAAAATATTACTTTCTACACAATTTAACAAACTGTATTTTAACCACACTGGGCTGATATTATAACCTGCAAATTATTAAATGTGCATAAACAAAATGTTCATATTTACATTCAAATATTTATTTTCACTTATCTCCCTCTCTAATGTGGTATTTCATGGTGCCAGGGCTGTAATGTTGTAATAACCACTGTTGGACTATTTTTATCCTGTAACAATTGTAAGAATTTCCAAATCTTAAATAAATATTCAATGGTTATGGTTTTAATGGAAGCACCCGAATACCCAAATGTTGCAAAAAAAAAAAAAAAAAAACTAAATGAGCTTTCAGACATTTTAAGGTGGCCAAAAAAACATTAATTCTGGAAGCTTCAAAATACATTTAATGCCTGTTTCAGTACGTAACTAACCAAAAATGAATAGATTACTCACCAGGTAAAAAGTGATTTGTCCCTGTTTTGTTACCAGTGCTGGAGCAACAAGAAGGGCTGTGCAGATTGTGAGATGATAGTAAAGTGCAGCCAAAGGTAAAACAACTGCAATGTATAGGGAGCTGTGCTGGAAGGCGTTACTTATTTTTACAGGCTAACATTTGACACAAGGACACGCCTCCTTTCCCTGTCAAAAGTTTACCATACCGGTCACAGTCCGCACCCAAAGTAAGCACAGCTATGCTCATCATAAATGCATGGCATGCTATGTGACGTCAATCCAGCTGGGATGGGGGTGTGGTAAGCATGATAAAAGTATTGGACTTGGAAACACAGGTTCAACTCCAGCTTCATATAGTTTATCAGTTTTCTTAACACGTTGTCCTCATGGAATTCCAATTTTAACAATCTTTCAGAGGTATAATAAACAGAAACTGTAACCGTTTCCCTATCTAAAGATTTCCAGATATATAATGGTCTCTGAAATGCATTTGTGGTAACATCAGCAGAGGGGATAAACAATAGCAAAGATGTAATGGTAACTGTCACAAACCCCCGGTCCCAAAACGCCCCAACCACCTATCCGTTACCGGAAAACACACTCCAAGCAACCAACAGGCGGACGGAACAGATCAGACCCGGTGGATTTGGTGAACAAACTATATACTACACAATTAATATTACTAAATATCAATATACTCGCCGCCACCACATTCCGATTAAACAGCGGAATGACCTGTTACCTATATGGGGATATCCACACCCCTACTTCTAACAACCTGTAAGAAAATTGGTTACTCACCCCTAATATTCTATACACAGTTATACAGTATCTCTATATACCTACACAATACTCTCTATAGTAGCGTACTTCGAAGACACAGGTTTGTTTGGGATATACTCAGAATAGGACAATAGCCTATAAATGATTTTATATCATTTATTAAAAGTTGTTAAAAATAGTGCATAAAAATAAAGAAAAATAAAATAAATCACTGAACATAAAGCGGTAACACAAGTGAGGGTAGAAATGGATAAAAGAATGAATACTTAAAGATAATTGGCATCTGAATTGTCCATGAGAAGAGTCCAGAACTTGATAATCCAGTTATTGGGAAAATAATAGTCCAAATGATAAGTCCTGCGTTAAGCCAATACGGTCTGTCCGGTTGGCTAGATGTTATTGAAGATGTTCTTGTAGATGTTATGACAGACTCTTTGGGATGAGACCCAGTTCCATTTTTATCCTTTCTTCAGAAAATGGGAGTGGTCTGGTCCCTAGAGGGGTGGACTTGGTTCTGCCCCTGAAGGTTGGTTCCTAGTTTTGGAGGGAATTGTAAATATCGAATCCCCCCCCCCCCTCCATAATCCATGAACCATACATGTCACATTCAAAATAATATCATGATGGTCCATAACTAATTTTTCCCAACAGGACAAGACCAAATACGACATATCTGGGGTATCCTAGGCCTGAGAAGGATAATATCCCAGGTTTGGCTCGGGCTATGATATTGTGTCAGGTATCTATAAATGTAGAATTAATTACTGGATAAACTGGGGGTATTTATGAAAACCTGAAATAATTCTACATCCGGAATTATTAAGGAATATGAGTTACCTTTGATCTGCCAGTTGGTTTCTGTTCAAATCCCAACTAACAGATTCCCTGCTGTTCTCGTTGCCTACCAGTCTATGACATTGTTTGTTTATTATGGGGAATTCACACCTTCCCCCATTGAAGTTAGACCCCTTGCTAGTCAGCTAATTTAACACCAAATGGCCCTGCCTTTGGGGAAAGGAAGCAGGGCTTACAGGTTAACACGAATTAACTCTGCGATTACCTGGGAACAGGGAACAATAGGAGCTGCCATACTGCTTCATCATGCCAATATGTCGAAATAAACAAAAATTAGGGTTGCAATTTCAGATATTGTCTATGGCGTTTTTACATTGAATACCGGTTCATCACAGTAACTTCTAGAACTATTAATGGGATACTGTTATCATACATTAAGCTCCCCTCAAAAATGACACATTTGCAATTTTTGTCCTTTCTAAAACTTAAAGGAATAGTACTCCTTTAATTAAATCTAGAGTTCCCACCCATTTTACATATCATATATACTCAAGTATAAGCCAAGGTTTTCAGGTTTTAAAAGAATACCTGAAAACCTTACCTCGGCTTATACTAGAGTCAGTGGAGAGCCCCCCCCCCCCCAAGTTGCAGTTTGCAGTCCTTACCGGCATCATTGTAGCTCACAGACTCCGAATCTGGCTGCTGTACGCTGCGTAAGTACTGTTGATTTGCTGGGTGATGTCACTACTCGGCGCTGGGTGGTGAGACAGGCGCAGAGTAGTGACATCAGCCAGCATATCAACAGTAGTTATACAGCGTGCGGCAACAGTAGTTATACAGGGTGTGGCAGCTGGATTCAGAGTCTGTGAGCTACATTGATGCCAGTAATAAGTGAAACGGGGGGGTCTCCACTGCAGACTTAAGGTTCGTACACAAACGCGATCACGGGTCCCGACCCGCGACGCGCGATGTGTATGAACAAATGTTTCAGGCGATAATCAGCCCGTGTGTAGGCACTTTATTCGACTGGAACGGACATTCAGTTGGGGATCGTTGCCCGACCAACCTGCCGGATCTCCGAACGAACGACCGTTACGGTCGATAGAGTGCCTAAACACGGGCCAATTAATTGGCCGAAACATTCGTTCTTACACATGTGTACAATCCTTTACGTTACCTTATAAATTAACAGCAGAATTTCCATACAGATGTTTGGAAACTACAATTTTCAACAACTAAAGCATGCTGGGAGTTGTCATTTCCAAAATATCTGTACTGAAATTCTGTGGTCCATTTAAAGGGCAACTTAAGCATCAAGACACTACTGAATCAAAAGCAGTAGTGGTCATAGTTTCTACCCTCGACTTAAACTCGCATCAGTTTTTCCTAATTTTTCGGGTAAACTGGTACCTCGGCTTATACGGTAATTGCTGGCCTACTATCATCGATTGCAAGGCCCAATCTAATGCTCAGCAACAGCGAACAGTGGAAAACTTGTTTTTTGTTTGTTTCAAAAAAGTTAAACTAAACACATTTGCTTTACAACATATCACAATTATTTTAATTAAGAAATTCAGGAGGCCCCAGACATCTTGCGGTTATATGGGGATTAAGACACATGCCAGGGGTTGTCTAACCAAAAACCTAGAACTGCAGATCAAAAGCAGGAAATGGAAAGTTGTTTTTATTATTTGTCATGTAGGCAGGATCATATAATGGTATTCCCTTCAGTGCCTTAGATTAAAGAAACTACTATAATTCCCTCTTTAAAAAAAAAAAAACCTGTACCATTTACTTGTGTACCATCACCTGTAAACTAGGCTTAGCAGTGACCAGCATAACAGAGGATTAGAAGTTGCCAAGGAGTTCAATGTCCATACAAACTTATGAAGCAAAGGTATGTATACAGTTTCTGACAAAAGTCTTGTTGCTTGTGTACAAAAAAGTACTAAAAGTGCCGCTTAACAATTCTAATGCAGATTTTGTTTCAAGAAATGAACATTTTACCCCAAACAGCTTTTGTAATAATGTTTCAAAGCAAAACGAAACTAACAAAAAGTATTCTAATATTCACAGCTTGTAAAGCCCACAAGACATAAGTGTTTTCGCTTTGTCATATGGGCTTCACCTGTGACTAATAATGGATCAATTAGGTGTCAGGTGTGTATAAAAAGAACCCCAGTACACTAGACCTTCACATCAACTGCAAATAGACCTCTGCAAACATGCCTAAGATTCACCCTGAGACTAAAGTGTTATCAAGAGGCTGGAGACCAAATCCACTGCTGATGTGGCGCACACCTTCAATGTCTCTCAGCGTCAAGTTCCGAAGATAAAGAAAAGATTCCTGTGTCAACCAGAAAAGCTTGTCGGATTCTGTCTCGAAATGGCCTCCATAGTCGAATCAGTGCCCATAAGCCAGCACTAAACAAAAGACAATTGAAAAACCGTGTGACATTTGCCAAGTCCCACAGCCTGCTAAATAGATGGACACTGGAAAAGTGGCAAAAGATGGATTTTTCAGATGAATCTTCTGTTGAATTATAACACAGTCGCCGCAAATATTGCAGGAGACCTACTGGAACCCGCATGGAGCCAAGATTTACCCAGAAAAAAGTTTGGTGGGGGCAAAATCCAGTATGGGGGTGTGCGAGGGATCTGCAGGGTGGAAGGCAACATCAATAGTGTAAAATACCAAGAAATCTTAGCTACCTCATATATTCCAAACCATAAAAATTCTGCAGCAGGATGTTGCTCCATCGCATACTTCCATCTCCACATCAAAGTTCCTTAAGGCGAAGAAGATCAAGATGCTCCAGGATTGGCCAGCCCAGTCACCTGACATGATCATCATTGAGCATATGTCGGGTAGGATGAAAGAGGAAGCATGGAAGACGAAACCAAAGAATATTGGTGAATAAATTGTATGAATCCTTGTCAAACCGCATGGATGCCGTCCTTTAAGCTCATGGAAGTCATACAAGATATTAAATTTGGATCTCACAGCACCACTACTTAATTTGCGGACATATTTTTGGATTGGCTGTTAGTAGATTATTTTCTGTATAGACGACTACACTGTCTTGCAACATTTTGACCTGTCTGTCTTGATTAAATGATAAATCTTTTTCCAGTGAAACAATTTTTTACCAGTACATTTAATATTATTTGTAAGGGCTTTAGCTTTTCATATGAGCTATTTCTCACCAATTGATCAATTAAAAAATCGGGTTAATAGCAGGAGTTACTGCAAAATACACAGGCAACAAGACTTTTGCCAGAAACTGTATATTATATAAAATTGTAAACCTTTTCCTATCCTTCATAATATTATCATATAAATCCTTGTTCCTTGCAATCTCTGTATACATAACTAGTGTGTGTGAAATCTCATTGGCCAGTACACTGGACAATGGCTGTACTAAAGGGGTTAACTTATACGTTTTACGAAATTTTGTGGAACCAGTACCACCAGAGACACGTTCCTATTCATGCGTGTTACATTCCTATCACTGTATGTGATTAGGTTCACACCTGTTACCAAACAAAAAACACCTTTCATGTTGGAATCTTGGCTCCCATTGTTAAAATCCCTTTCAAATAGAAACCCCCTGCACTAATGACCTCAAAGTACCAGAACTGCAGGCAGTTCTAAGCCACCACAAAAAGTGGAAATCATCTCCTGTAACCCACCTCTATTATAACCCATGCTCCCCCCTACTAATAGTACAGAACTTGCTACTAGGAAACCAAGTGATCATTCCAAACAACATTATCTAATGCGTGTGTCATTATCCCCAGGCTTCTTTCTTAAAACAAGTTTGCCTTTGTAAACAATTCCCAACCAAAGATGTTTACATATATTTACAGATACATCAGAATCCATATAAAATATTTCACTACAGCAAGTACTGCACATTTCCCTTTCATGACAGTGAAGTTAAAGCTTTACAAAAGGTACATCGTCCAGTTAGGAGGGCATTCGTGAAATTAGCTAAATATTCATAAATCAATCCCCTTTGATTCACAGAAGTAAATTAGGGACAATATAAATAATGAGCTGAAATCTCAACAAAAATAAGATTTGCTTTAAGATGTTGCCCATTAATAAAAATTCAATAAAATAATGAGCATTGTCAAACATATTAAAGTGTACGCCTAATGAAAAAAAGTGTTCCTTATGAGGTGTGTGAGTGTTGCTGCATGCCTTTAATCCAGTACTTGTTTTGCAAAGGCTTAGTGTCCGCCTCCCTCTTAACCAACGCCCCTTTTTAGACACCCCTTTATCAGACCAGACTATCTGAGAGGGCATCCTTATGACTAAGGACAGTGGGCCCAAAACCAGTCAGGGACAGTTGGTGTTGGGATGTTTTCATACAATAAACCAAACGTTTTTCCATGTAAGACTTGACATCTATATGCAGTAAATCTGGAGTGCATCCCATTCTTCTCTTGCTTGGCTGATTATATTGTCAGAACCTGGGGAGCAACAGGTCTGGGGCATTAGTACCTAGACCACCAAAGTTACACGGTGAGCACTACTTATGTTTTCCTCCTTTACTCCTAAGAAATGAATATAGTTATAACTGGACTGATTTATTTGGAATAATTCTCAGAAGGTACCACAGGGAGAGGGAATTTCCCAACATGCAATTCACACATACCCACAGTCATCATCTTAATCAGCTAGGTTCACACAAATGGCTAGCCCACATTTTTCTCCAAATTTATCAGTGTTATTTAGCATTGCTAAAACACTTATTTAGCATTGCTGCAAAACATCTGGGAACATCTGGGAATGCCAGTAAAATATTGGGAATGCAAAAGGTTAGTGTGATTCTAGCTTTAAAGCACAACTGCACACATCAGAAGAGTTAATTACAATAAGGCACTATATTGACCACTGACATTCAATATGCTTTAGATTTGATATCTAAAGAAATAGGGGACACATCAACAAAAAATGGTACAGTCGTGGTTGGAAAGATTTAGAGTTTTCAATTACAGGCAATTTAAATAAAACAAAACAATCCCTTTAAGACAAATACACACACACTTCAAAATGTTATTAATGAAATAGATATTTTCCATCCTGGATCACCTTTAAACATCCCTAATCACAAACTTATCAGAGACCATTTTTTATTTTAGAAGGAAACCTTAAAAAGGTAGTATTCTCGAGGAGTGATCTTATCCAAATGAATTGCCCACCTTTAGCAATAATGTTTTGGAGCATCCGAACAAAATTTAATAAAACTAATACTAAAATTATTAATGTATTTTTAAGTAAAATTCTAGAACATTCATTATAAAAGATGCATTAATTTTTACCAATTTAAAAGCAAGAAATTGGTCTGCAAATGGGGGTGAAAGAACCAAAGGGCCCCCCATATTCTTATTTTTTGCTGCACCTCATCCATTTAGCTTACTTGGACAGTCCGTGGGCAAGTTCAAGTACGATCGTGAAAGAGCAAGTGGCACGGTGTCTGCCAAGGGTGCCGATATAGTGTTTCCCTGCCTATCACTGGTTGGGATCCCCTGATGTAGTTCCCCTTTCATTAGTAAGAAATAGAAATGAGTTCATCCTTTATCAGTCTTATCCTATGTTTCTGGATACAATTTATCATAACTTTTCACTATTTACAGTATTTATATGTAACAGAGTTAAAAAAAAAAAGAAAAAAAGTCACCATATTAAAATTGTCAATTTATGCCTTGAATGTCAGCCATATATTAATCTGCACACTATGAAAAATGACCATTTACCTAAAATCTAAAAGTCTATCCAGATAAAATTGGCCAATATTAAAACGGATAAATCAACCTATATCACTTACAACGCTACAAGAGCACGGATAGGCAAGTAGTGAGAGAAATAATTTGGGAGATAGTAGCAAGTGCTATTGTCTCACTGACAATACTAGATTTCATTTTTAAAATTGAAGAATAATAAGTGAATACTTTAATGAACATAATCTTAATGTGATTCATAAACCATTCTATATTGAACGCCTTGTGTGAGTAACAATAATGCATGCTTTTCTGATAAAGCTTCAGGGGGTTTAGTTTGTAGTTATCCATCCAGAACTCTACTTTAATGCCATTAATTTTTAGGGGAAAACAAAGACTAGACAAACAAATATTGTGTAAAACTAGGATTAATCTCTGAAGCCAAATCTTACCGTAAGTTTGATATTTTGTAGAATCTCAATTATAGGTAAAAAGGGTAACTCCACCACAAAATGGTATGAAGTTAAAAAAGTGCCCATAAACATATTTGCCAACCTTCATTACCTCTGCCTATATTGCTACTGCCGGGAATGGAGTAGTAATAAGGGCCGGACCGGCAGCTGTGTCTGTGATGGGAGTCAGCCAATTACAGACGCGGCTGCTGGCTATTGAGAAAGCCAACACCAATAAAGTACATCACATCAACTTCCTCTTTAATGTTAAAGTGGATGACAAACTTCCCCTTTAACAATGGGGTACAACATCTCGCATTCATTTATTTTTTAGGGTAAACAAAAATTTGGACACTTTGTAATACCCCTTTATTCGGGACTATGCAGCAAAACAACAAACAACAACAAAACCCCCAAAAGGCAAAAAGTACTGCAATCGATCAAATTAAATTGACACAATTTCCCCCAGAAAACTTACAGGGTTATTCAATAAAAGTTCTTATCGTTTAAAATGGTGCTAATTTCGCCCCAACCAATCAGATGTTAGCTTTCAAATGTTAAATAAGATCTGATTGGTTGGGGCAAGATTAGCACCATTTTAAACGATAAGACCTTTTATTGAATCTCCCTGATTACCGTATGTTATTCTCCCTCTTTACAAAGCAATGGATCGGACAGTCCTATTACTGGGAGGAGGATCCTCCGATCCAAAACTAAAGAGTACCCAGTCTGCAATAGGATCACTTCATTGACTGCTGGACGGCAAAAGAAGGCTTCTAGTAAGTATTACAGACATTCTGTAAAGTACCCGGAGGTGAGGACTTAGTGGTTAAAATCCTCACCCTGGGTACTCTAAATGTAGAAGAGCATTATCATTTAAGTCAGTTACTTGCAAGATTCATTGAGAAAAAAAAAAAAAAAAAAAAAAAAAAAAAAAGTATCTTGGGTTTTTAATTGTGCCTTTGGATATAGAAGTAACCTAAAAAGCAGTGTATCATAAAGAAATACTGATAGATTGTATGTGTGAAATAACGTGATTAAAATATCTTTGGGGCAGGGCCTAGTGTGAAAGGATTCAATAATAGTAAAGCGCTGTGGAATATGTAGTGCTTTATAATAAAATACATACTACCCCAAATTTGCATAAAAGCAGATACGTCCCAAACCGCAAAGATCTTTTATAGATTTTACCTTTATCACTTTGTATTCGGTCCTAGGTTGCAGCTCATTGCCTTCCAAAAAGGCAATACAAGCTCTTTAGGATCTCACACACAAGCAGAGATGGTGTCTCCTGGAACAAGTGGTAAAGTCAAGATCTTTAAAGGGCATCTCCACCCTCAAAAATAACTTAATATATTGCAGGCCATGCCCTCCCACCCCCATCCACTATACTGTAACTTTAAAAATAGATTCCAAACTTTACTTACAGCTCCTCGTTCCAGGATTGTTCTGGTCCAGCTCCCCTGCCTGCCGGAACTAAAAGCAGGGGGCCTGACCAGCAGCCGCGGCTGTGATTATCCGAGAGGCAGCCAATCATAGCCGTGGCTGCCAGCAATACAGAATGCAGCGGGAGCGAGGATCTGTAAGTAGAGTTCCCATTTTATTTTTAAACTTGCAATATAGCGGTTGGGGGTGGGAGGGCATGCCCTACAATATATATAAATGATTTAATGCTACATGATCAGCAGCAAGGGAGGGGACAAGGGCTCCCCTGCACATGCCAGCAGCAACTGAGAGAGAGGACAGATCAGAGGCAGCAACCTTTTGGACAGGAAGGCAGTTCCTACCCTTCAGTTTCCTGTGCTTTGAAGAGGCACTACAGGAGAACCATAAGGAGCAGGGATGTAAGGTAAGGATTTTTTTAAATTGTACAGTGGGGCCAGTAGTAGGTTAAATTTTAGCTTGCGGGTGGACATGCCCTTTAAAAGTACCAGGGGCCTTGATTTATATATTCTATCATGTGGGGTGTAAAATGTACTTTATAGGGGATTTATAACTTGCCAAAAACCGACCTCACAGTACCTAAAATGCTAGTTTCTCACCACTGGGTTCCCCCTAGTTACCGGCAATTCTTACATAAATTTACAATCTCACACATTATTATAAAACCAGGCCTGTACCATGTATTAACCTAGGATGATAGAACAAAGCAAAAGGTACCATGGCAGCAGGTCTTTGTTTATACTTAAAGGGAAACTGTGGTCTCCAAACAAGTTAAGTGTAAATGAAAGGCTAGTTTCCTACCTTTAAAACGAGCCATAAACCACCTCTCTACGTACTCCACAGCCCAAGATATAAAGAAATGACTGACCAGAAAGTTAAGGGTGGGAGGCTGACATGTGACATTCCTGAGGCTTCTCCTGCACAGTGCCGCCGGCAAGCACAGCCTCTGTATGAAGGAGACAGGAAGTCCCTCCTCCTCTCTGCTGTGTGAAGTCCTGACAGAGAAGGTAAGGGAATCTACAGCCCTTCTCTCTCACTATGTCAAAACAGCCTTTCCAGACAGAGTTCTCTCTCTGCCTAAAAAGTGTGTTTTCACACAGTTTTCTGTAGAGGGGGGTCTGAGTGGCCCAAGACACCCATTAGTGGGCGGGGCTAAGGCACCCGCGAGAGCGCTGGGCTAAATCACCCGCGAGTGGGCGGAGCCACACAGGGCTGTAAATGGAGGGGCCATAGGTTCTATGAGTAGGAGGGGCTTGCAAGAGGAGGAGGGAGGCTGCAAGGGGAGGAGACACAGGGCAGATTGACTGCCATCCACTGACATGGTTTCAGAGCAGGAAGCAGGGGACCTGGTGATGCTGCTGCCATATCAAACACCAAAATTTAAATAACTTCAAAACGATGCAAAATAAACAATGAAAATAAATTTGCAAAAATTCTCAGGAGAGAAATTCCTATCAATTTACCTAAAGTCATTTTTGGACCACAGTTCCCCTTTAAAGGACAACTATATCAAACAAATAACATAACCCCATTACATGTCCACACTTCCAGCAGCTGAAATCGCTTACTTTCATTTACAACTGTGTTGCCTTCCCTTAGATATCACACAGCAAAGAGGAGTGCTAAAAGCCCGTCTCCTAGAGGGCCCAGGACCCTGATTAACATATCACTTGTCATTGGCTGGTCTGTTACAACCTCTCTCCTCCTCCGCCAGTCAAACAAACTTGAACTGTTCGGTTGCTAAGATACAGCCTACATAATCAAGCTGATCAAGGTAGTTTTAAGTGACAGTTACAGGCAGACAGAATTGTTACTCCCCCTTCACAGTGTGGCTAATTGAAGGCAGAGAGAAGCTCGAAATCAGGAAAAAAAAAAAAACGTATGGGGATGGCTGCATAACTTTTGAAAGCAGTTTAAAAAAAAAAAAAAAAAAAATGCATTGAGGCAATACAGTTATCCTTTAAGGATGGCTTGATTGTGTGTTAAGGGTTCTCTAGTCCCTCCAGACATGATACATCAAACAATTGCATTTGATAAAAGACCAGACTGGTCTGAAACATCCAATAAATCATTGTAAGCACTGGCATTGGGTTCTTGTGTGAATATTGTTTGTTTGATTAACATAGGTTGTCTCATGTGCCACCCAATACCCTCCTCTGCCTCGCCTTTCTTTTGTGTGTCATTCTATATCACCTTAAAAGTTCTCCACTTTCAACTTCTAATCCCGATTAAACAATGTTTAATATAAATTGTAATTATAACCAGCATCTGGGCATTAAGCTACGGCTGGATTTTTTTGTGATTGGCTACTAATGTCAAAAATAGTTGTCTTGTTTGTTCTCATATGACATTCTTAGTCTAAACCCTATGCTTTCAAAAACAAACCACAGAAAAATTGGCCAGTACCAAACACATACATTATACTGTGACGCTTTTACTGTAAAACATTTAATTTCATACGTAAATTATTGGAACAAGCTCCTACAGTTTTAGACAATTGATCAAGCATGGAAAGCAAATACCGTAGATTTAATTTGACCCATTACCACCAGAAAAGAGGTAAATGTCAAGGTGACCCTAAACTTATAACGCAATGGCAATGCTTTATGGAAAACAGAGTTCTGGCTTCAATATTTTTTGCAGGGGACCTTTAATTAAACGGATATAAGGGAACTGTGACTCAATGTTTCATCAGTCAAATGAGTAACTTTAGTAACTGAAAGCAGCAACTGAAACTGTGCTATAACCAAGTGAAAATGACACCTGTAAATCAATAAAAATTAGGTGACTCGTAAAGGATGTCAATCCTATAACTGTCTATTAAAGGGCATGGCTCCCCAAACTAGAGTTTGTATATAAGCAGATAAGCGGTTGGTGGGGAATCGGTTTACAATCTGACATGCAGTGATCAAACATTTATGAAAATGCACCAACATTTTGATTTATGAATTTTGTGTTTTAAGGAGGCATCTAATAACTGTACATAGCTTTACAAAGGGCAAATCTATCCATCAAAAGACCATAAAAAAAGAAAAACTAGAAATTGAAATTGTGACAACTTTGTATTCACCATCTTAACATATAGAAAGCAAAGGCAAAAATGGAGACTAACTGGATCACTGCCTAATCTTTGAATAACTTCTTCACTTTAGGTTTAATAAGCCTTTATCACATTCTAGGGGCTTTGGGAGCCACAGAAAAAGTTTTTTAATATTTTATGCAATTGAGACTGATTTGCTGAACACCTGTTTTGATTCTATTACACAAATTTGTAGGTTTATTGAGATCTGAAAAGTCTTAACACATTTGGTAAATAAACATTATCCTCTCTTTTCCATATAAATATGTCCAATTAAATTCTTAGGCTGGATACACACCAGCAGATATTTCTGGCAGACCAACCGAATCGGATGGATGGGTCCGTTGGCAAATCACGGCCGATTGTGTGGTTTCCTATGGGTCCGCATGATCGGTCACGCACGCTGTTGACCACGGTCACTATTGCTGGACTTTTATGTAAGGCTCCCTTGATCTTATCTAAATTCTGAAATCCCAGAGGTGAGAAGCTAGCATTTTAGGTCCTAACCCCAGGTATACAAGAAGGGAACAGTGGTTAATTAACTTTCCCCTTTAAAGAACACACAGACAGGAAGGACAATCTGCAGTCTTGTAATACCACACCTTTACAGTTTTCATAGAATGCTGCCTTGAGGTCAAATACTAACCAAGCCCCCAACATACATACATACATAAGAAATAAAACACATACATACCATGAGACATATAGCAACCACTTGGTATTTTCCTTTGGGTGGTCATAAGCTTAAAGCTAGGATAGGCAGCCAGTAGATCTCCAGATGTTTGTGATACCTAATTTAAAAATATAATTTCCATAGCAAAGGTCCACTACTCCAAAACATTTTTTACGGATTTTAAATCTGAGCTGTAGATCCTGAGAAATCCGTATTTAAAATCACAGCATTTACAGCGTAAGGCCCGAAATCAGAAATTATAATATGTCCCTTGGTAATCTGATCGGAATGATGATGCCCTGTAAGAGGGCCTTTACACAAATTCGACTTATGATGAGAGTCCTCTCTGATATTTAAATAATTGTAATTTCAGGTCGAGCAGCAGTTTCTCCTCCCAACATTCATGCGTTGTTTCACAGCCAGATCATGTTGGTGATTGCAATTATTAGGGATCAGGAAGTGTAAGTATCGTATATACTCTAGTATAAACCGAATTTATTTACCTTTAAAGGGCATGTCCACCCCTTATAAAAACTTTTGATATGCAGTAGGGCATGCTCCCCCAGCCCCAACCGCATTAATATAACTGTAGGAAAGTCCCCCGATCCTTACTTACCTCCCCTCTCTCCTCCGCCGCACTTTTACGGCCCTCTGCTTGCATGGAATTGCAAGCAGGGAGCGGGACCGGCAACCGCGTCCGTGGTGGGCTGAGAGGCAGCCAATCACGGTTGCGGCTGCCGGGAGTTCTGAACAGCGGAGGAGAGATGGAAGGTAAGTAAAGTTTGGGGGACTTTCTAACAATAATATTAATGCGGTTGGGGCTGGGGGAGCATGCCCTACCGCATATCAAAAGGTTTTAATGTTAGGGGGAGGGAGAGAAAAACAGGAGGGGGAGGGCTGCACTGAGCATGGCTCAAACCTTGACGAGGTTGAGGCAGACTCAGGCACAGCAAGAGTCACACACTGCTCCTACACAGCAGTTTCCTGGACTTTGCAGGGGAACAGCAGGGGAACTATTTCGAGCAGAAATGTAAGGTAAGGCTGGGTTTAAACTTCTTAATGTGGCCAGTAAGGGGTTAAATTTTAGTTTTGGGGGTGGACGTGCCCTTTAAAATCATCTTGAAAGTCTCCCCTCGGTTTATACTCAGGTCTGAGCTAATCTGGATGCTGCTGGACAAAACCACATAGCCCTGGGAAAACAAAAGCTGTACCCTGTTACACAGAGCATCCTCTTGATTTCAGTGGGTTAGGCAATTGTTGTCTTACTCACTCAGATCAGCCCAGACTGCAAGGCAAATGGAAAAAGAAGGTATGCAGGGCACATCTGTGTATGGGACTTTCTATGGGGCTGTGTATGGAACTTTCTATGGGGCTGTGTATGGAACTTTCTATGGGGCTGCGTATGGAACTTTCTATGGGGCTGCGTATGGAACTTTCTATGGGGCTTCCTATGGGAGAAAGCCAACCATCTGTTTATACTCGAGTCAAGCAGTTTTCCTAGTTTATCAGCAAGATAAAAGTAAGTACCTCGGTTTATATTCGGGATGGTTTATACTCGATTATACACAATAAAGTTAAAAGCATTTTTGTTAAAGGTAAGTATAGTGAATATTGTGTTTGGTGGTGGGTGGGCTTAAGCGGATGTTAAAATTAAGTGGTGAGGGTGGACATGACCTTCAAAATGTAAAAACAGAAATAAAGATTAAAACCTCACTTAAGGGTTCTGTCCACCCAAAAATCGATAACCCTAACTGCACTGTCTATTTCTAAAGATAGAGAGCCCGGGATCCCGCGGCCTCAGCCTCCAATGCAACTTCTGGGAACAGAGTTGCATTGGGGGCTTGGCAACAGGTGCGTCTTTGATTGGCTGAGAGGCAACCAATCACAGAAACTGCTGCCGGCTATTGAAACTGCCGAGGGATACCGGTTGGTAAGTAAGTTTTTTTATAAACAGACCATGCAGTCCCCTTTGGGAGGGGGGAGAGCTACATTTCACAAAAATTATTTTATGCTACACTAAACCTAAAGTGAAATGGATCTGGATGGAGGAGGGGGGGATTGGCTCCACAGCGCATATGTGAATATCTCCCGGAGGCAAGAGAAGAGGCAGAAACCTTTTTCCAGGAAGACAGCTCCTACTTTTACATGGATACTGCAGAGGAACCATTAGGAGCAGATAAGTAAGGTAAGGATTTTTTAGCACTATACAGTGGGGTCAGTATAGGGTTAAATTTTAGTTTTGGGGGTAGACATGCCCTTAAAAGAATAATTTTCTTATTCATTTCTGAAAAGCAACTTTATTTTTAAAAGGGCATGTCCACCCCTTTTCCCAATTTTTGGCACATAGTAGGGCTAGTTCCCCCAGCCCCAACCACTATAATATATTTTCCAGAAAACCCCCATCTTTACTTACCTTCCCTTTTTCCTCCGCCGCACTGTCCCGGCCCTCTGCTTGCATGAAACTGCAAGCAGGGGGCCGGACAGGCAGCCGCATCCCTGATTGGCTGAGAGGCAGCCAATCACTGACGCAGCTGCCGGCAGTTCAGAATGCCGGAGGAGAGAGGGAAGGTAAGTAAAGATCGGGGGAGTTTCTGGAAAATATATTACGGTAATATGTGCCAAAAGGGATTTAACACTAGGGGGAGGGAGAGCAAAACGGGAGGGAGAGGGAGGGCTGCTCTGAGCATGCCAAAAACCTCTGAAAGGCGGAAACAATTTCCCTGGTGGTAAGTTTTCTGGACTTTGGAGGGGCATTACAGGAGAACCATTTGGAGCTGGGATGTAAGGTAAAGATTTTTAAGCACTAGAGTGGGGCCAATTATAGTTTTGGGAAAAGACATGCCCTTTAAGTAGATTTGTTACATGTTGCAGTTCTACCTTAACAGATCACATGCGCCGTCCAGCCCATTAGCACTGGGTATTATTAGTTTTTCAGGAAAAACTTTAGAGTTATGATTTCCTCACAAAAATAGTGCTGCATTGTTTCCTTGTTAATCTTCTCTGAAGTTAAACCACAGGGATTTTGTACGAGCCTTAAGGAGGTACATAGTCTGTTATCACAGAGGAATATACTTTTACATATCCTTATCTATTTCTGTACGAGAACCTGGCACGCTTGTCACCATAGCTACATAGGTGCATTATCAGAAAGCTACTGAGCACACTTCATACTGTATATCGGGGGTGTCAAACGCAATCACATAAGGTACCAAAATCAAAAAGACAGGCTAAGTGGTGGTCCGAAATTTTTTTTTTTTTTTTAAAGATACTTAGCAGGTGCAGGATTGAGACTGATATTCTACAGTGATAGAAAAAAAGAACTGATCTGCAACACTCTTAGTCAATAATATGGATATGACATGTAAGGCTAAAAATCCTTTATTAAATCAGACAGGGATACCCATTAAAAACACTTAAAACCATCCACCATTCCCTTCAATAAATATATACATAGTATGACTGTGTACAGAAATATATCTATTAGTAGTAAAGAGGTAGTCAAAGTCTTATCCAGTCCGACAAGTCAGCATCATGGGGGTTACCCTACTTATGACCGGAGACACAGTGCAGAGGAGAACGGTGAAGTAAAAATCGAGTCCGTCACATAGGACGCGTTTCGCTCCACCCAGACCATGGGAGTTTTCTCAACTACAACCTATCATTGTATCGTATTCCTGTATGTAGCGTAGCGCCGTGTGCGCGCGACGTCACTATCTGGCGAGATACGCTTTACCCTTTCCGATAGGCTGACTAGGTCATGTGAACTCGAGCAATCACAGAATTAACCCCTAATAGCCCTGCCTGTCAGTCATTAGTCACACTTAAGGATTGAGACTGAGACCCAGCTCCTTACTGGGCCTTGGTCTCACCGCCCTTTCCCAGTGCCTGGCTAGATATGCAATCCGCTGTTACAGCGCTGACTGCATCCAAGCCTAACTACGCTGGCCCATTTGTGCAGTCCCAAGCAGCATCGTAACTATAGATCTGCCTGCTAGATACCGTGATCAGCTGATGACATCTATCTTAATAAAGGTGCTGTTTAAAAAGAGCTGATTGCAGTATCTAGCAGGCAGATCTACAGTTACTAAACTACTTGGGACTGCACAAATGCATAGCAGTGTTGTAAGCCAGATTCAGCCCGTGGGCCTTGAGTTTGACATGTGTGCTGTATATGCATGGCTTCTGGCACTATAGGTCTCAAAAAGGAAAATGTAGAAGAAACATTGATTTGAAAAGTCTGCATCACTAGGAAATAAGAGCTCTTAAAAAATAGAGAATTACTGGTATTAATACATATACTGTAGTTCTGGTTGGTACAGGGATACTTTATAATACTGGTATTAATACATATACTGTAGTTCTAGTTGGTACAGGGATACTATATAACATTGAGAATTACTGGTATTAATACATATACTGTAGTTGTGGTTTGTACAGGGATACTATATATTATTGGGAATTACTGGTATTAATACATATACTGTAGTTCTGGTTGGTACAGGGATACTATATAATATTGAGAATTACTGGTATTAATACATATACTGTAGTTCTGGTTTGTACAGGGATACTATATAATATTGAGAATTACTGGTATTAATACATATACTGTAATTCTGTTTGGTACGGGGATACAATATAATATTGAGAATTACGGCTATTAATACATATACTGTAGTTTTGGTTGATCCAGGGATACTTTCCGATTGCCCTTTTAGCTGTTTTTTTTTTGCCTTCCTCTGGATTAACCGTAAGGTAGGGTGAAAAGGTTGTACTTGATGGACTTATGTCTTTATCCAACCTCAATTACTTTGTTACATTTGGTATAAGGCACATAAGCTTTGTACACACGTACGATCTTACCGCCGACGAACGTGAATATGGGCGACGATAACGCCTGTGTATGTGTTCAGTCAGGCGTCATTCGTCGACTTGCCCACCTTAAAAAAAGTAGACCCCTCAAGTGGTTTAACTGAATCCTCATGTCCAATATAATTTTCCCCCTTGCCTTTTAAATTTCTCCATTAAAAAAAAAAAAAAAGATGCGTTATATAAACGATTTAGAAATCCACAAGTCACATATTGTCAGGAATGCAAAAAAAGCGACTTGCTAAATAAACCAAATTAAACTGAACATGAATTTTAAATATCATAAGTCAGCAAAAGCATGACATGTTTAAATAAATATTGGATATCATCATCTGAAAAGGAAGGATGAAAAGATAGTAAACCTCCGAGGGAATTATAAACTAGGTATCTCCAGCTACTTTTTCCTCCCTTCTTCCTTTAGTGCAAAGATATAAATATGTACGGTAACTGGACTAGTCTAAGACTTTAATATGTAATTGGTTGGAGAATTTCCCTTCTCACACTGAGCATGCCAGAGCTCTCCAAGCTAGAAATTATTCAAACCAAATTTAGTTCTAAATCTACAAAAACTAAGGATTACATACAATTCACAGTTGCAAGGGACACATTTTCCAGTGAAACTTTGTTGCCAAAAGATGTTCTAAACCAGGGATGTCAAACTTGCAGCCCTCTCAGATGTTTGAACTACAACTCCCAGCATTCTTGGCTGCAATGTTGGAATTGTAGCTTTCAAACATCTGGGAGGACTGCAAGTTTGACATCCCGGTTATAAATCATTGCCGATGTTGAAACACATCAGCTTTATTAAATAACCTTAAACAATAACCAGATCCCATAAAGCAAGAGATTTATAAAATCTCTTTTAGTAAGAGGCAATAAAAATGTTCCTTTATACCTAAAACAAGAGAGTCAACGTTTCACATTCAGAAATGACGTCTGTATATAAAACATCAGCATATGATAATCATTCCCCAGGATGTATATATATTAAATTATAACCCCAAGCAATATTGTGTGTGCAGCTGGAAATAAAGCTCAACAGCATACCCTCTTGGAAAACAGTAACATAAAAGAAGGGAGAAGTGACATAACCTGTATCTATACAGTTGGGAGTCTTAGTTTACAAACATCTGGAGGGCCACAGGTCTGACATCTCTCATACAGACCATTAGATCAGTCCAACTAAGGCTACGTACAAACAGGTTGATATTTTGACCTGATTAACTGCCCATTATGATATTCATTCAGGAAAAATCGACAGAGCGTTTTCGTAAATTTCATTCGGTTGCCATGTGATCAGTAACTAATTAATGTCTATTGGACTGGCTATTGCTTTTCTTATTACAATCCTATTGAGATGTTTTCATCAAGTTAAGCCAAAGGAAGACTAGGAAGACCTTAAAGCATCAAAGTATAAAATGATGGTCAATACAGAATGCTAACTTCTGAAGTTATTGACAGAACCTCCCCTGACAGTGCCTCAATTTTAATGTACAAAGGGAGGAATATACATGTCAACATACCAAAAATCATGCAATATCCCAAAGAGGAACTAAAGTCTCCATAAAACATTGTCCCAATAGACAGAGCACATTTACAAAGATTCAACACGCGGTGTCATCTCGCCATTTGCTGTGGCTGTTGGGCGATTTATGAAATTAACTTGAGGGTACTAGGGGTCAGCTCCCATAATCCAGTCTTGCCCCCTAGAAGTTGACAGTCAATCATGTTACTGCTCAGAGACCCACCCCCTCCCTGAAACAGAAGAGTTTAGTTTTTTGCAAACATTTAAAGATCTGTGGTATTCAGTTCAGATTACCGTAATATGACTTGTACAAGAATCTGGAATGTGTACCAATCAGCATATAATGGCAAGGTGTCAGGGACCTCCTGAATGAAAGGTGTTAATTGAATTGTGGCTAAAGCTGGACACACATTTTTAAACAGTCTTTATAAAATTACAAGGCTACACATGGCCCCGAGCATTCTCCCAATTATGAAGTATAGGGAGAACCTTATAGATCGACACATTCTCATAAGTACAGGGGGCCGGCCAACGTGTGGGGGAAATTTCCAGTCAGTTCTGAGCATTTCCAAAGCAGAGTGTACACGTTTCTGCACAACTCACTTTAATAATAAAGTGCAGATTACTTCCCTTTAAGCTTATACCCAGAGAAAACTGTTGTGTTCTTCTTTAAGAATTATATATACACACACACACACACGATATAAAATCTTTATACACACTACTATAAAAAAATTTTTATACGGTTTTTCGAGATTACGCATTCTATTTTGAAGGGTCACCGAAATTTTCGAAAATTTTAATTTTAAAGGAATTTTCGAAAATTTTGTAAAAATTATACAGTAACACTGTAAATGGCTCTGGGACCTGGGGAAGGACAGATTCTTTCAAATCATAATTGGTTACATTAATTTTTTTTCAGAAAGAAACCGATTGTTATACTATCAGAAAGAAACCGATTGTTATACAATCAGAATCTTTTGAAATAATCTAATTGTAACAAATTCTAATTGGAAAAGAATCTGATTGGTATACTAACAAATCGGTATCTTTCTGAAAGAATCTGAATGTAACAAATTCTGTTTAGAAAATAATCTGATTGGTTAGTATACCAATCTGATTCTTTCTGAAAGAATCTGAATGTAGCCAATCAGAATTGGTTACAATCAGATTCTTTTAGAAATAATCTGATTGGTATACTAACCAATTAGACTCTTTCTGAAATAAGCAGATTGAAACCAATTGTTATACTAACCAATCAGAATCTTTTGAAATAATCTAATTGTAACAAATTCTAATTGGAAAAGAATCTGATTGGTATACTAACAAATCGGTATCTTTCTGAAAGAATCTGAATGTAACAAATTCTGTTTAGAAAATAATCTGATTGGTTAGCATAGCAATCAGATACTTCCTGAAAGAATCTGATTGTATCTAATCAGAATTGGTTACAATCAGATACTTTTAGAAATATCTTATTGATATGCTTTCTGGAAGAATCTGATTGTAACTAATGGTGATTGGGAAAGAATCTGATTGGTATACTATTCAATCAGATTCTTTCTGAAACAATCTCATTGTAACCAATTCTAATTGGAAATAATCTGATTGGTATACCAATACAATTCTTTCAAAAAAACAAAAAGCAGATTGTAACCAATTAATAATGGTTACAGTCAGATTCTTTCAGAAAGAATTTGATTGGTATGCTTTCTGGAAGAATCTAATTGTCCCCAATTAGAATTAGTTAGAATCAGATTCTTTTAAAAATAATCTGATTGGTATACTAACCACTCAGATTCTTTTTTAATCAGAATTGGTTACAATCAGATTCTTTCAGAAAGAATCTAATTGTCTTTTCCCCAGGCCATTTTCCAGGTCCCCAAACTACTTACAGTAAGTTACTGTATAATTTTTACAAAATGTTCAAAAATTCCTTGAAATTTTCTTCGAATTTTCTAACGCGTTTCGGAAAAAATCTGCAAAGCGGAATTCCCCAGCAAAATCCATGAATCACTGAAATCCGGCGCGGAACTGGGTTCAGATCAGCGATCCGGTACATCTCTATTCATGATCGATTTATTATAACATTGTATATAGTGTTAATAGTTCAGTAGAAACACCACAGTGAAATACAATTGTTGTGCAAAGCTTGAATCAATCTTCCCCCTTAAATTTCCAACCAATAATAGATCAATAGCAGATCCATTGGATCATTCTATAAATTAAAGTGATCAATCTGTCTTTCAATACTCACCCTCCATTAAGGCCGCTCTACAACGCACCAAATGGCGCACACCCTCCATTAAGGCCACTCTACAACGCACCAAATGGCGCACACAACCGCGAGCGGTATCGCACGTGATTTTGTGCATGATTCTTGTGCGTTTTGTTTCCACATGCATTTTGCACATGTGATTTTGCCATTTTCCTTTACGGAAACACATACGTTAACGCACCAAAAACGGTGAAAGCATGCATTGCCAAAACGCGAACAAACGCACAATCGCATGCGCACTGGAAATCGCGGTAATTTCCGCGTTCCCGCAATTTCCATTTTTGGGGAAACGTGGGCGCAAACGCGAGCGAAAACACGTGCGCAAACCTGCGAAAAATGCGCTAGTGTGGCTAGCCCTAAGTTACAACTGTCACCAGGGATTCTGTTACAGAGGGATCACTATTGGTAAATCTGAGGTCCTATAAAGAACACAGACTATCCTTTCATGTTTCAATCTTATAACATTTTATCAGTTCAGGACACAGGCTCATGGCTTCTATGGGGTCTATTGTTTAAATAATGTAATAAACCATTAACAAACTCACTTCATTGTCTCAGAGAAGTGGGCATGGAGAGGTTTTCCTCTCAGTCCACCTATCATGTATAGCAGGGATAAGCAGCCAGTAGATCTCCAGATGTTTGAAAACTACAACTCCCAGCATTCCATTACAAGCACTCTGTAGTTAGGGAATTAATACTACAACTCCAAGCATTCCTCTACAAGCACCCTGTAGATATCGCTTACTGTCCAGCAAACAGCAGCTCTCCTTTGTTTCTACTGATAGGGGTGGGGTGAGAGACTGTCCCATGTTTTACAAAGGAAGTGACATAAGTCTTGCAACTTCCTACTAACACTCAGAAAATGTTTTGATTCGCTAACACTGCCGTCAATCTAATATTGAGCACACCATTGGATACAACACTAAAAGGGAAGTGATAAATAAGTTCCTTTGTAAGCTTCCATTGCCTCCCTGTAAAACTTCCTGGGGTGTGGCTTAACAGTCCAAGTGCAAGTAGTTTTATTTATAGATTTTGCCTTATTTACATTTCTATATACTTTAATGTCATTACTACATATTTGTTAATATTGATATAACTATTCATTTAGTGCTTAAACAACACATAAACACTGTCCCTATGTATATTACTTTTACCCACCCCCACCAACATAGTACCTCCGAAAAACCCGATGTATTCCCCATGAAATTATAAAATTTATATAATATAAGGGATATATATGCACACACACACACACACGGTGAACCTACTCGTGAACATGCTATATGGAATAGGCCTTGGGAAAACAAATTGATTGCAACTAAATACCGCAGTACTTGAGTGACTGGCGGGCGTCACACTGTTCTTGTGTCTCATAAGCATGTGCGGGCTCTTTGTTTGTGTTGTTAAAGTCTGTGAGCTTTGTGTGTTTTTATTAAGCGTGCTTTATTTTTTGCACATTAGATAGCAGTGTGTCACTTTGTTTGCACTTTAACACTTAATCCTTGCTCAAGGACCACTTTATATGGACTATTAAGATCCCAATAGTTTCTGATCAGAATGGAAAGTGCCATGATGTCTTTGTTCGTTTAGTTTTAAAGGGCATGTCCACCCCGAAATTTAACTTTTGATATGTGGTAGGGCATGCTCCCCCAGCCCCAACCGCATTAATATAATTGTTAGAAAGTCCCCCGATTCTTACTTACCTGCCCTCTCTCCTCCGCTGCAGTGTTCAGGCCCTCTGCTTGCATGGAATTGAAAGCAGGGGGCGGGACCGGCAGCCGCATCCGTGATTGGCTGAGAGGCAGGGAGGGCTGCACTGAGCATGCCTCAACCTTGATGAGGTTGAGGAAGTCTCAGGCACAGCATGAGTCACACACTGCTCCTACACAGCAGTTTCCTGGACTTTGGAGGGGCACAGCAGGGGAACTATTTTGAGCAGGAATGTAAGGCAAGGATTGTTTTAAACTACTTGATGTGGCCAGTAAGGGGTTAAATTTTAGTTTTGGGGGTGGACATGCCCTTTAACGGTCTGTAAAGTGTGAGACATGTGGGTAGTGTGTGTCTGTTGCTTAAAGGGGAAGTTCAGTGCAAATACATATGCTTTTCAGAAAAAAAAGGAGCAGTATTTTTCCATCACAATGACCTTAACCTGCCCATTCAGCATTTTGTCTGTGTATAAATAAATGCAACCAAAATACTGACTTCCTGTTTGTAGGACCCCTAATAGAGACCGTTGTGGTCTTGCCCTTGACCCAGCGCCTGGGTTGATTCAGTTTCTCAGTAGAGATCTGAGCATTGTTGAGCCATCCAACAGCCAATCAGTAGAAATTACTGTTTCCAAGGATGTGGTGCATCCTGGAAGAAGTAGGTCGGTTAGAACCTGAAATGTCAGCTCACTAATGTCAACAGCAGGGAACAGCAAATGGTATGAAATCAACTGATTTTTCAAAATTGAAGAAAATATGTAGAATCACTAAGTATGCATTACACAAACTAACAATTTAACAAATAGTCATAATTTCCACTGAACTGTCCCTTTAAGTCCAGGTAATGAAGGTAATTCCCATGAAGTACATACCCCCCAACCGGTGGATGGGGGAGTGTCTGATGTTGCAGTGTCCAGGAGACATGGCTGTGACATTTGGTGTTGTGGTTGCAATGTTTGGGGGCATGGCCAGGCTGTTAAAAAGCGTGGGCTTGGTCCGGGCCATTTGGAGGTGTGCCTGTGATGTTTGGGGGCATGGACATAAAGTTTGTGGATGTGGACATGTTTGGGGACGTGACCATGATGTATGGGGCGGGCCTTAATGTTTTTTTTGTTTTTTTTTTGGGGGGGGCACCACAATATCTAGGTGCATGGTCACAACATTAGGATGCATGGTTGTGATATTTGGGGGCCTGGCATTTATATTTGGGGGTGTGGCCTAGATGGTTGGGGTATGATTGTGGCTGTGACAGCACCATTTAGGGGTGTGGCAGTTGACTTTTGGGGTAGTGGCCTTGACAGTTGGGGTATGGGCGTGATAGTGATGTTTGAGGGCGTGGGCATGGCCATGACATTTTGATGCGTGCCCATGATGTTTGGTGATAAGGCCGTGCCTTTGGGGGCGTGCTCATGATGTCTTTGGTCGTTTTCCATTGCTACAGAACATTCCAGAAGGATCTGCTTTAAATTTCTTAGCACGACAATAACCATAAATGTGGTTAATATCACCAATAGTAACAGTCTTTCCAGGGTTTATATTTGAAACCTTCCAGGAGCAAATTGTAATGTTTTACAGACCTTAAGGGAAATGTCTCATTCCCTCTGTTATAGCAGCTGTTGTTCTGTGTCTGCAGCTCTCTGAGTTATGTAGCCGTACATTATGCGGTTGTTGTGTCACTGAACTGGACTCTGTGTGTTGTTGAAGTCAGGCAGCACACAGAGCCCAAGACCTTCACCTGAGTTGCTGAATGGGGCATCACACACTGCAAGTGACATGCAGCCTTTTTGTTGTAGAACTTGGACATCACAGGCTTCGGCCCTTTCAAAGGGCGTCGCCGTTATGTGGATGCATTCAGGTGTGGCTGTGAGGTGAGCACATACATACAAGATTTCTACTTTATACAGTGGTTTGCAAAAGTATTCGGCCCCCTTGAAGTTTTCCACATTTTGTCAAATTACTGCCACAAACATGAATCAATTTTATTGGAATTCCACGTGAAAGACCAATACAAAGTGGTGTACACGTGAAAAGATGAATCATGCAGGATTCCAAACATTTTTAACAAATCAATAACTGCAAAGTGGGGTGTGCATAATCATTCAGGCCCCTTTGGTCTGAGTGCAGTCAGTTGCCCATAGACATTGCCTGATGAGTGCTAATGACTAAATAGAGTGCACCTGTGTGTAATCTAATGTGACAGCCTCAGAGGTTGTCTAAGAGAATTTTGGGAGCAACAACACCATGAAGTCCAAAGAACACACCAGACAGGTCATGGATAAAGTTATTGAGAAATTTAAAGCAGGCTTAGGCTACAAAAAGATTTCCAAAGCCTTGAACATCCCTTGAACACTTGTACAGAGGATAGAATCTTGCCCATCACAACCATGCATGAAAGACGGTGGTATAGGTCTGTACAGGGCTCATATATGGTTTTTAAAGCCCTGTACAAAGGCTAGATATAGGTCAGCCTAAAGTGTGGATTACATTCAACTAAGATCATTAAAACATTCAGGTAGATTCAATAAAAGTTTAAAATGGTGCTAATTTTGCCCCAACCAATCAGATCTTATTTAACATTTGAAAGCTAATATCTGATTGGTTGGGGCAAAATTAGCACCATTTTAAACGATAAGAACTGTTATTGAATAACCCTGATTGTGTTTTCCAACAACAATTTTTACTCGTGCCGATGAGGATATCAATCATTTTCGGTGTTAACTTCCCTTTCGAACATTTGTGTTTTGAATACATCTTTACCTTTGTGCCCATGCTTCCGAGACATCTCCACGTGGGTCAAAAGATCCCAAAAATCTCTCACAGTGAAGTCAAAGCCAAGAGAAGACACGTTCAGCTGTTTCCCCTCTGTTCACAAAACCCACTCTAAGCGCATCTCCAGTATTATAGGCTCTGAAAGAGAAAAAAAATGGTAGATATAGCCATACTTTTGGAATGCTGCAAACAATTTAGCATTCACTAGTATAGTAAACAAAATTATTCTGTGCAATATCATTTTGTCCATATTTCCTATATGGCTTGAAATTCATCAAGTGCAACTAAAACCCCAAAAAGGATAAGATTTAAATGTTGAACATGGCACATAAACACATATCCCATTCAAAACCATAGCATCCCTATAAAGAGAATATTTTTTTGTTTTCATACAACTTACTGGAGGCAAATTACTGTAAAAAATCTCCATTCCTCAATATCCAATAAAATTATCAAATCTAACAGTTGTTACTTTATTTTTTTATAGATAATCAAGTCTATAGCTTTAGTTTTTAAAAGATTTTGCATAAATATTGTCCATAATTTCCGAAAGTGACCAATTGCTCCCAACCACTTATCAACCTTAATTTGTTGGGCTAAGTAATTGGACATGTCGTTAAATCAGGGTTCACCCTGAGGTTGTAAATGGACAGATAGCAAGATTGACAAGGCCAACAAACGACAAAAGACTACAGATCAGCTTTTCATTTGGTCAGAAATATCTGGCCATGGTTGGCCAATGTCATGTGTACACTTAAAGTTAATTACTAAAACAAATTACACATCAGACAGCAAGATTCTTAATTGAGAAACATTGCATGTATAAATTTGCAGTGTGTTATTCTAAATAAATGTGTTTTACTTATTTAATGCAACACACAAGAAATACTACAACACAAACCATTTCCCCAACTTTTAATCAAAGCACCCAAATGGGAGCCACAGGCATAATTTCCACAATATGAGATGTGCACATTCTATCCCATGCTAACATCTATTTCACTCTTTAGAACAGTCCAAATATTTGTGGTGTCAGCTGCCTAAAAGCCTCTCACAGTTTCTATAGTAAAATCTAGAAGAGCCAGAGGAAGTTTCCATGGAGAAAACGTCAAATATCCCAAAAGACCTGTAAGAAACTTATTAAAACTGTAACAATACTTCACTTGTAAGTAAATCCCTAGAAACGATTTGTTATCCTTTCAATGTCCTTAGCATACAGTACAGGAGAAAAAGTAAGCAAACAAAATTTCCTTCTGGTGAACATACATTTCCCACTGCATTTTCTTACTCATGTAGCGATTCTAAATAATAAACATATATTTCCACAACAGCAACTTTATGCCAATACACACAAGGTGTATAAGATGAAGAATATGGGCTGTGCTTAAAAAGTATTGTATTAAAGAGGCACAATGGAGTATTTAAATATTAAATTTAATCATGCTCTGCTGAGCAGTTTTGCTCAACAATTTTCCTGTGGGCTTCCAAGGTATTTCTGTTGTTTTGCTCGGTCTTCAAATCAGTAGTACTCCAATAGCAGCCAAGTAGCTAATTTACCAAGCCAAATGCTTCTCCAGGGAAGCTTCCCTGCCCAGTAAAACAGCACTGCAGCTGCCAACTGTAGCTGTGCTGGGAGCAAATCCCCTCAACTTATCAGGGGCTGACCCAATATCAGGTTCTCACCCAAAATGCCTGCCCTGTATGTCTTTTTTTACATTATAACCCTAAAAAGTAAAGCCAGAAATATACGCAAATAGTGGAAATTACATTTTTTAGTAATATACAGCACTAATAATGCCTACTTATGCCTTAGTCCTGTTGAAAATCTGAGCTCTATTAATAGCCCTTGTCACGGCATACTCACTGGTTAACTTTCTTAAGCATTGTTTAAAAGAGGGTTTCACAGACTCCTGTGTGCCGTGAGAAAGAGTGGCGCACAATGTTTAATCTAAACTTGCCACATTTTTCTCCAAAATTTATAACAATATATATATTTTTAATATAGTCAAATATATTTTAAGTGCATGTCCACCCCCAAAAACTAAAATTTAACCCACTACTGGAGCCAGTGTAGTGTTAAAAAAATACTAACCTTACATCTCTACTCTAAATGGTTCCTGTGTTGCCTGTTCAAAGTTCCAAAAACTGCTTCCTTTTCCTCTAAGAGGGTGGAGATAACCTTTAAAGTCTATTACAATTTACATGGTAAAGAATATTACATAAACATTAGAGTCTATTAAATACACAAGATTTAGGTTTGATACCGTATATACTCGAGTATAAACGGAGATTTTCAGGCTAAAAAAAATAGCCTGAAAACTGAATCTCGGTTCATACTCGAGTCAAAGACTTACCTGCTCCGGCGGCCGCTCGCTCCGCATCCTCTGCTGGCTGACGTCACTGCTGAGTAGTGAGGTCAGCCAGCAGGGGATGCAGAGCACATGGCAGAGGAACCGATCGTCCAAGGTAGGAAAAGGCAAATGAACAGTGGGGCCACAGCAGTAACAGTGAACTGAGAGTGGGGGAAAAGTAATTCCTGCAGTGGCAAGGAATTGCCACTGAAGAGGTTTGCTGGAAGTTGTAGTTTCCAAACATCTGGAGTGCCAAGGAATGAGGCTTTAGTTGCCTTTTAAATGGACAGAAGAATTCCCATACAGTAATAGCCAAATACAGTATGGGTCTTCTGCTGTCCATTTAAAGGGCAACTAAAGCCTCAATACAATACAGAATTAGAAGGAGAATGGTATCTATTGTTGCCTTCTGATGCTGTTTTGTTGTGAGGCTTTAGTTGTCCTTTAAATGGACAGCAGAATTCCTATACAGTAATCCCATACAGTAAAAGCAATACTGGATTTGGCTATTACTGTATGGGAATTCTGCTGTCCATTTAAAGGGCAACTAAAGCCTCAAAACAATACAGAATCAGAAGGCAGTAGTGGTTATATTTTCTACCCTTGGTTTATAATTAAGTCAATCATTTTTACTCCTTTTTAAAAGGTAATAATAGGTACCTTGGTTTATACTGTCTGTTTATAGTCCAGTATATACGGTAAATGTGCATGTTTTAATGAGGAATACTAATAGTTATGTTACAACACATTTTACACATGCAAAATTAATTGGAAAGTATTTTGCTTTACCCTTTGCTTATGGGCAATTAAGGGATATCTCCTTTCCTTATTCCCTGTAATAATAATTATACTGCTTATTGCCTTACTCAACTGTAACCAATACAGTAAAGCTGGGTACACACCATAAGATCCTTTGTCCCTCTGTGACCGATCTCCAAGGACGAAGGACTGTTATTCACGACAAAAGTAGGTGCAGCCATCAGTTTGCTGCTTCCTAGCATGCAGTCCATAGAAAATTGCATGATCGGCTGTGGTTTTCTGAAACGTTCGATTGCCTATTCGATGAACAAATGGTTGGAAGTTGTTCATGGGCCACGAAAAGCTGTGAAATTTTTTGGCCTGATCAACTGATACACGATCATGCCAGGTGGAAAATCTTCCATTGAGGTAAGAGACCTATGGGAGGTGTGGGCCTTTTGCCTCTGAGGAAGTGACATATCTGTCACAAAACGCGTCACAAAAGGCGGTGCCTCAATATCCACTCCCCCCTCCTGTGATCAGTTACACAGCATAGCGGGATTGTTTCAATCTTGGGCATGCTATCGATAAGTATGCTTTTACTATATATTTAATAAAGTCAGGTTTTATACTCTGGAGCGTGAAGCCCGTTTGTCTATACTACATCTACAAATGGGCTATGGTAAAGTGGGAGGACATAAGAAATAATTTTAGGAAAAGTTAAAATCTGCTAAGACAAAAGGAAATGCATCAAAAAAGACGATGGGGGGGGAAAGACCTAGAAACTGCCAAACTGCCTAGGTCACAACACACTGCCCATTACACACAGAAGTTGTCTGTTTGGGGATCATTAGATAAATCTTGTTTGGAGCAATCATCCAGGGGTCATTTCAAATGATAATTATCTAGCATATGTACATAGTTTAAAGGTGACTATATGCTGACCTGACAATTTGATCAGTCATGAATGTTAACCAATCATAACATGGGGTACCTGCAGAAATTCTTGTAACAGAAACTCCTGGACAGATCAGTGTTTGTGATTATCATTCTAGTCCTAATGACAGTTGAAAATATCTGTTGTATTCAATTAGATTATTATTATTATTATTGATTTATATAGCGCCAACATCTTCTGTGGCCCTTTACAATTACATAGTCATACATTACATACAGGGTAATACATGTTATACAAAGTCATACATATTACATACACAAGTAATACATAATAAAAGTAAACAGAATGAGGAGTTTCTTACAGCAATACCATGATACAATAGGAAAGAGGACCCTGCCCAAAGAACTTACAGACAAGAGGATATGGGGGTGAGACATTAGGTTGCGGGAATCAGTAGGCTGTAAATGGAATGGCAATAGAGTGTGAAAGGCAGGTTGCATCGTATTGGGTAATAAGGGGGTAATGTTTAGGCCAGGTTATATGCTTGCCTAAAGAGGTGGGTTTTAAGGTGTTAAGGGACGGTAAGTGACGGACAGATGGACGAAGGGAGTTCCAGAGCAGAAGGGCAGCACAAGTAAAGTCCTGAATGTGGGCATGGTAAGAGGTGACCAGAGTGGATAAGAGAAGGGTATTGTTTTCAGAGCAGAGGTTGCGCCTGGGACGGTATCACTGGATCAGCTCTGAGATATATGGAGGGGCTATGTTGGATAGTGCTTTAAAGTATAAGGTAAGCAGTTTGAACTGGATCCTTTGCGTGATGGGCAACCAGTGGAGGAACGGACAGAGAGGAGAGGCATTAGAGAAGCGAGAAGAGAAATGAATGAGCCGGGCAGCTGAGTTGAGAATGGATTGAAAGCAGTGCCAGGCAGTTGGTTTAATAAACCACACAGGAGTGTGCTGCAGTAGTCTAGCCTATCAACTGGACTTGAAGTTTAGTTCTTGAAGACGTTTCGTTAGTCATCCGGATGTCATTGGATGACTAGAGAAACATCTTCAAGAACTAAACTTCAAGTCCAGTTGATCTAATTGAATACAACAGATATACCATGACCTGGATGAATGAGAACCTTCACAAGCATACGACAGTTGAAAATTATTGGCCAGAGTGTTTTTAAATGTCGTAAGGTAGAGAAAGCAGTGTTTGACCAACTTGTACTCCCTGGAACATATGCCAATCGAGCATAAAAAAATCCCCTACCACAAAAAATCCCAACACAGTTTTAAGAAACAGGAGAGAAATCTAAATCAAAGCTTTTTTAAAAAGGTCACTGGAGAATCGTTAGCTTACTGTGTTTTGCACACTGACGTCAAACAACAGTCAGTTTCTGGTGGTTACATCTGGCTAATTGGCTGTCCCTTACCAAGCTATTTTCAGTCTGTTGACTGAATACTGGGCAAAACGTACAGCAATAGAAATTCAAGTATGTTGTAAATGTCATTGAGAATAAGGATCGGTAACATGTACATCCAACATAGTAAATTTTGTGCCAAAAAAAAAAAAAAAGAATGCCAGACCAGCATTTTAATCAGCTATGGCTTAACCTCTTTGAACGATCTTCAGTCTGAACGCTTACAGCTCTAGGTTTAGCATGCCCAATGCATTCTAATCCATACTAATGAAATCTTTTTCCATCAAAAGGCAATAGAAGCAAAAACGTTTATTGCCTTTGTTTAGCAATGATAGGATTGCTTTGGAAATATCGCAGAGTATCTACTGTTATGCAGGCTACAGGCAACATACCACTTGGTCCTATTTAGTGATCAACTTTCAACCGCAAAATGAACGGTGTGAGGAACTTCGAAAAAAGGGGATTTTTGTACATACAAGTAAAATCCTTTTTGCTGAAGCCGTAAGGGGGACCCAGGAACCATTGGGTTAAGCACCATTCTCCAGGAGCGAACACTTTAAAATTGAAAGGAAGTGAGGCTCCGGTGCTCCTCTCTGAGCACAGGAAGCTTCCTCCAGTTTTTCCCAAAGAGGGAGTGTAAGCAGACAGAAAAATTACCGTTAGTATAACAATAACAAAGGTAACAAGAAAGAAACACATTAACATGTCAAACAGGGAGGGAAGTACCTGGGTCCCCTTTACGGCTTCAGATTTTACGGGTAAGTACAAAAATCCCCTCTTCTAAATAAGCCTGCAGGCGGACAGAGGAACCATGGAGATGCCCTTAAGTCCTGAAATTAAGGGTGGGCAGAAGGAGAATACTCATACCTCTGCAGCTCTCAGGGTAGAGCAACCTAAGGCATACAGCTGAAGGATGATGTCTAGTACAGGGGTGTTTGAGGGGTCCTTGGCCATCGCCTGATATAATTGATCCAGTCAAGCTTCAACGGCTTTGGCCACCCAAGCCAAGGCGAAGGTGGTTTGCAAGGCTGCACCCAAGGCCGAGAAGGAAGCTCTTAAGAGTCCCTCTACTTGCCTATCTGTGGGATTCTTAAATGTGGCTGCGTCTGACGGGGATGGAAAGCCTTGCCACCAGAGGGTCTACCGCTGGGGGAACCGATCATCTGTCCAAGTCTGGATTTGGTAAGGAAACATTGCCTGGAATTGTCTGGATTGGTGGAATTTCTTTCTGGAGCGGCTCTAGCCTAATAGTTTGTAAGAAGGAAAAGTTATGGTTGCCTAACCAGAGACTTAGATGGGTCCTCTGGTTCGTCTGGATCTTGAATATTAAGGACTTGTAACACTGCCCTAAAAAGATTGTTGATTGTCTCCAGTGTGAATGTGGTCTGGACCTCTTGTTTGGAAGATATGGAATTCAGTTTCCCTTCTTCTGAGCTCTTCCCTTCTTCCATAGAACCTTCCTCTAAGGAAGTGATGAGTGGAGTCTCCATGGGTTTGCGCCCTTTGAACCCTGGGTTCCGTTCCCGCTGGAGTCACAAACTGCAGGACCTAGGAAATGGAAGCTGATAAAACGGACATAGGAGACTTTGCCCAGACTGGTTCACACTCCTGGGGGGTTCTGGTGGCAAGGCCGACCCCAAAGGAGGATTCTTTAGAAAATCAATGGATAGCCCACTCGGGTTCCTGACTGGCAAGGGCAGTCAGCGCAGGCTTGGGGGCTTGATTTGAACTGCATGGCTCACATAGTGACCCAGAGTGACCGGCCAGCAACTTTGTCTGGCACAAGGCACAGACATATGAAATGGCAGGAGCAGATTTTGTTGCTTTAGAGCGGGGCTGGAATTTCTACTTGTTTGACATGGGGTAGAAGACTAGACAGTATGGAAAGCAAAAACTTTGCTTTTGTTTGTCTTTTTTTTTTTAATACGTCTCTTTAAAGGCACTAGGGAAAATTTCCTAGGGCCCCCATAAAGCAAAACAAGGAAAGAGCAATCTACCCAAGAACAACACTAGACCAAGAGCCACCCTTAAAGGAAAGAATAAGAGATAGAGAGAAAAAACTTTGCTGAGTAGAAGCTGAAGCAAGCCTGGAAAGGAGACCACCATGCTGCAGAAGGGCGCCAGGAGGATAAGACCCGCGGAGCCGGAGAGAAGTTTTTTGTTGTTGTGTTGTAATTTATCTGAGCAGCCATTGGCAAGGTAGATTTAAATCAATAAGGGGAATGTAAGAGCCTGATTATGTAGACAGTTAGAACCGCTATAATACATTTTTCAGAAAGTCCCCCAGTGTTCTCCCTAGGGTCTTTTAGACGGACGGCCCACCCGGCTACTTTTTCATGCCAACCGGCTGGAAAAAAATTCTTGAGAGAACACTTGTGATTTAAATGAATTTAGAAGTAGGTTTAATAGGTGTGCCAATAGGTCAGTAAAAACTCCCGCCAAAATTACTCAGTCCAGACCCCTTTTTTACACCTGCAAGAGCTTTTCCAAGATCTCCAAGGCCACAAAAGGGTATCACATGTGCTTGTGCTGCTATGTTACATGGGTTACCTGCAGATGTTTACGAACTACAACTCCCTGCGTTCTACAACCATGGAATGCTGGGAGTTATTGTTTTCAAACCTCTAGTGGGACAAAAGTTAGACATAACTGACCTATATAATGAGCATGATGCAGTGCACATTTTCCCTTACCACCAAATTTTCCCGTCCTACCCCACCCGGCTTCTTTTTCATGCCACCCGGCAGGGAAAAAATTCTGGGGAGAACACTGTCCCCCAAACTCTTCTTACCTTCCCTCTTTCCTCCACCGTACTGCCCTACTCCCTCTGCTTGCATGAAACTACAAGCATGGGGCCGGACTGGCAGCCGCATCCCTGATTGGCTAAGAGGCAGCCAATTACTGACGCAGATGCCGGCTATACAGGATGCCGGGGGAGAGAGGTAAGGTAAGTAAAGTTCGGGGGAGTTTCTGGAAAATCTATAATAGCGGTTAGGGCTGGTAGAACTATTATATAACAAAGGATTTTTACACTAAGGGGAGGGAGAGGGAGGGCTGCTCTGAGCAAGCCAAAAACCTCTGAGAGGAAGCCTCAGATGCGGAAACAATTTTACTCCCTGCAGTTCTCCTGGTGGTCAATTTTTGGGGATTTTGGGGGGACATTACAGGAGAACTATTTGGAGCTGGGATGTAAGGTAAGTATTTTTACACACTACACAGTGGTGGGTTAATTTATAGTTTTGGGGGTGGACATGCCCTTTAATACATTTAGTTTTTGTTGATCCTAGCTTATTGCCATTTGGAATCAGTAAGGAATTCTTACCCTTTTAGGCTGAGGCCACACTAGAATGCACAAAGAAGAGCTGTGCGTTTGTGCACTTTTGTCATGCGCTTGTGTCTGCTTTTACGTGCATTTGCGCTTGTGTTTCCCAGGAGATAATGGGTAAATCCGTACCTTAAAATCGCATGTCCTATATCGCATGGCCTATTGATTTGTGTCTGCTTTTCATGTGCTTCCATAGACTAGTTACAAGTGCAAATTTTACAAAACCAGACCAAAAATGTTGATTGAATGCATTAGAAAATTGCAACAGATCGCATCGCACATCGCGCGCAGTGGGGCCTACTTCCCACAATTTATTTCATAAATAAAATGCCATTGCAGATTGCAAAATACTCTAGTGTGGTCTCGCCTTTAGGCTAAGGCCACACTACAATGGTCACAACTGCTCATACGATTCCTGCGCATTCTTGTCCCCTTGTGGTGCAAACCCTGTAATATTCCGTTGGTGAAGCTCATGCGAATCGCAGCAAAAACGGTGATTGCATGAGAAGCGGATCGACGCGAACGGACACCTACTGTGGCAAGACCAATTGACACTAGCGGGCTCTTTTTAACACGTGATTGGGTCGCATGTTAAAAATGTGACCGATTCTTTTAAGAATTGGGGGGTTTGCCGGTATATAATAGACCATTATAATATTATGCATTTTTAAAAACACATTACTGCACACTGATAGTGTGGCCTAGGCCCCGCTATACATGTTGTAATCAATTTTTGTACAGCATGCTTTCTACAATCTGCAAACACACCCTGCTTACATAGAAATTCAGGGAACTAAAGGCTGGTAAAGACGACCGAACAATCATACATGCATGGCTACTTGGCTGTACGATTATCATTCAGAAAGGCTCTCTGTTGGCTGTTGCGTACAAAACCACACGTATCTGCTTTAGCTCCACAATCTGTGCTGTAATAATTTTCCCAATGCATCAATCATAATTTTTGGACTGTTTCTGTGCGATATCCATATTAACGCAAGGTACACCATCGAAGAAAGCGTAGGTACAAATGCACAGATAGTGTGAAAAAGAAAAAGGGCAAATGCAAAAAAAAAAGTATAGGAAGGTAGAATGCACAGAAATATACTGTATGTGGGATGAAGCATAACATCCATGCTAATTTGAGAGCAGACCAAAAACCAAAAGAGTAAAGGGCTGCTCTGAGCAAGGCAAAATCCCCAGAGGACAGCTCAGAGTCGGAAACAATTTCACTGGTGGCCAGGCTCCTGGTGGTCAGTTTTTATAACTTTGGCGGGACATTACAGGAGAACTATTTGGAGCTGGGATGTAAGGTTAGGATTTTTATACAGTACAGAGTGGGGCCAATAGTGGGTTAAATTTTAATTTTGGGGATGGACATGCCCTTTAATAGAAGTTTATTTACTTTTTGTAGTAAGTACAGTATTGTATAGAGATCAATACAAGTGCTACCAATGGGTTAACAAGACAATTACCAATAACCATTCATCATTTCTATAAAAAAAAAAAAAAATCTCCCTGCACCCTGAACTCTACATTCAATAGCCAAGACTAGGAACACATCACTCCCGTGTGACTGGGCAGGAAAGACGAAACCAAAAGCTGTGACTGTCCAGCTGCACAAAGAAGGTCTGTTTGGAATGAGACAGCCTACCTGAAAATAATCCCAGCTGTGTCAAAAAGTCTAGAAAGATTCTTAGGAAAAGGAATGTTTAACCATTTGTTTACTGGGAGAGTCAATGGCACATTTAATAGTGTAAAATACATCAGCTGTTACCCATCAGCAAAATGGAGCTTCGGTCCAACTGGAAAATATTAGCAAATACAGACAATACTCACTGAAAGTATACTGAAGTCATGAGGCGCTATCAGATTCCAAGGGATCTTACAGCAGCAATCTTGGCAGCTCAGTTCTGAAACTTGTGTCTGCGTGGCAGATCTGAGAGCAAATACACATCTTTACATTTTAAGGACTGCAAACACTGCAGGGCACAGTTTTATCTGGCCCTAAAGTAAATTAATACAATTTTGCTCATGGTGGCCATACCTTGACACAATGTTAGACTGATTATACTATTAGATTTAGCAAATAAGAAATGGAGACTTCTGGGTAATTCCCATGGTAGCCATTAGGAAATGCTACAACAACTAAGAGGCTTTAACAGCATTCCACAAGCTAAATTAAAAACAATAACGATTTAGGTAACCAATTAACCAGTCGCCCTCTAAATAAAAATCTGTTTATAGGTTAAGCACCCCCTAAAATTTATTTTTCGTTATACATACCCTTTTCAAAGATGCTTCTTAACTTATTTATATACCTCAATCCTTCGCTGCTTCACTTTCCTCTGCAGCTTCCAGGTAACAGACTCTGTGAAGGCCGTGATGTTGACGTCACTGCCAATGTCTGATATTCGATACATTTGTGGAGGTGCTTAACCCATATACAGATTTTTATGTTAAGTGCCTATTAGTTACTATAGTTCACAAGCAATGAAGATATTAGGATAACCATTTCTAAAACTGTAGTAATTAAAAAGCATATTCGTTAGAATGATTTTCTGTTATGCATTTCTGTGGACTTTTATATACAGTCCTCCCTCAATGTGTTGAATTTCCTTTTTACATCTGACTGAAGAAAACCTGACAGTAAAAAGGCACCCCATGGTAGCGATTTGTGCTTCCACATGTATGTACCGTATATGTTTCTACATGCTTTTAGACACAGTTCCCATTTATGGAGTCTTTACTGTCCCTGCATTATCACATTCTATATGCATTACACTAAAATGCACTATACTATCACACACTATATGCATTGCACCAACATGCACTGAAACATGCATAGTGCCTTTAGTGCCTGGTGGTTTAAGTGTATTTTAAACTCCTCCCTCCTACCTACTACCCAGGAATAAGGCCTAAAACACCAGGTCCTCATTCACCTGTGTACGACCAATAGCCATAAAAGGACATGTCGACCCCCAGAACAAAAATCTATACTTACCTTCTTCCACCCCCCAAACCCAAGATTGTTAGTTACTTCCCTCCCCGTGGTCCCTGAAGCCCATAATCTTTTTTAACTGCTTTGATTCCCCTCCCTGATCCTTGTCTCCTCTTTAGGCTTGGATAGCCTTTACAGAGGCAGTGCACAGGACAGAGAAGGCCCACCAGGATGCAGAGTTTGAGATCCCTGCTTTCTTGTGGTGGTAAAAGTAAGAATCTGTGCTTCAGGGATTGTGATATTGTAAATATCACAATTTTGTACGCGTTGCCTAGTATAGATTTTTGTTCTGGGGTGGACAGGCCATATAAATGTTTACTTACAAAGTTCCACCCTCTTCCTCAGTCCAGAGCGGGGCCCTATAAACTTGATGCTGGACCAGAACTTTTTAAATTTAATAGCAATCATCTGTACTCCCATGGTTAAGTATCTAGCATTACAGCAACAAAGAGGGATACTAAGGTGGGTGTATTAACCTTTTCACTCTATGTATTAAAAATTTTCCAACTAGGCATTTGCAATTCGCTACAATATACGAAATATATATATACACCTGTGCAATCGCGGGCCTGACTATTGCATAATGTAAAGTTGGGTTCACACGATTCAATATTTCAGCCAGACCGTCATTTCAGTGTTTCAGTCATTCGGGACAAAATATTGAATGGTTCCTTGTTGCGGCCGCGACCGACATCTGGCCGTTCATGCCGCCCTTTTTGGACTGCATGCTTGGTTGTGGCAAACTGTCAGCCATGGCTGACAGTCCTTCCTCCTGGCCGACCGGTTGGAAGTGCCAAAAGGTCGATCAGGAGGAAAGATTAAAAGGTGTGTACCCAGCTTTAAGGTGCTCAATCGGGCTGTGTGGTTGATGATCTGTCTAAGCAAGTGTCCACACACCAAGCAATAATTGTCCAAAGCAGCCCACGATCACACATGTGTAGGGGCTGACAAATAGGCATGCAAAAATCTGTCCATTTTGTATCGAACACAAGAAACCTGTTGATCAAATAGATATTGCATATACCAAATGTAGTTTGAACGATAAGATCGCCAAGAGTATGGCCTACTTTAGTAGACTGAGAATAGTGTTCCACAGTAATCAACAAACACTTTCTAAATATGTATTCACCAGATGAATATTTCTCATCAAGGTGGCATACTGGCTCCTAGAATTTGCCCAGTTGTGGCTGGGGAAATAGCAAGAACTACATTATGCAGTCTCATTGGTCTCCCTACAGTTGCTATGGGGATCACAAAGTGCTCCCAGAGGTTTTGACTTCAGCGGAAGACATGGTAACTATCCCCAAAGTGAAATTTCTAGGGAATCCATACAGTGAAGTTTTTACAGAAGGATTTTGCTCACATTGAGGTCTATTCAAGAAATAAAAACTAATAAAATAATTCAGGGTCCTTTTTTCGTTTAGAAAACAAAAAACTTTTCCTAGACAACTCAAACCGTAGACTGCTTCAGACTCTAAGAATTTCTGACTACACAATGCCGACCCTCGCCAATCACAGACACTACCTTTGATAGCAGGTTTAACATTTTTTAATAAATCTCTTAAATATCAAGAGGTTTCCGTGAAAGACGCAGTCTTATTCCATTTCCTAAATAAAATACTGTGAAAGTTAAGTTATATTCTTTAACAGGATTATACTTTGGTTATTTGCAAGCTTGGCCTAGATTAGTAATTCATATACTTTCACAAAGAGCTTTGATTTGACATTCCACTATATATCTATTTGTCCTATATTCCATTTGAATATAGCATCTTTTACAGTCAGATTCCTCTTCATCCATTGCACAGCACAAGATTTACACTGTGGAACTTTTACAGCCTCTTCATTTCCTAAAGAAAATACTAAGTACAAAAGAAAAGCATCTAGTTAAATTATTTTTAGTCAGGTTTTAAATTGTTGTTCAAAATAAACTGAGGAAAAACTTGAGTTGTAACTGTAGGTTTATATTTATTTTTTAGACCATCATTTCCACAACCTTAAAAGATACTATCAGGCTAAATATGTACAGTATTTTCAAAACAAATATTGTTTTTGCAGGCCATATTCTGCACCTAACAATTTTGAAATGTTATATACTTGGGCTTGCATGCACAGTTTTGTTGTTATTAAATACATTTTCATCCTCCTACCTAGTAAAAACACTTCCCTGTGTGCTTCATCAGACCGACAGCTTTATAGTTGTATGGATAGCGTCGACACAAGCATTATTTTACTGATTCTGTGTATGCCCCATTTAAGACTGGACCAGTGACGAGACCCAGTGGGACCTGCATAAAGCCCGCCGTAGTGTAGGTAGGAGGATGATGGTGAGCAGACATACTGCAGAACTGCATTGATTTCAGAGAAGAGTCAGTGCACAGACATAAAATACTAGCAAAGCAGTTAAATATAAGTTGCATTTTCAGTTTATTTATTGTTTAAAGGATGAATTGGAATGGACCATAATTAACAATTGCTGTGTAGGCTTAAGATATACAACAACACACAATTGTGCAACAGTGATCATAGCATTAGTGAGTTTATAAGAATGTTCTCAAATATTGTAAAAATGTACCGGTACGTCTCCATCCTAAAATCTATTATTCTTAACAGGCAATGGGCATGTCCCTTTGGGAGATATTTACTTCATGTTTCCAACAGACATGACATCATTTTAGCAAAATGGTTTTTATTTGGCTAATAAAACTCTTGGAAGGGGGTTTTGGGAAAAAAACCAAGTCAAAGCTGGACACAGAACTTTTACCACTACTTAAGTCATTATTAGAATGAGGAATGAATGTCATACTTGTTTTTTTAAACTTAGTTACAAAGGCTGTTCACATCACAAACCGATGACTTGCATTTAAGTCAGGGATGTCAAATTTGCGGGCCTCTAGATGTTTGAAAACTACAAATCCTAGCATTCTGCAGCCAGGGAATGCAGGGAGTTGTAGTTTTCAAACATCAGGGGGGGCACAAGTTTGACATCCCTGCACCTTCAACAGTTATTATAAATGTTGTTGGTTGCAAGTTCCATTATTCAATAATATTGAATATTCAATAAAATGTCACCTTACAGCTATAATTCACCTGCAATGTTCTAATCAGCATCCCTCAAACCACCCTTCTTACTGCAGTACAGCACCACAAACATGACAGCTGGATTTTTCCCAGCAGTCCTTTTCATAAGTCCCCTGAGCCTTTCCTTGAATCCAAAACCTAAATATTCCTGCAGTGCATCTACTTTACCATGTCAATTCAGGTGGGACAGGTAGGCCAGTTAATGTGCTATCTAACTCCATGTGCTGCAGAACTACAACTGTTACCCTTAGCTTCAGATGCCTAGTTCACGACATTTAGATTGTTTTCTCGTTCTGATTTAACACCTTTTAATCCCAGAATCACCCATAATCCATTGCAGACTTCCCAAACTGCACTTAACCAGTAGATCCGCTGCAACCCCCAGCATCCTCTAGGCTCCTTTCGTACTTTAACATCCACTATTAACGCCAATAGAAGCTAAAGAGCTGCCCCAATCATATATAACCGCACACCCAGCTCTCTCCTGTTCATTCCGGCCCTGGGAACCCACAACACACACACCATGGAGTCTCGGTTTGCTCTCCAGACCACCTGGGGGGGTGTTTGCAATATCGTGTTTACATTGCAGAGGCCATAACCGAATTCAATTTACTACAGAAGGCTTTGGGAGGATACCGGGCGCTCACGGTCCCATTCTTCACGCTCACCTCCTCCCCCACAAAATCCCGACCACCGCAAAGCAAAGTACAAGGGTCATACCATGAAACGTAGCCAAGTGGGCCGATAAAGCTGAACGAAGAGCCCGTCCCTCCGGTAACAAGCATCCACTGAACCGCCACAGGGGGAGAACCTCGTATAGATAATAAGGGCGGGGACTGGTGCTAGTGGTAGAACGGCTTGTGGGCAAGGACTAAGGATACCAACCAATGGGAGCAGAGCATCGGGAGGGCGGGGTTTACCTAATGGAACCAGAAAGAAAATGGCAGCTTTACCAAGTGATTCGCTGGGGTGGAAGCGGAAAGAGAACTAGTGGATAGAGCGATCAGTCGTAATTCAACTTTTAGTTGTATCTGTCTTACCGGATCCTCTGATTTTGACACATTTCATACATGTCATTTTCAGGGCTTCACTGATTGCAATTAATGGACAACTCCACCCTCATAAGAACATCTTTTAGAAAGAATGGCCTCTTTAAAATATGTTGATATATCCAGGGGTGTCTCTAGGGTTTTTGCCAACTGAGCCAAACCCCGATTGCCGCCTACATCTACATGCGGCGTGTGCGCAGGCGCGGAATGAAGTGGGCGTGGCTTGTGTGGACATAGTTTGTGTGTGGGCGTGGCTTTGTTGGTGGGAGTGCGGCTAGCCATTTTGTCATTTTGAACTTGGCACCATTTATTTGTACAGTTTCTTTATATAGACATTTATCCACACCATAATTACAGAAAAATGAAGAATTTTGCCCAAAAGAACCTGCCACCACGTCAGGGTTCCTTTTAATAGGGCCCTAACTTACCTAACTAGCCTAACCTAACAAACTATCTAAAGCTAATCTAACCATATGAAATGCCTTTTAACAACATCTAACACATTTAATAAAGAAAATATGAAAAAATAACATCTGCAAGTATTTGGTTGAGCAATCTACCACTCATAGAGTGAGAACAGACAGTAAAGGTCCCATACAGTGAGAACAGACGGTAACGGTCCCCATACAGTGAAAACACACAGTAGAGGTCCCATTACAGTGAGAACAGACAGTAAAGGTCCCATACAGTGAGAACAGACAGTAAAGGTCCCATACAGTAAGAACAGACAGTAAAAGGTCCCATACATATTCTATCCTCTATCTCTCTCTCTCTCCTGCAGTCTTTGTCCTCTATCTCTCACACACTATCTCTCCTGCAGTATCTATTCTCTATCTCACTCTCCTGCATTATATCAAATCTCTCACATACACTGATCATACACACTCTCATGCATACTTTACACACACTCTCTCACACATACTGTACATACACCCTCTCTCACACATACTGTACATACACACTCTCTCACATACTGTACATACACACTCACATACTGTACATACACACTCTCTCACATACTGTAGATACACACTCTCACATTCTGTACATACACCCTCTCTTACATACAATGGTTGGCACCAAATCTGGTAAAATCATTTGCACAAACTCTGATAAAGTGTTGGCACACAGATATTGGTAAAATCATCATTGGCACAAACTCTGGTAAAGGGTTTGCACACAGATACTGGTAAAATCATTGGCACACACAAAGGCTAAACAAAGTTTATAGCTGACCATCTGTATTATGAATTCATTGGCCAAGCACAAAATGTGAATAACAAAATTATATTTGCCTGCTTAGCCTGTGGCCATTTAGTTGGGTATAAAGACAGTCGTAAGTGTGTATTAAAATACAATAAAATCAAGCAAGGGGGATAAATACATAGATAGTTCAGTACATAAATATATAACTTATATAAATAGAAGTGCTAGGGCTTTGCCACAAGAGGTAATGAGGTCCCTGCCCTGTAGAGCTTACAATCTAGTTAGGCGGGTAACATACAGATACAAAGGAATGGGTATAAGTGCTGAAGTAAGACGTATGCAGTGTAAATAAAACAATCAAATACTGTACTGGTTACCAGATAGGTAGGATGTAAGGCTAGATTTAAACCTGCTAATCTTAGACGTAGAGATAGGGGAATAGAATTCCAGAGGATGGGAGCTACAAGAGTGAAAGGATTAAGGCGAGAGGAAGCAGTCCAAGTGGGGGGTCTGTACAGGAGCTGGTTCTGCGATGAGCGGAGGGTACGGGCAGGAACATATGGGAACACTAGAGAGGAAATATAAGGAGGAGCAGCAGAGCAAAGGGATTTAAATGTTCGGAGAAGGATTTTGTATACAATGCTCTGTTAAACGGGGAGCCAGAGGAGATTCGGGATCCGGTTTATTAGAGAGCGAAACAATACGTGTGGCAGAGTTAAGTATAGACTGAACGGGAGAGAGGTGGGAAACAGGAAGACCAGAAAGTAGTAGGTTGCAATAGTCCAGGCGCGATAGGATGAGAGCATGCATAAGCATAGCGGTGGTCGGGAGAGAAAGGAACCTGCAGATTTTGGCTATATTGCGAAGGAAGAAACGTCAGGTTTTCGCAACATAGTTAATGTGGTTCGAATAATTACCCCTAGGCAGCGTGCCGATTGGATAGGGGAAATGGGGGTATTGTCAACAGAGATGGAGAAAGATGGAACAGGACCAGGTTTAGGTGGAAAAAGTTTCAGAAAGAGGTAGCGTTGAGACATCCAGGAGCAGATGGCAAGGAGGCATTTGGAGACAGGTGATTGGATGTCAGGAGTTAGCGTAGGGGTGGACCATCTATATTTTTCATTCCAAGCAGCTATGCAGTGAGCTGAAACTTTGTGGTAATTAAAGTTTAGCTGTTGTACACACACAAAAAAGGTTTTTGACAAGCAAGGGTGATATTCGGTTCAAAAACGAATCATTATTACCTGTGTGGAAGTTGACGGTCATTTACCTGCAAGCAGTATGAAGCAAGCTATGAGCCATGTGCACACCGTGGGGGTGAGTGAACTGCACATCCGCTGCCATCCCAGTCCCATCTCAGTCTCCGATAGTCACTACAGTGAGGAAGGAAAGGTGAAGACCCAGGTGGCCAGGTGGTAAAAGAAATGAGCCGCTATCCCGATGCAGAAGGGGAATGCAGTGCTTCCTAGCCCCCATAAAAGCAGATGCAGAACACGCAGGCACCGCATCGGCCGGTCTTGGGAGTGACGTCAGGCGCGCAGTGAAGGGTCCTGCAGGCTGCGCTCTGATTGGGTATGCCAAGGTGGATCAAGTTCCAGGCTTTCCCCTGCTGCTTACACAAGCTCCGCCTCTCAGTCTCGTGCAGCGCTTTCTTTCCTCTCCACCCGGCGCTGCGCCGGTAAGATCGACTTTTTTTTTTAACTTTGAAATGCCACAAAGACAAAGGGGCATATTTATAAAGAAACGATAATAGCGCAAAAAAATTACCGCCGCACATCGCGGCCGCGAAAATAGCGCTATCGCCGTATTTATAACGGCGAGCGCTATTCCCGCGATACCTATCGTGGCCGCGATGTGCTGCGGTAATTTTAAGCCCCTTCACGGCGCTACTGTATAGTATTGCCGCGAAGGGACTTAAAATCCCTTCCCGACGCCGCTCCTAAGGGGGCGGGGCATACGCCCACCCCGACCACCCACCCACCCGCGGCGGCGACCACCCGCCGCCGCTTCCCAGCAGGCCACCCCAACCCGTTCCCCGCTCACGGCAATCTCGGAACGGGAGGCTTGGAGGGGCTGCCGGGAAGGGGCCGCAGCAGGTGGTCGCGGAGGGGAGGGAGCTGCTGGGGGGGTGGAGGCTCCCTCCAGCGGGGCCCTGAGAAGGGCCTTTTGGGGCTTAGGGGGTCCCGCAGCTCGAACCGGGACCCCCCCTCCCCGGCCCTTGCGGCACTGACAAGTGCCTTTGGCGGGGGTCCCGCAGCTCAAACCGGGACCCCCAGTGCGGCTCTTAAAAGAGCCCTTGGGCGGCGTCTTCTTTCTTCCAGTCCCGGCGACACCAGCTCCGCCGAGGCCGCCGACCCCCGAGAGGTACCCCTGCGGCCGCCAGGGGTACCCCCGGCAGGCGCCGGCGACCTCAACGAGGCCGATGTTGCCGGCGTCTTGATCCGACGCGACGTCTTCGGGCTGGCGACACCAACCCCACTCAGGTCGCCGATGCCAGGCAGACTCACTGCGGCCGCCAGTGAGCCTGCTGGCACCGCCGGCCTCAGCGGAGCCGATGTTGCCAGCCGCTTCTTTCTTCAGCCATCTACTGCGATGGCATCTGAGTTCCGCGGCGGAAAGCTCCTCTTTATATAGGTTTGCAGAAATCCATAATCCGTTTCTGATTGGTCAATTTTTTAATACTTGCTTTACATTAACCAATCAGATTTCTGGAAAGTTCTGGAATCTGATTGGTTAATGTAAAGAAGTATTAAAAATGACCAATCAGAAACGGATTATGGATTTCTGCAAACCTATATGAACAGGAGCTTTCCGCCGCGAACTCAGATGCCATCGCAGTAGATGGCTGAAGAAAGAAGAAAGAAGCGGCTGGCAACATCGGCTTCGTGAGGCCGGCGGTGCCAGCGGGCTTACTGTCGGCCGCAGTGAGTCTGCCTGGCATCGGCGACCTGAGTGGGGTTGGTGTCGCCAGCCCGAAGACGTTGCCCAAGGGCTCTTTAAGAGCCGCACACTGGGGGTCCCGGTTCGAGCTGCGGGACCCCGCCAAAGGCATTGTCAGTGCCGCAAGGGCACTGTAAGTGCCGCAAGGGCCCTTACAAGGGCGGGGAGGGGGTCCCGGTTCGAGCTGCGGGACCCCTAAGCCCCAAAGGGCTCTTGTTAGAGCGCAAGGCATTTGTAAGTGCCGCAAAGGCCCTGATAGGGCCGGGGAGGGGGGTCCCGGTTCGAGCGCGGGACCCCTTAAGCCCCAAAAGGCTCTTGTCAGAGCTGCAAGGGCACTTGTAAGTGCCGCAAAGGCCCTTATAAGGGCGGGGAGGGGGGGTCCGGTTCGAGCTGCGGGACCCCTAAGCCCCAAAAGGCCCTTCTCAGGGCCCCGCTGGAGGGAGCCTCCACCCCCCAGCGGCTCCCTCCCCGGGAGCGGCCGGGGCGGGGGGCTTGGAGGGGTTGCCGGGGAGGGGGTGCGCGGCGGGTGGTCGCGACCACCTGCTGCGGCCCCTTCCCGGCAGCCCCTCCTAGCCTCCCGTTCCGAGATTGCCGCGAGCGGGGAACGGGTTGGGAGGGGCTGCTGGGAAGCGGCGGCGGGTGGTCGCCGCCGCCGCGGGGGGTGTGGGCGGGGTGGGTGTGTCTCCCGGGGCGGGTGCGACCACCCGCCGCGGGTTGCCTGCCCATCCCCGCCGCGGGAGGTTAGTATCGGCTGACTTCGCCACCTTCAAGGTGGCGAAGTAAAACAGCCGATACTAGCTGAGCGAAACCAGTACCGCCGCTTTATAAATAGAAGCGGCGGTAACAGGTAAGTATCGCCGTGAAAGGTTAACGCTTCGTTAACTTTTCGCGGCCGTTTTCGGACTTTTATAAATGGCGGTAAACACGATTTATGCGTTAATTTCCGCGAAAACGGCCGCGAAAAGTTAACGAACCTTTATAAATATGCCCCAAAGTGCTGCTCTGCTACTTTGTCTCAATGTGGCTCATTAGCGAGATGGCCCTGGATATATCATAGTTTGTCCTATGAATTCATTACTGTACACCTGCTATGCTTCTGGATGCCTCATAGAAACTGAGTAATGTAGTGACCTGTACTGAGCCTGGACATGCTCAGAAGAGGCAGATAGGAGATTAACATTCAGTCATTGGCTGTGATGTCAACTGTAAAATCCATAACTGACAGTTGCTAACTGGAAGAACCAGGAAGCAGAAACAGGGGAAACAGGACATTGTGCAGGATTTCAGGTTAGACTTACATATTTCAGATTTCAAACTATTACCGTTTAGGGTTTTGGGGATGATTTACCTGTATGTAAGTTTTAATTTCAGGGCTGGACTTGCCCTTTAAACAACCGTTTAATGTCCTCCGGATGGTTTAAAACTACATCTCCCAGCATTCCCCATGTGTAGTATCTGGAAACTGCTCTGTAATAAGTAAAGACAAAAACTTCTATTTAGTGACCCCCAACCACCCAATAAAGTGCCAGGGAAATGTTTGTGTGGTGAAGTTGTTTCTATACTAGGTCATGCCATTGACACAACATACATCGCTTCTCGCCCTTTTTGCTGAGATTGTCCATTTATCATTAATTGGTGTATGGCACCTGTGGCGTCTTGACTAACGTTTGCTGTTGGCCTCGAGATCGTTCGGAAATGCCAGAAAATCTCCCTTGGCTGCGGTTATCCCTCAGTACTTTAAAGTATAAGGGAGTTGACCGCAGCTGGGGGAAATGTGCAGTCCATAGCGTTCTCCCCGTGATTTACATAGAACACGCGGTACTGTGAGTAGCATGATCTTTAGCAAATGACAGACAGAATCTTGCAGCGTTTATTATTTTAAATGGCACCACTGCGCGTTAACATACAAAACTGCTGTGGGGTGCTTCCATAATAAATATAGCACATATACAATGATATGATTTAACATTTCCAATACCACCTCCCCCACACACACACTTACAAAGTTCACTACTCATATGTAGAATCTAAACATTTGTGCCCTTGTTTGCCACTGGGCATGGTTTTAAAATTAGAGGTTAAATTTCTGCTAACGGATATTAAATAGGTAAGCAGGAATTCAACCTCTTACTTGAACCATCTGCGGTGCGGGTATCAAACATCCACCTCAAGCTAGAGCGTACACAAGTACAAAATGTGCTTGGTGTTTGATGTTGTGGCACCATAACAGGATACCAATTCAGCAATACAAACACAAGTTGCAATAACTAGCTCCAGTACCTTTATGGTGAATACATTGTTGAGCATTTCTTATGATATTTCTATAAATAGCCAAACATACACACAGGTAATTCCCACCACTTTTTCTAGTATAGTTATATAATCAATGTGTCTATGTGTGCTTGTATGTATAAATATATATATATAATGCAATATACATAGGGGCAGTGTTTATGTGTTGTTTAAGCACTAAACAAATATTTAGTCAATAGTCAATATTAACAAATATGTAGTAATGTCATTGAAGCATATAGAAATGTAAATAAGGCAAAATATATAAATAAAAAGTACTTAGTAGTCCCCACTCCTGTTTTGTAATGGAATCAAAATGGTGTGTTAAGCCACACCCCAGGAAATTTTACAGGGAGGCAATGGAAGCTTACAAAGGAACATATTTATCACTTCCCTTTTAGTGTTATATCCAATGGTGTGCTTAATATTAGATTGACAGCAGTGTTAGAAAATCAAAACATTTTCTGAGTGTTAGTAGGGAAGTAGGAAGTGTTAGTAGGAAGTTGCAAGACTTATATGTCACTTCCTTTGTAAAACATGTGACAATCTTAGTAAAAACAATGACTCTCACATAACTCTACCCCACCCCTCCCCTCTCAATAGACAAAAAGGAGAGCTGCTGTTTGATGGACAGGAGGGGGTATCTATAGATCAGGGATAGGCAACCAATAGATCGCCAGATGTTTGGAAACTACAACTTCCAAAATTCCCTAACTACAGAGTGCTTGTAGAGGAATGCTGGGAGTTGTAGTTTTCAAACATTTGAAGATCTACTGGTTGCTTATCCCTGCTATATATTATGGGACTGAAAGGAAAACATCTCCATGCCCACTTCTCTGAGACAATGAAGTGAGTTTGTTAATGGTTTATTACATTATTTAAGCAATAGACCCCATAGAAGCCATGAACCTGTGTCCTGAACTGATAAAATGTTATAAGATTGAAACATGACAGGATAGTCTGAGTTCTTTATAGGACCTCACATTTACCAATAGTGATGATCGCTCTCTAACAGAATCCCTGGTGGCAGCTGTGAGTTAATGGGGATTGTGAGTATTGAAAGACTGACTAATAAATTAATTATAGAATGATCCAATGGATCTGCTATTGATCTATTATTGGTTGGAAATTTAAGGGGAAAGATTGATTCAAGCTCTGCACAACAGACCCTGTGTAAAAGATCCTGTGTATAAGAACCTGTTACCACCTGTTGGTAGGACAGATTATTGGACAGACAATTAACCTTATTGGATACAAACTCTGAGGCAACAGATAAGTGTACACCAACTTACAAGGACACAATATACAGGCCTGGTCAATATTCATAGTGGTGTACCATAAACAGGGGCATCCTTGATTACTGCAAATGTTATGTGGGGAACCTGTTTATGTGCACTGTCTGCTTTGTGCCAGACCACTAGAGTAACAAACTGTTTGCCATGCTACCCATAATCCTTCCATAAAGCAGTGATCTGTCCATTGGTGCCAGTGTTGCTGGTAATACAATTTATTCTCCCTGTTTTGTTTGTCTTCTGTAATAAGCTATGGAGGCTGCTACTGAAAGTATTGATTTAAATCTTCCTGTCTTTGTACCTGCAGATGAAATTCCCCAATTGCCAAACCTATGTTTAAACTTGATCCATTTGATAGGGTAACTAGGGAGTAGACCCAGGCAATCCTGCCACACTGTGTGGTTGAAACTAAACATGCTAGGTTAATACTTATTAGTATTCACCACGGCAAGCGGTGATAGTACCTTATATATTATAACAGAAGGTACCTCACATCATCATGTTATTATAATAGCCTAATAATCTAACATATAAACAAACATTTCTCATTCCCAGTTTACCTAAAGAAATGGATTTATCCTTTATATACTCTTTTATACAGATCTTATAATTGCTTCAGAGCAGTTTTTAATAACTGATAACTTTTTATTTCAGTATCACAGTAAATCCTTGGTATACCTGCCTGACTTTACCACTAAGCAAAAGGCTAAGGACTTGCAAATGAGCACCTTCATCCCAACCATTAATAGTGGCTGCCAATTCAAATTGTTCTAGCCAGTCAGTCCACTCCCTAGTTACCCTATCAAATGGATCAGGTTTAAAAATTGGTTTGTCAATTGGGCCTGGTAGAGCTACGGAGTCTAATTGGGGAATTTCATCTGACAGGTCACAGGAGGATTTAAATCAATACTATTAGTGGCAGCCTCCATAGCTTAATACAGAGAACAAACATACAAAGAAAACAGGGAGAATAAATGGTGTTACCAGCACTGCTGCCACCAATTTGTACCAGATCACTGATTTATGGAAGGATTATGGGTAGCATGGCACACAGTGTGTTACTCTGGTGGTCTGGCACAAAGCAGACTGTGCACATAAACAGGTTCCCCACATAACATGTGCAGTAATCAGGGGTGTCCCTGTCTATGGTGCACCACTTTGAATATTGTCATTTACCTGCCCCTTGTTACATCTGATATATTCAATACATTATTAGACATCCATCACCTTCAGGCACTCCGGCTGTGATCCAATTATAGAGGCTAGGGTGCAACCTGAATTTTCAGCATGTAACTTCAACTGGTAATAAAGTTTACATTTATAAGTCAAGTTGTGTGCCTTGTTTCTCTGTGGAGGTTTAATACATTATTAGATAGAATAATAACTACATATAGAATCATTATTGCCCTCATTTTAGCAGAGAAAGCCAGCTCCTCCCTTCATGCAGTTAATGAATTCTGTGACTGCTGACATCACAGCCAATGATTGACTACTCTTTCCCATGCTGCCTTTTCTGCAGAAGTTCCTAAAGGCTCATTGAGCAGAGGGAGGAGGCTGCAACCTTTGCAAAAAAGGCAGAGAACAGGGACAACACATGTCCACCCCCAAAACTGTAATTTAACTCACTACTGGCCCCACTTTGAAGTTTAAAATAAACCTTACCTTACATCTCTGCTCCTTATGGTTCACTGAAGACTCCAAGCTGTATGTGAGGCTTCTGATCCATGCTGATTCCTTGTTCTCATCAAGGTCTGGAGCATGGATTTTCAAACTATGGCCCTCCAGATGTTTGAAAACTACAACTCCCAGAATTCATTCACATTCCTTACAGGAAATTCTGGGAGTTGTAGTTTTCTAACACCTGGAGGGCCATAGTTTGAGCATCCATGGTCTAGAGCATGTGCAATACCCTTCATCCCCCCTAAGGTTACCTACCTTACCCCCAAAGTTGTTTTAGGGGGTGGATATGTCCTTTAAGTATTGTTCCAGTATTGGGTATAATTCCAAATGAGGAAAAGATTGCTGCTACTATAAAAAATATAAAGGTACAGCAAATATAACAAAATGAAGCACCATCCCAACCATCCATCTCGACAACTCAATGCTCCATAGTGGAATAAAAAGACAGGCAACGTTTCGGGTGGTACTCCCAAAGGAGTGAGAGAAAGGGTACTACCCAAAATGTTGCCTGGCTTCTCTTTCACCAGTTACGACTCATGGTTTCCTTCAAACTTTGTTGCAATGGTAAAGAACTTGGTAATGATGGTATTGATAGTTTAAAATCTCCCGGCAGACATGTATGTAATGAGTCATTCATTATTAAATACAATGAAGAAAAAACATGCTTAACAATTGTATAAACAGCATAACAAAAATAATATTTAAACATATCTGTCTTGCCATTGTACAGAACCTTCAAGGGTCATAAAATAGTTTGCAATCTTATTTCTTATAGTCAGTCCAATTTGAGGTCCTCTAGATGTTATTGGTTCCAAATGGATGATGCTGCATCCATGACTTGACCAGCATTAATAGTTCCTTCTTTATACCTAACATTGTTATGCAGCCTTGACAACGTTGATTGCATTAATAGAGGTCATCTGGATGGAGGCCATCTACATACATAGTAACTTAGTATTTGAGGTTGAATAAAGACATATACGTCCATCAAGTCCAACTTTTTCACCCCCCTGTTTAACCCTACCTAACAGTTAATCCAAAAAAAAAAAACAGCTAAAAAGGAGGGGGAAAATTCCTTCCTGACTCCAAACGGCAATCGGAAAGTATCCCTGGATCAACCAGAACTGCAGTATATGTATTAATACCAGTAATTCTCAATATTATATAGTATCCCTGTACCAACCAGAACTACAGTATATGTATTAATACCAGTAATTCTCAATATTTTTTAGTTTTAGAACATTATTTAGGCCACTTTTAAAGCTATTAAGTGAACTTGCCATTACCACATCTGCTGGAAGACAATTCCACAGTTTCACCGTTCTCACCGTAAAGAAACCTTTCCTAACCTGAAAATGAAACTTCTTTTCTTCCAATCTTAAAGGATGTCCATGTGTCCTCTGATATGGCCTATTAGTAAACAATGCACCAGAGAGTTTATTGTGTGGCCCATTAATATATTTTTATAAAGTGATCATATCCCCACACAAATGCACCGCATATTCCAAATGAGGCCTTATCAGTGCCTTTTAAAGAGGGAAAATAATATTTTTCTCTTTAGAATCTATTCTCCTCTTTATACAAGGCAATATCTTGCTAGCTCTAGCTGTTGCTACCTGGCATTGCTTGCTACTGCTAAGTCTGTTATCTACCAGAACCCCCAAATCTTTTTCCATTAGGGATTCACTTAACACAGAGTTATTTATGGTGTAGGTGGTACAAGGATTGTTAAACACCAAATGCATCACCTTACATTTATCAACATTGAATCTCATCTGCCAATCTGCTGCCCATTTTGGTAATCTATTTAGGTCAGCTTGCAGCAATTGCACATCATTTGAAATTTCCAAAGCTCTCAATAATTTAGTGTCATCAGCGAGACCTTGCTCTAAATGCCCCCTTCTAAGTCATTTATAAACAGATTAAAAAGAAGTGGTCCCAGTACAGAACCCTGAGGTTCTCCACTTTAACCCACATAGATGTAGCTCCATTAACCACCACTCTCTGTTTGCGATCCAATAACCAATTCTCTATCCATGTACAAATGTTTTTTTCGTAGGCCAACAGTCCTCAGTTTATACATTAGTCGCCTATGTGGCACAGTATCAAATTAGCAAAATCCAAGTACACTACATCTACTGCTATGCCAGAATCTAAATTCTTACTTCTTCATAAAAACCAAGCAAATTTGTTTGGCATGATCTATTTCTCAAAAATCCATGCTGACTACTAATAATATAATCCTGTAACAAAGTTTCCAGCACCTTCCCTACCACTGATGTTAGGCTTACAGGTCTATAGTTACCAGGCTGGGAACGACTACCTTTTTTGAATATTGGTATTACATTGGCTTTTTTCCAATCCAGAGGCACATCACTAGAGAAAAGTGAATCTGAAAAGATGAGAAACAGTGGTCTAGATAAACCTGGACTAAGCTCTTAAGATTCAAGGATGTATTTCACCCAGTCCTTGGGCTTAATTGATATTAGCTGTCTAATTGTTTCTGTACCATAACCTCTGTCAGCCAGAGTGAATATTCCTCATTTATACCACCCTTCATATTATTACAGTCCCCGCTATAAGGACTAGAAATCTCTATAGTGAATACAGATGGAAAAAAAACGGTTTAGCACACCTTTTTGGCATCGTCTACAACATCTCAGCCCCATTATTTAATGGTCCCACATTCTCAGTCCTCATCTTTTTACTTTTGATATATTTAAAAAAACATTTTGGGGCTGGACTTGCTTTGTTCTGCTATCCGTATTTCATTTCCTATTTTAGCTAGTTTAATTGCTTTTTTGCACTTCTTATTACAGCTTTTATACTCCATGTAATCCTGTTCTGTTCCCTCTGATTTTTAAAATTTTAAAAGCTTTTTTCTTTTTTTCCATTTCCCTTTTTACCTGAGCATTAGGCCATGCAGGAGTGGACCTAATTTTTTACACTTGTTCCCTAAAGATATAAATTTAGAAATGTAAAATTTAATAAAAAATTGCTTTAATAAACTAAACATTTTTTGTTAACCCAGTGCACCTTTGTTTTTTGCAATCTATATTAAATGATACTATATCATGATCACTATTCTCTAAACTTCCCATTACTTTCATCACCAAAATGAGATGAGATGAGGGTTATTATGTATCACCAGATCCAAAAAGCTTCCTGTCTAGTAGGAACTTCTACCATCTGTAAAAGAAAATGCTCATATAGAAAATATAAGTACTTGATACCTTTTGAGGTGCTGGCAGTTCCATTACTCCAATCTATATCAGGGTAATTGAAATCAGCAGCATTTGCCAACTGCATATGGAGGTCAATTTCTCATTCCTCACTGGCATTTAATTTACCCACTTTCTTGATTCCTGTACACATCTCCACCCATATTGTTTCTGCCTTATTGTTTATACCCCCATCTATCTCATCTTTCAAATTTGGCTTCAATTCTTTTGTAACATACATACTCCTCCTCCTTTCTTATTAACTCTGTTATGTCTAAAAAACGAGTATTTACTGCCCAGTCGTGTGAATCATTTAGCCAAGTTTCTGCTATACCAATCACATCATACCTTTCCTTTAAAGCTATTCTAGTTCCCCAGTTTTTTCAGCCAGACTTCTTGCATTTGTAAACATACATTTTAGATTTAAAATTAATTTACTTCCATACTTGGACGTACATGCCTCCTTATCCTCTATGCTTCCCCTCCCCCATCTCCTCCCTCCATTATCTTATTAGCCCCCTGATCCCTTACTCCTCTATCTACCCCTGTGTAGTTCAATGTATCCTCCTCCCATACCTAGTTTAAAATCTCCTCCAACCCTCTTTTCCCCCAAAACAGCTGCATCATCATCATTGAGCTAAGCCCAGTTCTCTAAAAATCAACACACCATCTCTTTACAACACCCTTTTAGCCACGTTTATACTCCTAGGATCCCGTTGCCTCCCTAGTATAGCACGTGGCTGCTGTAGAATTTTTGAAAATGCTACCCTTGAAGTCCTTACTTTTAACTTGGCCCCTAACTCTCGGAAATCATTTTTACGGACCTCACCTCCACCTTTAACTTTTTCATTAGCATCGCCAAAAGGATGTCAAAAGCGCATTCCACTACCCTCTGTAATTAAATACTCTGTGGACATCATTCAATGACCTTTGGGCAAAAGACCTTAGTAACATAGTAATTAATTAAGGTTGAATAAACACATACGTCCATCAAGTCCAACCTATTCACCCTCTTTTTTTTTTCTCTTTTTTTTTTTAACCCTACCTAACAGTTGATCCAGAGGAAGGCAAAAAAAAAACAGCTAAAAAGGGGGAAAAAATTCCTTCCTGACTCCAAACGGCAATTGGAAAGTATCCCTGGATCAACAAGATCTACATGCATTAATACCAGTAATTCTCAATATTTTTTAGTTTTAGGAACTTATCCAGGCCTTTTTTAAAGCTATTCAATGAACTTGCCATTACCACATCCGCTGGAAGACAGTTCCACAGTTTCACCGTTCTCACTGTAAAGAAACCTTCCTAACCTGAAGATGAAACTTCTTTTCTTCCAACCTTAAAGGATGTCCACGAGTCCTCTGATATGACCTATTAGTAAGCAATGCACCAGAGAGTCCATTGTATGGGCCATTAATATATTTGTATAAGGTTATCATGTCCCCACACAAACGTCGCTTCTCCAATGTAAACAGCCCTACTTGTCTAATCTGCCTGCATATTCAAGCCCCTCCATTTCTTATTAATTTAGTTGCCCTTCTCTGAACTGCCTCAATTTCCAAGATGTCCCTTTTGTATATGGGATTCCAAAACTGCACAGCATATTCCAAATGAGGCCTTACCAGTACCTTGTAAAGAGGGAGATATATTTTTCTCTCTTGAATCTATTTCCCTTTTATACAAGACAATATCTTGCTAGCTCTAGTTCGTTGCTACCTGGCATTGTTTGCTTATAGCTAAGTCTGTTATCTACCAGAACCCCCAAATTTTTTCATACAGATGCACTAACACACAGTTATTATGGTGTAGGTGGCAAGGGAATTAAATCCCAAATGCATCACCTATATTATAAACCATTGATTTCATCGCCATTCTGCTGTCCATTTTGATAATCTATCTAGGGCTGCTTGCAGCACTTGCACATCATTGGAAGTTTCCAACGCTTTGACTGTTTATGTCATCAGAAAACACTGAGGGGCATATTTATAAAAGAGCGAAAAGCGGAAATGTTTTCGCATTCGCTTTTCGCATGGGTTTTCGCCCAAAAAGAGAGTTAACGCTATTATAAAAGGTGCGTTAACGAATGGCGAAACCGTTTCCCGCGAGCTATCGCTAAACCCTTTCGCCTTACTTGCCATGGTAATTTAGCGAAAAAGGGAGCGAAAAGGCATGACGCGATTTATAAAAGAGCGAAAGGTGGTTTTTGCGTTAAAAAGAGCGAAAGATAGGCGAACCCTGAAGGTGGGATGAAAAGCATTGTTTGAGCGAAAAGGCATCTAATGGGAAAATATGCCTTGAAAAAGCGAACGAGCATTAGAAGGGCGATAACGGCATTAGAATGAATATGCCTTGGAAAAGCGACATTAGAAAGGCGAACGCATATTAGAAAGCGAACGCGCATTAAAGGCGAACGCACCATTAGAAAGGCGAACCATTAAAACACGCCCGGCTTATAATGGAATCCTGAAAAGCGAAACGCACATTAGAAAGGCGACCGCGCATATAATGGAATAGGCTTGGAAAGAGGACGCCTTAGAAAGGCGAATGTGCAGTGCAAAAGAAATTGTATTCCAATTGAGAAATTTAAGAAGATTGACTAAATAAGACATGGCTGAATCTTGGTAAATATGGAGGTGGCCATTTTGAACTTGACATCATTCTATGGGCTTTTCTGGTTTTTGAATGGGTTTCGCAATGCCGTCTTTTAGATGCGTTAAGTTTTTCGCTGCGATATTTTCGCTTTTATCGCACCCGTTCCCTTTTTCAGCCGCGAAGTGGTGTTTTTTTCGCTTTTATAAATAAGGCGAAACGAAGCCCCAAATGGCGCTATTTTCGCTGCGATGTGTGCGCTAATTATTTGCGAAAAAGACAATCCTTTATAAATATGCCCCTGAGACCTTGCTCTCAATGCCCCTTCTAAGATAATTTATAAACAGGATTTAAACAGAAGCGGCCCCAGTACAGAACCCTGAGGCACTCTGCTTAGAACTTTAGCCCCATAGTGTAGCTCCATTAACCACCACTCTCTGTTTGCGGTCCAATAACCAGTTTCTATCCATGAACAAATGTTTTCTTCAAGGCCAACAGTCCTCAGTTTATACATTAGTCGCCATTGTGGCACAGTTTCAAAAGCTTTTGCAAAATCCAAATTACCACATCCACTGCTGTGCCTGAATCTAACTTCTTACTCACTTCTTCAAAAAAACAATTAAATTGTCGGCATGATCTATTTCTCATCCATGTGACTACTACTAATAGATGATCTCTGGAGACAAGTCAAGGATATGATCCCTTAACAAAGTTTCCATCACCTTCCCTACCACTGATGTAGGTACAGGTCTATAGTTTCCAGGCTGTGAACGACTACCTTTTTGATATTGGTATTACATTGGCTTTTTTCCAATCCAGGGCACATCCCCAGACAAAAGCGAATCTGAAAAGATTGAAAACAGTGGTCTAGATAGAACTGAACTAAGCTCTTTTAAAATCCGAGGATGCAATCCATCTGGTCCTGGGGCTTTATTGATATTAACTTTGTCTAATTGTTTCCGTACCATATCCTCTGTTAGCCAATGTGAATACTCTTCATTTCTTCCCTGCATATTATTACAATCCCTACTGTAAGAACAAGGATTCTCAACAGTAAAAACCGATGTAAAAAAATGGTTTAGCAGATTAGCCTTTTTCGGCATCCTCTACAACCACCTCAGCTCATTTTTTAATGTTCCACAATTCTCAGTCCTCATCTTTTTACCATTTATATACTTAAAAAACATTTTGGGGTTGGACTTGCTTTGTTTGGCAATCCGTATTTCATTTTCTATTTTAGCTAGTTTAATTGCTTTCTTGCACTCTTTATTACAGCTTTTGTACTCCCTGTAAGCCTGTTCTGTGCCTTCTGTTTTCAAAATTTTAAAAGTCTTTTTCTTTTTTTCCATTTCCCTTTTTACCTGAGCATTAAGCCATGTAGGGGTGGACCTCATTTTTTTGCACTTGTTACCTAAAGGTACCGATTTGGAAATGTAATAGTTTAATATTCCTTTAAAAGTGGTCCACATCTGCTCAGTATCTTTACCTAGAAACAGTTCCCCCCAGTCTATAAGCAGGAGCGATTCCTTTAACAGCATAAAATTAGCTTTCCTAAAGTTAAAAGTTTTTGTTAACCCAGTGCACTTTAGTTTTTTGCAACCTATATTAAATGACACTATATCATGGTCACTATTCCCAAAGCTTCCCATTACCCTCATCTCCATAATGAGCTCAGGGTTATTAGATATCACCAGATCCAACAACGCATTCTGTCTAGTAGGAACTTCTACCATCTGTGAAAGAAAATGCTCATATAGGAAATTTAAGAACTTTATACCTTTTGAGGTGCTGGCAGTTCCCTTACTCCAATCTATGTCAGGGTAGTTAAAATCCCCCATGACCAGAACATGCCCCATACCAGCAGCCTTCGCCAACTGCATATGGAGATTCATTTCCACCTCTTCCCCGGCATTTGGCGGCTTATAACCTTATCACCTGTTTAGGGAGTTCAAAACCCCTCATCAGCTACAAACACATAAGGGTGTGCTGGGTACCTGGCAAAGGCTTTGGAGAAAGAATATCCAGCTGTCCCTGGCACAGTTTCTTACCAAAACGACTGTGCTGGAATCACTGCAGCTGCCATAGGAGCCCACATCTACGTATGTGAATGTATAATCAGCATCCATAAAAGCAAGCCGCACAATAGAAAAATATTTTAATTGAAATACCTAATTGAAAGTTGTTTTTCTCCCAATACTGCTTGCTGATGTCTTTCCATCTGTCCTACTATACCTTCTCCTCACATCCTGATTATCTTATCACCAGTTATTCATCTCCTTCACCCCACTGCCCTATTCTCCACCAGTCCCTTTATTCACCCCCTCCACCCCCAGGGCCAGATTTACCATTAAGCACAGTAGGCACGTGCCTAGGGGTGCCTGAGGTTAGAGGGGCAGCTTTCAATCTCCTACAATCCTCCCCTGCAAGCCACCACTCCTTCCCAATCCTTTCTCTTGAACCTTGTACAAGACTGCATAAGTGCATTATACAATATAACTACCACATGGTAAACATCAGACGTGCCATAGGTGTGTCACTCTTTCAAAAGGTTGTATCCTTCTTCTTATGGACATCATTCATTGTTGAAAGCAGTTCATTAAAAAAAAAAAAAAAAAAAAAAGGTTTATTATTTACATGTTGTATGTGGTTTTATCAAAGGTTGATACATTGGTTAGTATACACAGTTGCCAGATCAGTGAAACACATGCTGTATGGTGGACTAGTATGTCTCTTCCAGATACAATGATCTAGCAACACAGGGTGAGTATAGGAAAAAGAGTACTTTAATAGGCAACTGTAAAAAAAAACAAAAAAAACTTAACTCTGAATGGACATCCTTGTGTATGAGGAAAATTTATCAGAGTTGCAATGTAGATCCTGATAGAGGGTCCAGAATTGACCCTTTTTATTCTCTGCTTAATAATGGGTGCACGCAGAATCTACAGATTATTTTCCTTCAATGCATTATAGCTGTTAATGCAGCCGTAATTTTTAATAAATATGGAGGCACATAAGGCCTAATGGCCACAGTGCTGGCTAACCCCCTACTGGGTTTGTAGGAGGGGTCAGGGAGTGGGCTAGGGAACAATAGCGGCCAATAGCCACCAGGTAGGGGAGGGGAAATAAGGGACAGGCTTAGGGGCTAAAGGTGTACTTAAAGGGTAGCCCAGGTAGGAAATGTACAATCATTTTTTACCTGTTACTGTTTTTCAGATTGCAGCTGATCGTATCACCATGACCAGGAGAAAGCAGCCGATGAGAAGTGCTAAGAAGCCAGCAAGGTACAGGGAAGAGGCCATCCAGGTGAGCGAATCTGTTCCCCCTCCCGATATTTTGTCCCCACAGGTAGCTGATCTTCAAGAAAATGCTCCCGATCCAGGCATACATGAGAGACCGGCAGCATCAGAAGAAATGAGAAGGAGCAGATCCAGAAGCAGCCGGGAAGAAGAGAGACGCCACCGGAGTGTAACAGCTGACACGAGGTACACACAAAGAGACTCGCGGGAATGGGAGTCACGTGTGCATCGCGAGACTTGGAAGGGAGAGGAGGACTGAAACTACGGCAGCTGCAGGGAACCAAGGAGAACACGCGGTGGCTGCAGGGAAAAAAGAAGACCACGTAGTAGATCGCCGCTGGATAGAATTTATAGAAAGGAGGGGGATTTGGACAGGCAGATATCACCTAATGGTAGGGTTCTACGGCCTCCTAGGTGTTTCTCTCCTGGCAGAAGCGACAGTAGGGGGACAATCAGGAACCATATTGGATTACAAAATGAGAAAACAAACACAGGATGCAGCGTGGATCGCTTTGTTTCAGAAACTGCAAGGGGATCTCAGGAACATATGGATAACGAACCAGGACCATCCATGGAACCTAACAACGATCAAGAACTGAGTGCTGGTGGTGGGAAAACATCTGATGCTGGTAAGGGTTTTGATTTTAACAGTATCGTCAGATAGTCAGATAGTGAGGATGAGAATAATGTGACTTACAGCATTCTCAAACAGCGCCTTAGAAAACTTAAGAAGTCTGATGGTCATTTGACAGGGGGTAAGAGTAAGGAGAAGGATAGGAAAGAGAGCAAGGTAGCGTCAGCCGGGGATACATATGCTTGTGCGGTGCCAGCATTGCACAAGCATTTGCCCAGATAAAAAAGATATTGACAGGAAAATACGTTGATATGTTTGAATTATTGAAAGAGAATATTAAGGATAAAGGGAAGGATGAAAACAGAAACATGAAGGAGTCTATTTTGGAATGGGTGAGAGGTTACATGGCTTATCTAGCATGTTACACTGCAGAATTTCCAGAGCAGTGCATTAACATGGCCAAACACTGTTTTACGGTATTGGATACGCATGCGACCTATGGAGGGTCGGCTTGGTTGAATTACGATAGGGAGTTTAGGTTGAAAATGGTAGATAATCCCGCTTTGTCTTTGGGTCAGAAGGATATGGAGGTTTGGATGCAGTGGGTAGGACACGAGAGAGTGGATAAGCAGGCCAAGTTTGCTAATAGCAAAAAGTCAGGAAGGAATGTTGGGCTTTTAATGAAAAGCATTGTAGCAGGGGGAACAAATGTAGGTTTAAACATGAATGTTCTTGCTGTGGGGTTAATCATGCAGCGTTGGATTGTTATAAAAAGAAGGAAGCTTCAGCAGGGAATCATTCCTTTCACCACTTTAACAAGAGCAAAAACGCCAATCAAAGTGGAAGAGTTGGAGAGATAGCTTCAGGTTTATCCTAATGTAAAGGCAGCGGAATTTTTAAGATTGGGGAGGGGGCGTGGCTAGGTACTGCACTGGATGGAAGCAAGCTGAAGTAGCTCCGTGTCATTGTAACTTGCAAATCGATCAATATCAACTAAAGCCTGAAAAAAGAGACATCCTCCTACTCACCATAAACTTGCCTAAGGAACGAAATGGCCAAGGTAAAAAGAAAGAAGAAAAAAACGCAAAAATGACAGAGTTCTATAAGTCTGAAAACTTACCGCGAAAAATCCAAGATGGCGCCGACCAGTCCTGAGAACACATAGAGGATGGTGAGATGGCCGCGGGAGAGGCATAGACTTCGGAGCTTCCTACAAACCCAAAAAAAGATAAGTTGAAAACCCAAATTTTATTCAACCTACCTAATATGACTAATACATTAAGAGAACTAGCCGATCAAACACATAATAACAAGGGGCAACCTGAAAAGGAATCCACTGCAGCAGTGTCATTAGATGCAGACATAACAAGCCCTAAAAACATTTTAGAACCAGATCGCCCCTTAACAGTCTCTATTTTAAAAGAACTGTTGGAATCACAAACAAAAGCTTTTATGAGAGACATAGCAATACTAATGAAAGATTTTAGAAAACATCTGAATGATCTAGAAACCAGAGTTGATCATACTAAAGATAAAATGAAGGAATTTACAGATGTTTTCAACAACATGGTGGACTCATATAACAATTTAGATGAAACAGTTAATACTTTACAAAATAAAATACTAGATCTGGAAAATAGAAGCAGGCGCAACAATATCAAAATAAGAGGGATCGCAGAATCCATAAAACAGCCTCAACTTCTAGAATACACTCTGGATCTGTTTAAATGTCTATTACCAGATGCAACAGAGCTGGATCTGGTGATCGACAGAATACATAGATTACTCAAGCCCAAACAGGCTCCAGCTCAAGCACCAAGAGATGTTATATTAAGAATTCACTTTTACCAAATAAAAGAGAGACTGTTGAAAACAATGAGAGACAAAACAGTACTACCGATCAAATTTCAACACATACAACTGTTCCCAGATCTCTCTCCTATAACTATAGCACAAAGAAGACAATTTAGTGAAATAACCAAAATTCTCCGTGATAGAAACATAAACTACATTTCCCACAAAACTAAATATACTATATGGAGACAAATGGTTCACAACCACAGCAACAAAAGAATAGAGATGGCCGATTCGTGGACCCGAACCCGGATCCGCCGCGGATTTATCCCGTCTGCGAACGGCGGATTTTCCACCTTCCGAACTTCCGAACCGCGGATTTTTTTTCCGAAAATTTTGTAATTACGAGGATCTCCATATTTTCGAAAACGGAGGTCCTCGTAATTACGAGAATTCTCGTAATTTCGAAAATTTTCGAAAAAACGAGAATTTATTGTAAATTCGCGGAATTTTTGCATTTTGGGGATTCTTTTGAAGACGGAGCAAGACACATGTCCCAAATTATCCAATGGCAGCTAACATGATTATTGCCAGCCCCCTGGGTATAAAAGGTTGCTTCACAGGCGCGATTTTGTCAGTGTGTTGGAGTGTGTTTAGTGGAGACCTGACAGTGTAGGAGTTGGAGAGAGTTTTTTGTGCTTTTTTGAGCTTTTTTTGAGCTTTCTGTGTGTGGATTTCAGTATGGTGGTTTAGCACTTGTTGTTAACCACCCCTGTATTCACACATCTTGAGACCCAACAGTCCTTTTAAGGACTAACCTTGTTGTAACGAAGAGGAGGACCCGTCTCTCCACTGAGAATGTGGACCGCCTTACATTTATCAAGATGAATGAGGCGTGGATCACATCTCAGTACAGCACCCCTATTGCTGATGCTGATGCCCGTGACTGAAGGCCTCCTGCCCCTGGCCACCCGTACTGCTCCTTTCGCCTCATTTTCCGCCTAGAGGCTTAGCTGATGCCAGCTTAGCTGGCAAATGGCAAATTTTTCTTATTGGCAACAAATGCTCTGCAACAACAGCTACTTTGTGGCTAATTTTTCTAAGATTGGGTCTATCCTACTTGGCCTGAGAGCAGTACTTTGTTCTTCATTCTCTCTCCACGAGGCACCTTTGTGGTGTCACCTACTCTGACCATCTCATACAGCCACAACAGCTACTCTGTGGCTAATGTTTTCAGCTCTGGGTCAATCCTGCCTGGCACTAGAGCAGTACTCCATATTACAAAGTGTGGGCCTGCTGTAACTCAATGGTGCGGTTCCTACAAAGCCTTACCCGTTCACCCGCTTTCCCTTGCACGAAGCATACTCTGAGGGAGAGAAGCCAATGGGGTGAGGGGTATGTCCAGTGGGGCCAAGCCTGCCTGGCTCTTCAACAATGGTGGCAAACTGCAGTGGGCCTGCTGTAACTCAATGGTGTGGTTCCTACAAAGCCTTACCCGTTCATCCACTTTCCCTTGCACGAAGCATACTCTGAGGGAGAGAAGCCAATGGGGTGAGGGGTATGTCCAGTGGGGCCAAGCCTGCCGCAGTGGACATTATGTAACCCAGTACCCCCATCGCCTTCTCTGGAGGGTAGAGACAGTGGTCTGGTAGCTGAAGCGGCGCAGGAGCCGGCGCTGGAGCCCCTCCATAATCCTGCGCTTTCGGCGCCGCACATGATAGGTGCCAGGGGGGAAATCATCATACCCCCAGGCCAGGAGGTACTGTATGGCATACATCTGCCTTACAGAACTCGCCATTGTGCAGGCAGAAGGTTCCGGTTCCTCGTTTTTACGAAAATCCTGTTTTACGAAAATCCTCGTTTTTACGGAAATCCTCGTTTTTACGGAAATCCTCGTATTTTTGAAAATTCCTCGTTTTTTAAAATTCACGCTAGCGGACTGTAAATTTTAGGTATTGTAGGCATTGATACGTGTTCTTAAGGTCATTACCCAGGTCCCTGAGTGATTAAGTGTACATTACCAAGGCTATTTAGACCACTTTTAATGCGGATTTTGCCGAGCTTTCATTTTAATACGTTTTAACTGGTCCGCTCGCGGATTTTTGAATTTATGGATTTTTTTGAAAATCTGCAGATCCTCGCGCGGACCGGATTTTCGAAGTTCGGACATCTCTACAAAAGAAGCAGAATCTCTGCTAAGAGAGTGGAGAATATGGAGACCCCTAACAGCTCCAACAGACACCTCACCAAAAAACAACTATGACTCTCCTACGCAACAAGAATGGAATTAAATTAAACCTACCAAAAATAGAGACAGAGACAATTATCACACAAAAAACCAAACCAAAGGTTTCTGGACACTATAAAATACCTCTGTTAAATCTTCACCTACATAACTAAAGGAACCGGATCAAGCTACGATGGGAGGGATGGGGGGAAATTTGAAAGAGAAAGAAAGGGAGAAAGGAAAATATGGAAAAATAAAACAAATAAACAGACCCATGTTCCCCAACAGCATTGTTTTCAGGGGAAAAATATCATTCCTGGTAACTAAAACTCTAATTACAAAGAGCAGATACAACTGGACTCAGGAACCAACACAAAGTTTACAATAACTACTAGAATAATAATCGAATATGGAACTGTACAATACTAAATAACGGAATATCGAAATATGGAGTTATACAATACTATATAACTGAAACCATATCAAACAAGGAGATGAGAGAAATAACTATATACAGATTACGTAACACATCAGGTGTATAAAATACTCAGGATTATATGTAAAAAGTACAGTGCTAATTGTGTGGAGATGAAACATATAGAAAAATGTTGATGTGATAGGACATATGTGTTAGTGAATGTCTATGAGGAATATACAGATGATAGTGTCTATGGGGAATTTATAGATGATATATGCACAATTAGCGTATTGCATAATGCTCAAAAAACTCAGGATTGCTATATAAGCCAAAAATATAGGTTATAGGTATTACTAGATATGTGTATGGTATCGATGCGGAGGGAGGGAGGGGAAGGGAAAAGGGAGAAGGGAAAGGGTAAGAAAAGTTTTTTTTTTGTATTGATTGTATTGATGAATGCACAATAATCGTATGGTATAATGCACAAAATGCTCAGGAATGTTTTATAAGCCAATGGAATAGATATATATATAAAATATAGGCTATAGGTATTATAGAGAAAAGTTTTTATCGTATAATGTATAACTATATGCACAATTATCGTATCGTATAATGCACAAATTACTCAGGATTGCTTTATAAGCCAAAGGATATATGGTATCGATGCGGAGGGAGGGAGAGGGAGGGAGAAAGGGAAGGGAAAGAAAAGTTTTTTTTTTTTCCCATCTGTATTGACAAAGTATAGCTATATGCATAATTACCGTATTGTATAACGTATGTATATTTGGTGTGCGGGGGGTACATCCCAGCAGCCCAGCAGAATCCTTACACAACACACAATTACAGAAATACAAACACTAAACTTATATTATTGGGAGAAGAGGGAGAGAGAGAAAATATCTCCTGAACAAGAATATATCAACATCCCGTGTTGGTGGGCTGCAGGGAGGGCACCCTCTAAGAAACTAGTTTGGAAAAAGAAATAACTAATGCACTAGCCAAGAACCTATCTGTATTAACCACTCTCGGCAAAAATAACAATAAAAGAAGACGTTTTGACAATCCTTAAGACAAAAGGCTATATTAAACTGAAAATACAGTTTGGAGAGGGGAGTGAGGGGAGGAGGAGGAGGGAAGAGAAAGAGAAAAGGGGAGGGGAAAGAGAAGAGAAAGACGAGAGAGAGAAAAGGATAACAATAAAAATTATGAATATACTTTGTCTATCAATACATGAGGAAAACAAGCTAATCTGTATAAAGATAAACCAAATAGAACAAAAACGGAATACCCTTGGAGGGGAGGAAAAAGAGAAGAAGAAAAGATATAGAAAGAAAAGGGGGAAGGGAGAAAAAAAGAAAGGGAAAAGAAGGGAAAAAGGAGGTAAAGGAAATAAAATAAAACAACAGACTAGAGAACACAAAGGCAAACGTAAACAGCAAGTTCAAGCTGAAAACACCCCAACAAAAAATAATCTCAGAAGGGACTATATTAGAAGCACTTCATATGAAGATTAAAAAATTTTACCTTGTAAATAGTTGGACCTGATTCTGGTCCCTCCAGTTGTTTCCACTGTTTTGCCTTCAAATAAAAACGTCAATCCTCAGAACCTTCAAACAGAAAGAAATACCCAAACTTAAAACAAATCCCACAACAAATAATATGAGAAATAAATTACAAAAAAACCTCTTAGAAAATAATATAGAAACATTATTCCTCCCAACAAATGGTCTTTAATATTGTAACATATAATATCAGAGGCTTAAATTCTCCCTTTAAAAGATACAGCCTCTGGAAAGAAATCACACAATTAAAATGTGATATACTATGTCTACAGGAGACCCACCTACAAACTAAAGATATACATAGACTCCAACACAATAACTATACAAAGATCTACACAACTTCATATCATCAAAAAAAGAGAGGAGTGGCGATAGCTATAAACAATAAATTATCATTCAACGAAAAAAAAATAACTATAGATAAAGCAGCAAGATATATTATCATGGAATGTACAATTAATAACACCCCATATACAATAGTTAACTTATCCGCTCCAAATACCGGACAATATAAATTTATAAAAAAACTAATATCCAAAATATAAAACAACTCTCCCAAAAATGTAATAATCATCGGAGACTTAAATATGATAATGGACCAAACAATAGACACCACAAGTATAAGAAGTGTCCAAAACAACTCAAATTTAAACGGACTATTTAAACTAGAAGACTTATATGATGCATGGAGATCATTAAACCCACTAGAAAAAGACTTCTCCTATTACTCTAAAACACATAACACATTCTCAAGAATAGACATGACTATCACAGATAAATGGCTACTCCAAAAGATAACTAGATCCAAAATATTATCAAGAACTATATCAGATTGCGCACCAATTATAACAGAATTCAAAGAGGACAACAATTTCCCATCACTAACTATATGGAAATGTAATCCTTTCCTACTAAGCTCACAAAGTCATAAAGAAAAGATCAGAAATTCACTAATTGAATATTTTAAATTTAACGAAAATGACCTAGAGTCCCTGTTCTCAATCTGGAATGCCCATAAGGCAGTAATAAGAGGTCAACTTATTAAAATAGCTGCAGACCTTAAAAAACAAAGAGAAAAAGAAAGACTACACATATGTAACCAAATCAAAACATAAGAAGATTTACACAAATAATATCCCACACAAAATAATTACTAAACGTTAAAATCCCTAAAACAGAAATGACACCAACACAATATGTACTACTTCGATAAATACCTTCGTAGAATGAATGCAACTCATTATGCCCAAGGACCAAAAGCTAGTAAATTATTAGCAAACAAATTCAAAAGAAAAATGGCCAAAAATAAAATATCATATATCATAAACCATAAATCAAAAAAAATATATAACCCAAAACAAATAGCAGACCAATTCGCCAAATATTACGCAGCATTATATAATTTGGATAAAGATCCTAACGTAAATCATCCCACATCACAAGAAATTAATAACTTTCTAGAGAATCTCAACCTAAACACCATAACAAATAACCAACTAAAACAAATAAGCCAACCCATACAAAAAATAGAAATACTACAAGCCATTAATGAACTACCAAACAATAAATCACCTGGAAAGATGGGTTCATAAATGAATATTAAAACCTACACAGACAATTAACCCCTATTTACAAAAAATATACAATTTGGCCATAGAAAAACAACTTTCCGCAAAGAAATGACACAAGCTTTAATCGTTCCAATCCTAAAACTTAACAAGGAACCTACCATAATTACCAACTACAGACCAATTTCCCTACAATAATACAGATCTTAAAATTTTTCAAAGATAATAGCAACAAGACTACAACCAATTTTGCCTACACTATTAAACAATGATCAAGTCGGATTCGTACAAAACAGACAACCAGGAGACAGCACTAGAAAACTCATAAACATAATAGATTGGACAAACAAACATAAAATATCTACATTAATAATCACTCTCGATGCTGAAAAGGCTTTTGATAGATTAAATTGGAACTATCTAGATTGTATACTAGACAAATACAACGTAAAAGGATGGCTTAAAAACGCTATATTAACCCTATACTCTGGACCGACAGCAAAAGTCTTCATATCAAATATGTTATCAGACCCCTTCATGCTATCTAACGGAACCAGACAAGGATGCCCTCTTTCCCCATTGATATTTGACCTAGCTATCGAACCACTAGCGGAAACCATTAGAAACAATAAAAATATCACAGGAGTCAAAATAGGAAATACAGAACACAAATTAGGACTATACAGATGACTTAATCCTCACACTAACAAAACCAATAACAAATATGATCCACCTCCAAAATTTATTCCAGAACTTCGGAAATATATCATATTACAAAATAAACAAATCAAAATCCTTCATACTACCAATCAATATCTCATTCTCACTAGAACTCTTCCTTAAAGCAAAATATCCGTATAGTTGGGCAGAAGACTCGATAACCTATCTAGGAATCCAATTAACAAAATCAACAGCCAAACTATTGGAAAAAAACTTCATTCCAATGCTAAAAGAAATACAAAAAGAGCTAAATTGGTGGTCATCAAAGTACCTATCCTGGCTTACAAAAGTAAAGTTAATAAAATGATGTTATTACCAAAATATTATACAAAATCCGTACTTTACCAATCATGATCCCAGACACCTTTTTCCAATCAATTAAACGAATGATCAACGCATTCCTATGGGAAAACAAAAGAACAAGAATCTCTATAAATATAGCAGCAAAAACCAAAAAAATGGGTGGAATAGCATTCCCTATCTTCAAAGATTACTATAAGGCAGCAATTTTAGACCTATCTAGATTTTATTGGTCTGAGGAACAACATAAAAAAAAATGGATTGAAATAGAAGAATATATTATTAAAAAGAACAAATTAGCGGAAATCCTAGGAGCCCTAACCCTAAACCCCCACCTAACCCTCCCAAAATACCAAACTATCCAAACAACAACAAGCATTTGGACAAAAACCAACAAAATACATAAACTAAAAGCATCAATAACCCCATACATAACAATGAATAGCCTACAATTATGCATCCCAAATCTATACCTAAACAAATGGAACTTATCAAACACTATATATATCAACGATATAATAACACAGCAGAACTTTCTTACATTTCAACGAGCAATACAAAAACTTAAAATCCCACAAACAGAATACCTTAAATACTACCAAATTATACGTTTTCTCTCCAAGCAAAATATACTATCAAACAATACAGTAAACCCACTAACTGAAACACATCGACAAATAACATGAAAAAAAGCATCACAAAAATCTATAAACTACTAAATGACAAAAACTAATACTCTCACACAAACTTCTTAGAAAAATGGGAAACAGACCTAAATAAAATATTTACTCCCGACCAATGGACCTCAGCCTTCCAACAACCTTATAAACTTTCCAGATGTATCTCCTTCTGGGAAATAGATAGAAAAATACTATTCAGATTCTACAGATCCCCAGAAACACTCCACACGTGGTTTCCAAACTATTCCCCATTATGCTGGAGAAACTGCTCAACAAGAGGATGACTACTACACCTATGGTGGACTTGTTCGAAGATAAGAAAAACCTGGTATAAACTATTCAACTTCCTTAATAACCTACTAAAAATAAATATCCCCAGAACACCAGCCTTAGCACTACTAAATATCGGACTAGAAACACATAACTATAAACAAAGCACAATAATATACCACTCATTTATCGTAATGAAAAGGCTGATGATACTGAAGTACTGGAGGGCTGAAAAAGTTCCAGCTATGAGAGAAATTATGAATTCACTAACACAAAACATGATATATGAAAAAACCTATGCCATTACACACAGCAAAAATTTACCACCTTTTATAGGAAATGGGAATGCTGGTATACAGACTCGAGATCATTCACTAATATTTAAAGGCTATGTCCACCCAAAAAAATTTTTTTACATAAGTTTCACCAAGGGCTCCCAGCCCACCGCTTATACTTGTATCTTCAGAAAGCCCCCAAATTCTACTTACCTCCCCTCTTTCCTCCGCCGGCTCCCGCCCTCTGCTTGCGAGAAAATGCAACAGAGAGCGACCGGCAGCCTCTTCGTGATTGGCTGAGCGGCAGCCAATCACGACGCGGCTGCCGGCACTCACTTCGCCGGAGGAAAGAGGAGAGGTAAGTAAAGTTTGGGGAGCTTTCTAGAATCAAATATTACGTTGGGGCTGGGAGCCCTTGGGGAATCTTATATATTAAAGACATTACGCTAGGGGGAGGGAATCGGAGAGGGAGGGAGGAGGAGGGAGAGGGAGGGAGAGGGAGGGGGAGGGAGGGGAGAAGGGCTGCAGTACGCATCCAAACTTCTCCCGGAGGCCAGGTAGGAGGCAGAGTCCATATGGACTCTGCTAGCCTCCTGGTGGGCAGTTTTTGGGACTTTGGGGGGGGACTACAGGAGAACCCTATGGAGCTGGGATGTGAGGTAAGGATTAGACTACACTACATGGTGGGGCCAGTAGTTGGGGGATTATAGTTTTGGGGGGGGGACAGCCCTTTAAAGAAAAGGGAAGAGAATAAAAGTGAGGGAAAACAAAAGAAAGAGGAAAAAGAAGAGAAGGGAAAAGGAATGATGACAATATCATTAGGATTGAAAGATTCACAAAATGAGGCAACAAAAGTTTTACTGTTAAGTTTTAACTATGATGTTAAATGCTATAAATAACTATAATGTATATACCAAATATATAAAAGTTAATATATGATCGAATATGAATAAAACATGATGTATAAGATAATAACCAATGTTATGTAAAGAAATAAGAAAAATCTCAATAAAAATTATGATAATAATAAAAAAAATAAGATTATGGTTTACAGAAGGCTTTAAGATACCAGTGGTAGGAAGTTTAGGGCAGGAAAAGAAAAGAAATGTAATGTCTGCATACCACATCCCCTAGTATAAAAGAGAAATTGGAGAAGGAAGTGGGGCAGGGCGGATGTCAGGCCCCTATAAATCTCCTCCTATAGACCAATTGATGTATCCCCCATTGGTGTGTTCCCCAAAAAGAGGCAGGAAATATTGCATGATACAGCACTTGTCACATCCCCAAGGGTCATCTGTTAATGATGGGATTGATAAAGAACTTCTTTCAGTTCAATATCAGTCATTTGACGCAGCACTCAATATGTTCAGAAGCCTGGGTAGAGGAGCCTTAATGGCTAAAGTAGACATAGAATCAGCTTTTCGCTTACTGCCCCTGCACCCACAAAGTTTGAAGTATATGGGTTGTTTCTTCCAAGATTGTTATTATATTGACCTTTGCTTGCCCATGGGTTGTACAATATCATGTGCTTATTTTAAGCAATTTAGTACATTCCTACATTGGTGTGTTCAGATAAAAACAGGGACAGAGTCTATAGTACATTATCTTGACGATTTCTTGTTGGAAGGTCCAAAGGGGTCAGGAATATATGCTAAGTTGCTTAATGATATGGAATCTCTTTTCAGGGATTTTGGGGTTCTCATTGCCACAGAAAAACTCAGAGCCCCTGTACAAAACTTTCCTTTTTGGGCATTGAAATTGACACAGTTCACGGATTTTGCAGACTTCCAGCAGATAAAGTTAGCAAAGCTAAGGGCCGCCTGGTTAAGCAAGAAAAAGTTTCCAAAAAGATAACTTTACAAGAATTACAGTCTCTGTTAGGTTTGTTAAACTCCGCATGTAGGGTCATTCCAATGGGGAGGGCTTTCAGCAAAACAATGGAGAAGGCGACGGCAGGGGCTAAGAAGAGCCATCATAAAGTTAGGATCTCTAGTGCGATCAGGCATGATCTGGAGATATGGGATAGGTTTTTAGATGAATTCAATGGGATAAGATTATGGCCTTCTCCTCCTCAATCCAACCAACAAATAAAACTCTTTACAGACGCAGCAGGTGGAATAGGTTTTGGAACTTACTTTCAAGGTGCATGGGCTGCAGAGAGGTGGCCGAAGGAACAGGAAAAAATGGGCCTTACCAGCAACCTCACATTTCTAGAATTATTTCCAATTGTAGTTGCAGTGGTAATATGGGTCTCTGAGTTAGCAAACAAGCATATCACTTTTTGGTCAGATAATATGAGCGTGGTGGAAGTAATTAACAATCTTTCCCCTTCATCTCCCCCATTGATTAACTTGGTTCGACAATTGGTTCTCATTTGCATGTCCAAAAACATAACTTTCAGGGCAGCCCATATCCCAGGGACAAGTAATGTGTTGGCTGATGCTTTGTCCAGATTCGAGTTTAACCATTTTTTCGCACTGACCCCTAACGCACAGAAACGGGGCGTTATCTTTCCACAGGAACTATGGCAGCTGGGGACACAGGGATATGGCAACTAATAAAGGGATCAGTGGCACCAAAAACCTGGTCGGTATACAGCAGAGCATGGGAAATTTGGTCAAACTTTAGAGTTAGTGGGGGATAACGAGGATAAATGGGCCCGATTTATAATGGACAACAAACAGAAAGGGGTATCTAGACCAACTATGGTCTCTTGCTAGCCGGCATAACAATTTTCGCTAAACTATGCAAGCAAGCTTCCCCGAATCATAGCTTTAGGATCAAACAGATAATGAAGGGTTGGGCTAGGGAGAAACCAGCAACAACAGACAAAAGGGAACCAATTATGGAGGACAGGTTAGTTAAATTTATGTAGGCCCTAAGTAAAATAGCAATGGATGGGTATGAAGTCAAAATGTTCAGAGCAGCTTTGCGATAGCCTTCTGGGGAGCAATAAGGATAAGTGAATTAGTGGCAAAATCAAAAAACGACAATAACACAGGGTTGAAAGTAACGGATGTCAGGGAAGACAACGAGACAGTAATGATACTAATTCGCAAGTCAAAAACAAATCCTTTAGGGAAAGGAAAATGGGTTATTATTAAAGAGAGAGGAGGGTTAAGTTTCGCCCTTAGAATCATTAAGGATTAAATACAGCTAAGGGGCGCGCATGAAGGGTCCTTTTTGGTACATAGAGATAAAACCCCATTGACCAGATACCAATTTTGTACAATAATGAAGAGAGTGAGCAAAGAAGCAGGTCTTAACCCTAAAGTCATTGGAACCCATTCATTCAGGATAGGGGCAGCAACATCAGTGGCAGAAAGGGGCGAAACAGCAGAACAAATAAAAACAATAGGGAGATGGAAGTCTCATACCTACAAGAGGTACATTAGACCAGAGAAAGGGGAGGAGAGACAGGAATAAGGGGGGTTGTTCTGTAGAAGCAAGCCAAAAGCATTAAACATTGTTATTTCTCCCACTACGGTTTAAGTGTTGTCCCCGGAACAGGATACTGGGTTCTTTTTGTTTTTATTGTATCTGCAGGTAAAAGTGCTAACATTTGGATTCTGGGTCACTCATTCGTGTACTGGGCGTACATGCGGGCGAGGGAAAGAACGTACGTGACACAACTAGGAGTACGTCGGGAAGTAGAAAATATCCGATGGCTGGGCAAGAGGGGACTTCGGTGGACAGGGATAAAGGCTCTAGTTAATGAAGCAGCGGATAGGTGGGGGCAACTTCAGGTGTTGGTCATACATGTAGGTGGGAACGAGGTCAAGGCACTGACCTAAAAGAGCGAACTAAAAGCGGAAATAGCGAGATGGAAGGTCTTGTTGCCAGAGTTAAAAATCCTGTGGTCTAAAATCACCCCCAGGAGAGAATGGAGAGGGGCGTTATCCCAAAAGGCGGTCGACAATGTGCGCAAGAAAGTTAACAGAGCCATGGCAGTGCATGCAACAGCATCCGGAACTGGAATAATCAGACACCCAGAAATCACTTTCGGCTGCCCAGGGCTTTATAGAAAAGATGGGTTTCCTTTATCAGAGATAGGGATAGATATATTCAATGTGGACTTACATAATGGGATAGAGCAGGCTATAGAAAAGTTAGTGGATGCAAGAGAGAGGAGCGGAGAAAAGGAAAAGGAGATTAGTCTCCTCTCTCTTTTTTATGGAGGGGGAATGCAACAGTAAAAGGGAGCGCCAAGGGATGGGGGGCATGCCCTGAGCTAGGGGGCTACGATTGTACGGACGGCCCCTGTGGAGGCCCAGGGTACGTCCCTCAGCATGAGGCATGATTAAGAAGAGAGAAGCCCAGGGAGGGCAGGCTGGGATCCCTGCTCTCCTCCACTGATACTCTTGGACAGCCATAGGAGGATGGCTGTGAATCTAAACGTCGCATTTGCCTTGGTAGAGGGGACTTTTTTTGTTTATAAGTTTAAATAAATGCAAGACCTGGTCTTGCCTTTTCTCCAAAATCGGTTGTCAGTGTCGTTTGTTATAACGGGTCATTTAGGAGCTTATAAGCATCAAAGCCACCCTTTCCAGACACATATCAATGAAACCGTCTTCATAAAACATGGTAGCAGATCACAAAGCACATGTCCCTTTGTCTCAAATACTCTTGCAACACCACAGCAACAGGAAGTGACATCACAGGATAGGGATGGCACTAAAAACGTGAATTTACAAAAATCGCAATCACATATAAAAATGTGGACAAAGGCGGGCAAATGCATGCATTTTTAGATTGCAAACGGATAGAAACGCACAGAAGTGCCTTTTCTGTTTTGACACAATGCGCACATTAACACAATCAAGTGCATTTTTTTTTTGTATTGCTCTGCAATAAATGTTTATATTGCTAGAAAAATAGGAGATAAGAGGCACTACATTGATTCCTTATCTTTTTCATTAGCAATTTGATTATGTTTTCTGTCTTTGGTCCTCATCCAGAAAAGGCTTTTAAAGGGACACTATACTGAAAAAATGACTTTGCCTCATCTTAATCTATAATTGAATACATGTAAGTAGCACTTACTCTGATTTGTGTGTGTTGCTGCATGACTTCTATCCAGCACACATTTTGTTTAGGAGCAGTATCCCCCTCCCTCTTTTAACCACTCCTACTTCCGTCCGACCTGACTTTTTTCTCACAAACAAACTGTCAGGTCTGCACACAGCATACAGCATTCCAATTGTGAAAACTGTCACCATTCCAGCTACAGTAAAACTACTCACAGAAGAACAGTTTTTGAGAGCAAGGGACTTGATTGACAGCTGAAATATAAGACGTTTTAGATTGGATATTTAAAGAAACGGGGGGCAGATCAAAAAAAAATTATACAGTGGTGGTTGGGAAGAATTATAGTTTCCAGTTATGGTGAATTTAGAATAACCTTTTTTTCAGTATAGATGCCCTTTAAGATAATGAGGATACCATATGAACATATAAATGATATACCAGATTCAACATTTACTTCTTTATTTGGACAAATCATAAAGCCATGCTCAAGCACTCAGTGCGGTGCAGAACAAGCAAGTGGGCAACGAGATAAGGATCATGTGGAGCCAGGAACGAAGATAAAACAAAGTTCACGCGACACAGCAGCATTGACAAGTGCCGACCACTTCCTGGTTCTGATTAACTATAGCCCGCATGTGCTACAGAACCAGGAAGCGGTTGGAAATTTCAGTGCTGCTTCAGAGAATTGTGCAAAAGGTAAGTTTGTTCTACCTTCGTTCCTAGCTCCACATGCATTGATTGAAGAACGGAAGGTAAGGCATAGCTGGCTGACTCTTGTGGCAAACTGAAACATGTGTGGCAACCTAGGTATCAAGTACAGCAGTACCACTGATATTTGGCAATTTGGTGCAATATTTCTACCCAATCGACCAAAATATCTCTGATGTTCAATTGGGTCAAAATATATACCCATGTATACACAACCTAAGATTGTACTGCGCCCTGATTGGTGTGCTTGTTGAGAGCATATGGCTGGTACACACAGTCCAATATTTGGGGCCAATAAACCATACAAACTATTTCTTTGGTAAATCGAGCAAAAATATTAGCTGATTCCTCACCCCAACTGACTGTTCCTGAACAATTTTTAGTTATAATTGGTTGACCTGAGCAGTCGGACAATGGTCTTTAATGGGCCACAAAAAAAATTTCAATGGGGCCACTTTGATGAAATAACATATTTTGTATAATGCAGGATGTACAATCTGTAGGCCTCCAAAAAATTGCCACAATTCTAGAAAAAATTCTAGTTATATATTTGCAGCAATGTGAATTATCAACATAGGATCCCCTCAGTATTGTAATTTGTGAACTGTGCCAGATTGCTGTCTAAATGAGAACTCTGCCTGAAAAGGCTGTTTTCACACAGTGAAAGAGAAGGGCTGTAGATTCCCTTACCTTCTCTGTCAGGACTTCACACAGCAGAGAGGAGGAGGGACTTCCTGTCTCCCTCACACACTGAGGGAGTCTGAGGCTGTGCCTCCCACCCATTAACTTTCTAGTTAGTCATTTCTGTATATCTTGGGCTGTGGAGCACGTAGAGAGGTGGTTGATGGCTCGTTTTAAAGTTAGGAAACTGGCCTTACATTTAAGCTTAACTTGTTTGGAGATCACAGTTCCCCTTTAAGTCCATATTTTTAGTCCATATTGAAATAATACAAATTATGTTTAGCTTTTTATGTTTAACAGTTTTGTGTGGCATGTTGGGACACCCTTAGAGACTGTTTTTCTAATATTCATTACCTTTTCCAGCGGAATGTGTGTGGGTTTAGGTACAGTAGACTGGACTTTTTTTTCTTTTTTCTTTCCTCTCTTGCAGGGAGATTCAATTAAAAGTTTTATAGTTAAAAATGGTGCTAATTTTGCCCCAACCAATCAGATCTTATGAAAAAAAATGTCAAAGATTTATTCATTTATATCTATCTGATAAATGGCTTTGTCTTTTCATTTTGGGTTTTAACTGTCTATTTTGAGTTTTTGGTACAATAAATGCCTGATAAAAACTTTTGATTCAGTGACATTCATAACTATTGCACTAATTTTCAGTAAGGATGATAATCTCTAATGTCTCTTTACTACAGTTTTCCTGTCTGCCTTTCATTGGGCTTGTTATTAATAGTTACACCTTGTTTATTACTGACTATGTATGTATGTGGTTAATGGTTAGGTGGGAAATTTCCAAGGCAGATTGCACAGTATCTCAATTAAACCATCCAAAGGCAGTAACAGAAATATCCATTTGCAGATTTACCTTCCCCAGACCCATTACAGACCTGGTAGACATCAAATAGCAAGTCCCAGGGACATCCATCATCATAGGGCCCCCTAAACAAGACATATCTGTAGGTACATTGGTCCTTCTTTAGATTTTGATTTCCACGGGTATCTCATTTCAAACCTGAATGACTGGTAAAATGATACATCGATCAATAGAATAACATGAAGATTGGAATCTGAAGCAGATGACAATTCAGGGTGAGAGGAACAGGGCTTTTTACTGATTCACAGACACAGAGGTTAAAGGGCATGTCCACCCTAAAGTTTTTTTTTAATATATGGTAGATACCCCCTGCTCACCCACAACCGCCATGTTATTTTTCAAAAAAAACGAATTGAACTGCACTTACAGCCCTTCTCTCCCACAGGGCACAGATCCAACTCCCTGCTTGTTGGTATGTAAGCAGAGGTCCAGACCAGCAGACGCGTCTGTGATTGGCTGAGATGCATCCAATCATAGAAGCGGCAAATAACTCGCTGGTTAGGGGTAGGCAGGGGGTATCTATCATATAGTAAAAAGAGTTGATGCTAGGTGGCACAACAAGCAAGGATGGATCCGGATGGTCGTAGGGAGGGGGGGAAGGGCTCCCCTGCGAAAGTTACATCTACGTAGTAGTATGCAGATTATAGGGATCAATGGAAAGGGTGGGTCATGGCTCATATTCACTATTCATATTCAATATAGCATATATAGCAAAGTATGATGTTGGATTGGTTTTAGGATGTGATATAAGTTGATTCCAGATCTGTAAATATTATTTGTTTTACTAATTTACATTTTATCATTTTTTGACAAAAATGCACAGATCTGTTTTGAGATCATCTTATAGTTCAGGGATGTACAACCTGTGGCTCTCCAGATGTTTAAAAAAACGACAACTCCCAGCACTCTTTGGTTGTCCTCTGCGGCTGGAGAATGCTGGAATTTTTACATTTCAAACATCTGGATGGAAGCATGTTGGGCAGCCTTGATACGGTCAAAACATTTTTAGCCTGGATCTCTGCTGCCCTCTGGTGTTATCAATGGCTAATACAATCTTTATTTACTGAATTCGATTTTTAGTATGTACAACCTCCCAGCGGCTCAATCTTCTGTGTGTCTCTCTCTCACCTGTAGCATAGCAGCATACATGCCTATACAATCAGCTATAGGTAATCCAGGCAGGGAGACACTCGCAGCTCTAGGCTTGAATCGCAATTTCTTTATTGATAGCTGCTACAGATCCGACATGTTTCGAACGCTCATGCATTCTTTTTCAAGTGAATTTGATTTTTGTTTTCAGTTAGATTTATCGCTAATGCTGGTCTTACATTGTATAAATTTGATAGATTTAATCGTCATATCTATCTAATGTTTAAAGTCTTACATTCCCGGCAGTTTTACATGTTCCCATGACGTTCCCCATTTCAGCCAATGTCAGAAGGTACTGTAAGTTTGTAGTTTAGTGCCATATTTAGGGACATACACGGTTATTCAATAAAAGTTCTTATCGATTAAAAAGCTAATTTTGCCCCAACCAATCAGATCTTATTTAACATTTGAAAGCTAACATCTGATTGGTTGGGGCAAAATTAGCACCATTTTAAACGATAAGAACTTTTATTGAATCTCTCTGATAGTTAAAGAATCCCAGTGAATTTATAATAGCAGAAAGAGAGAGACTTCCATCATAAAATGAAAAAAAAAATATTAAAGGGTATTGTCCAGCCCTCCCAAAAAACTTTCCGCCCCCCAAAACCTCGACTTCACAAGGTTTTAATACTGCACCTTCATTAGATTAGAAATAGTAATGCACTTTTTATGTGCACCAAAAACAGTAGGGATTTTAAAAGAACATTCTTGCTAAATCCTGTTTAAACTGGATATGTATAAAATATAGGAGGTGTAGATTAACCAGTAACTAAGACAATTTTAAAATAATGATAAAAAAAATGTAAATCTTCGGGCAGCAATAGTTATGTCATAATAGCACATCGTTAAAATGATATGAGTTGAAATTGAACTACTAATCCCAGCATCCTTTACCAGAACAAATTACTTAAGTGGTATAGAAAAAAAAAAGCATTTCTCAGTAATGAAAAGCTTTTATTTTTTTTTGCCAAATGGCTAAACTACAGGTCCCATCATCCCTTACCACCTAGCAAAAGGACAATATATAGCAATAGCACCCAGGGTGAGGACCTGTATCACTAAGTCCTCATTCTGGGTACTTTCCCTAACTCCTGCAATACTCAAACTCTCCTTTGGCTCCACTCCTCCACTCCTCCACGTTATAAATGACAGATTGCAATGCAGCCAATGGGAAGCTACACTCTGCAATCACCGTACTACACCACTGTACATCCTTGCATACCATAACCTTACTTGTTGTTAACCATCTAAGCAATAGCTCCCAACTTGAATGCCAACCTGTGTTACCAGAGGGCATGTAACGGCTCCAGGAATATAACCAGAAAGGAAGTACCATCCTGCCATGACTCCAACAAGCCTATTAGAACATAGGAGGGATAGGAGGGATGAGCTGCTCCTAGGTCACCAGCAAGCAAAAAATGTCACTGGTGACCGCATGGAGCAGATCCTTTAAGAGACGCGACACAAACACAATGATATCATCACGCCCAATAACGTGTCTCACAAAATTGCCTCTGGATGTGCCAGTAATGACCTCTCCACCTCTTTAGGGCTATTTATACTTCAAATCCCCCCAAGGTGTCAGCTGCCCCATCCCCTATGTGCGGCAGTGCTCACAGTCTAGCCGTTTCCTGATCCTGCAAACTGCAATATATCCTTTCCCCTATGCTCAGTTCCTGGTCTGGACACCTGGCTGTGTGCCTGTCCTCTGTAGACATAAATGTTCCTGCCTTGTCTTGCACCCTGGGCTCTGTTATAACCTCTTGGTTTCTGCTTAGGCTTATTTTCTATTCTCACTTGTTATTTTGATTTGGCTTCCCTGCTTGTTGTGTTTACTTTTCATGTGTCTGTATATTTGTATTTTCCTATATTAGTTAGTTTACCGTATATGCTCGAGTATAAACCGACCCGAGTATAAACCGAGGTACCCATTTCAGCTAAAAATCCTAATAAAGTTTTTGACCCGAGTATGAACCGAGGGTAGAAACTTGGCATTCAAGATGTTTGGAAACTACAACTCCCAGCTAATAACATGCTGGGAGTTGTAGTTTCCAACATCTTGAATGCCAGCGAGGGTGGCATTCAAGATGTTTGGGAACTACAACTCCCAGCATGCTTTATTAGCTGGGAGTTGTAGTTTCCAAACATCTTGAATGCCACCCTCACTTGGCATTCAAGAGTTTTGGAAACTACAACTCCAGCTAATAAGCATGCTGGGAGTTGTAGTTCCCAAACATCTTGAATGCCCCCCTCCCCTCAGTTCAGTTTGTCTGTGGGCTCTTCTCCCCTGTGGACTCTCTCCCTGTGGACTCCTGTGGACTCTTCTCCCTGTGGACTCTTCTCCTGGACTCTTCTCCCTGTGGACTCTTCTCCTCTCCTGTGGACTCTTCTCCTGACCTTCTCCTTGGACGACTCTTCTCCCTGTGGGCTCTTCCTCCATCCAAGGCTTCCTGGCAGGTACGGTATCGGCATTCCGGCAGCCGCTGCCCATTCCTGTACCGGCGCGCCGGCTGACGTCACTGCCCGGCGCCGGGCTTGGCGCCGGGCAGTGACGTCAGGCCGGCACGCCAGTGCAGAAAAGATCGCGCGGCTGCCGGAATGCCCAGGTAAGAGGTTGACTCTAGTATAAACCGAGTCCGAGTTTTCAGGCTGATTTTTCAGCCTGAAAAACTGGTTTATACTCGAGTATATACGGTAGGTTTTTGTGTTGTGTGGTTTTGTTCATGGCTGTAAATAAACACAATTTCTCACCATTTCTTTGTGTCTACTGGGTGGCTGCCTATTAATCCTGTCAGCTGCTGGTCTAGCCAATCCTAACAAACAAATTCTAATGTTTATTAAAAATGTTTCAATCAAAATATGATTACAAAAGAAATAAATGTCTGAAATTAAGATTAATTCTGTATATATGGCATTCTACTTTCTTTATTACTTTTATCAGATACGTTATTACACTATTGATTATAAAAAGTGCGGTGGAAGGAAAGATGAAAAAGAACATGCTTTATTTATTTATTGTAATGCTACAAATGTAGGTGTTTATTTTCTTTCAGGAAGTCACAAGATACACATTGGCCATAGAGCCCCATACAGAAGATCAGTATTGGATCAGTTTACGCAGAAGTTTTTTTTAATTACTTTTCCAGCGAAAACCACTATTTTACTTCGTTTTGCTCTTTCTTAGGCGCACAAGTGTCTCATATGCTGCTTGAATCTCAAGGAAACGTTCTTCTGCCTCTTTAACGTTTTGAAGGTTGTGGTCCGGATGCCATATCTTCACTAGATCCCGATATTTCCGACTGATCTCATCTATTGTGGATTTAGGATGTATACCCAATACCTAGTGTTAGAGCACAAAAAGAACGAAAGTAAAGAATTTGTAAAACTATATACAACTCTGTCATCTTTCAAATGTTGCTCGTCAGTTCACCACTGTAGGAATTCTACAGCTATCTAATGTACAATGAAGGAATAGATCAAAACTGGTAATATTTTGGCAGTATTTTGGTATCATATGTTTCAGTTTGCCAGCGCTGGAGCATGATCTTGGGGGAAGCTCTGTGTTCCCTGCCTGCTCCTGACATAGCTCCTTTACCTCCCGTTCTTTAATTAAACTGAAAAAAAGCTAAGTGCCATTTATAAGTGGAGATACCCTTTAACAATATTAAAGGAAAACTAAATAGGGAAATCAAGAAAGCACCACAGATATATTGTACAGTACAGTATATACTGGCAGTCCCAGGGGGAGCTCTAACTCTTAATTCTACAATCATCTTCTTTGATAAGGAACGTACAAGTGCTACATTATATTAATCAGCCTGTACAGAGAAAATTTGTACTTTAGGCGGAATTTCTACTTACATTTTCAAATGAAAACAATTAAATACAACCTTCTTCAATAAATCTAATTATTCCTGTTAGTTTTCATAGTTTTCTCTTGTTTGTTTTATCTTATCATTGGCCCTTCTGTCAGGGACGTAACAGCAGGGGCCCTTTCCCCCACTGTGAGATTGGAGACTGGGCTAGAGTCCTACATCGGGTCAGGGACCCCCGAGTTACCAGATTTGCGGGTCGAGTTCAGGTAACCCGCATTGAGTTTGAATTGGTTGTGGGTTGGGTTTGGGTAAAGAGAACCGCGGGTTGGGTAAAAAAGCGTTTAATGCTGGAGTGATTGGAAAGACGGGTTAAACTTCTGACCTTGGTTTCACTAGCAGAGGTCAGAGCCAGCAAAGTAACAATCTCCCATAAGAACAAAGTAACAAATTTCTATCAGTACCTGCACTAATGCATGAGACCAGAGAAAGTGTCTGCATGGGAACAGATGACATGTGATTTCATTGGTCTTTGTAAATCCTTCTGGCCATAATGATTCATGGGATGTGGATGATTCTAGTGATGATAAGAACAATCTGCCACTTGATGTGGTTCAGATAGAGCAGGTATGTGGCACTCCAGATGATTGCCATTTTAAACTCTCAATCATTGTTCAACAGCAAAGTGCAGACAGGAAATTCTGGGAGTTGTCGTTTTCAAAACAGAGCATGATTATCTACACCCATATAAAGGTGTAGATATTTCACTGCAGCTCCACCTGCTCCCTACCCATAATCCTTTGTTGTGGTACCTGCTCATTGTAACTTTACTATCTCCCTTAATGCAAGTTTACGCAGTGGGCGGAGATTAAAATGAATATTCTGCAGGACATAGTTATAAGATCATAGACAGGTAACCAGTAAATCTCCAGATGTTTGAAAATTATAACTCCCAGCATTCCCAAGTATCCCACCCCTCCCAGAAAATTGTCAAGGAGTATCCCTCATTCTAGGGTGGTCTCCTGCACTCCTGCGAGACCACCCCAGGCTCCCGGACTTGAGAGAATTGAGTCTCCTCCCAAGTCACGCCCACTTTGCAAGTATGCCCCTAACCCCGCCTCCAATCACCCTAGATGACTGGCCCCGCCCTGCGCAATGTCACGCGCAAGTTGGGTCGGGTCGCGGGTATGGATAGAAAAGCGGGTATGGGTTTTTCGTGTTGGGTCTCTCTCCTGAGAAGGTTTGCGTGCAACAGCTGATCATGTGTATGAAGTAGATACACGCTGAGTATGTTTACTTCATACATGCGATCAACTGTTTAGAAACAGCTGAGCGTGGACCTTCTGGAGTGGAGATCGCAGGACCTCTTACCTCTCAGCCCCCCCCCGCAGTGCCTTCTGTGCCACTGATCACTCAGTCAATATAAAGGAGTAATGTATGTAAAATGTATTTATAAACTAACATATGCCAATACTGGGAAAGTGTAATATACAGTAGGTGTAATGTACAGTAGGCATATTGTACAGTAGGTGTAATGTACAGTAGGTGTAATGTACAGTATGTGTAATATATCGTACATGTAATATACAGTAGGTGTAATGTACAGTAATTGTAATGTTCAGTAAGTGTAGTATACAGTAGGTGTAATGTACAGTAGGCATAATGTACAGTAAGTGTAATATAAAGTAGGTGTAATGTACAACAGGTGTAATGTATAGTAGCTGTAATATATATTACAGTAGGTGTAATGTACAATAGATATAATGTACAGTAAGTGTAATATACAATAGGTGTAATATACAGTAGGAGTAATGTACAGTAGGGATAATATACAGTAGATGTAATGTACAGTAGGCGTAATGGACAGTAAGTGTAATATAAAGTAGGTGTAATGTACAGCAGGTTTAATATACAGTAGGTGTAATGCACAGTAGGTATAATATACAGTAGGTATAATATACAGTAGGTGTAATTATACATTAGGTGTAATGTACAGTAGGTGTAATATAGAGAAGGTGTAATGTACAGTAGGTGTAATGTACAGTAGGTGTAGTATATACATTAGGTGTAATTTACAGCAGTTGTAATGTACAGCAGATGTATATCTGTTGTATTCAATTAGATCAACTGGACTTGAAGTTTAGTTCTTGAAGACGTTTCGCTAGTCATCCGACTGGCTTTCTCAATTCAGAATGACTTGTACAAGAATCTGTGGCACTTATGTACCCTGGAAAATCCCAATTAGCATACACAGCCAGTGTTAAGGGCGTGATTGGATAGTGGCTAAGAGGTGTTATAGGAATGCCCAGGGTAAGATGTCAAAACAGCATTGTATCAGACAGTTGGTGTCGAACCCCTCTACCTCTCTTTAGCTTGGTTTCTTTATTTTCACATAAATGGCCTTCTTAACACCTCTCTTGAACCATGTACAATGCTGTTTTGACACCTTACCCTGGGCATTCCTATAACACCTCTTAGCCACTATCCAATCACGCCCTTAACACTTCGCTGTGATATGCTAATTGGGATTTTCCGGTACATAATTGCCACGATTTTTGTACAGTCATTCTGAATTGAGAAGCCAGTCGGATGACTAGCGAAACGTCTTCAAGAACTACATTTCAAGTCCAGTTGATCTAATTGAATACAACAGATATACCATGACCTGGATGAATGAGAACTTTTACAAGCATACAGCAGATGTAATGTAGAGCCGGTGTAATGTGCAACAGATGTATTATACAGTAGGTGTAATGTACAGTAGGTGTAATATATACAGTAGGTGTAATGTACTGCAGATGTAATGTAGAGCAGGTGTAATGTACAGCAGGTGTAATGAGCAACAGGTGTAATGTACAGCAAGTGTAATGTACAGCAGGTGTAATGTGCAACAGATGTAATGTGCAACAGGTGTAATGTATAGTAGGTGTAATGTACAATAGGTGTAATGTACAGCAGGTGTAATGTACAGCAGGTGTAATGTACAGCAGGTGTAATGTACAATAGGTGTAATGTACAGCAGGTGTAATGTATAGTAGGTGTAATGTACAACAGGTGTAATGTACAATAGGTGTAATGTATAGTAGGTGTAATGTACAATAGGTGTAATGTACAGCAGGTGTAATGTACAGCAGGTGTAATGTACAATAGGTGTAATGTACAGCAGGTGTAATGTACATCAGGTGTAATGTACATCAGGTGTAATGTACAGCAGGTGTAATATACAGTAGGTGTAATGTACAGTAGGCATAATGTACAGTAGGTATACAGTAGCACAATGAAAAGGTAAAGAATCAAAGGTTCCTAAACATGCTGGTCTGTAGTAATTGAAAAACATTACAATTAACCTGTTTTTACCTTGCAGGCCAATTCTTCCTTCTCATTTTGAAAGATGGAAACAAACTCATAGATTTTCTCCCATTCCTTGAAGTACTGGTCTCGAAATGTCCCAACACCTAGAACCATACCCCAAACCCTATATGGCAGAAGCAGAATTCTTTCCACCATGGAACTGATACTGGGAAAGATGCTCAGCCATTCCAGCATGGTTCCAATACTTCCAGCAACATAATTTACAGTCCTGCTGGTGTTCAGCAAGGCACTGAAGGCTAAAGGTCCTGTGAAGGCCAAATAGGCAAGGCCAATGCGATACAGGCGGAGGCTAAGGTTTTCATGGGTTCTGTGCTGTTGTCTGTATTTTCTATGTTTCTGGGCAGTGATGCTTGCAGTGAGACTGATTGGTATCGTGGAGATAGCACGTCCATAAAATATTGGGGATGTCAAGAAGGCAGCTATGAGGGTGTTTTTTAGGTCAGAAGTTTGTTCACCAACACTTGCCACAAGATGAACCCCCAATGCCACTGCAAGAGGCAATGCTACCACATAAAAACTGCTTAGTGAAGAAAGTCCAATGGCAGCCACAATACCAAAATAAATACCAGTAGCTACTTGTCCCATAAAACGGATAGGACTAGCAGGGGGTTCTATATTCTTATCCACTATGTTTTTATTCTCCTGATTATTCTCCTGACTATTGTATCGGTAAACAATTCCAGGGATCTTCCAAAAATCCCACATCCAGCCCATACCAAAGCCCCCAAGTGTGAGCATCCACAGCAAAGCATGACTGTCTCTCCCTAAATAGATATGATGTAGTCCCAGTGGACCTCCCACTGACCACAATCCATATGCAACTAAGAGGCTTTTTCCCATGTTGGCAATTCTGTAAGTTTGTTATCCTACAGGAAATGACAGAATCGGATCCATTTTCCTCTTTGGTGTCTTCCCAGAAACAATCTGTCCATGCTGAGGCTCAAAATGACCTGAATCTCCTTACATAGATTAGACTGGTAAGCAGACTTTGTACTGCCAGAGGTAACTGCCTATTGTAATATTTACCAAAGGTCAAATGTTGCAAGAACCAACCCTTCCTAGTAAAACACGCAGTCACACTCATTCCCATGCTACTTTATTAAATGCAAGTTACTGAATAGTGAAAGCGATTGTTACAGTTAAAATCAGCATTTACATATACAGTCTTACATATACAGTACTTCAATTTTGATGTGTATCCAGGTTTTTGTTTTTAAAAAAAACCTGGATACAGGTCTGAGGCAAACTGGAATCAGTGGCGAAACTACTGTCCCCGCCGGGGGGTAAAAGGGCTTGCACCAAAGGTCCGCAATGTTTAAAAACAGCTGATCGTGGACCTTTGGGGCGCTGGCGAGGGGGTGTGTCAGGGGCCCTGCAGTTACACCCCTGACCGGAATGCTTGGGTAGTATAGAAAACAACAGAAAGTTTAGGTCAATCCTTAATTTGTTCAGTCACCATGGTATAAATAGCGACACATCTCACAAAAAATGCTAAAACAAGATAAAAATGTAGGGCTAAGGCTTTATGCACACATCATGCAATACTTTTCTGCCAGATCGACTGGCACGTGTATCGGATTATAGTGACAGAAAAATTGCATGGGTTTTCTGCTGGTTAAGACCAACGCCAAAGCATTGGTTCACCCGAATGGATGGCCAGGCGCGTCTGAAAACCACAGGCGATCATGCAGTTCTTTATAGCGAATTTTCAGCCGTGGCTAACCGGTTGAAAGTGCCGAATGGTCGTTCGGGACAAAGCATCTTATGGTGTGTACCCAGCTTAATAGCAGAGCAGAATGAACGATCCTTAGATTTCACCAATCAAATAAACAATTCTTACAGCTTAAACAATATCAAAATATTCACCAAAATATTATGATATTGTTTTAGGTAGAAGAATTGTTTTGTGATGGGGGAAAATGAGTCTCCTACCTCCCTGCTAAATATATTTTTATGCAGCTAAAATTTGTGTGGACACTATAGTTGCCCTTTAAAGGTATGGCAGTGGGAAGTCAGTGCAAACTACACCAGCCCTCTGTGCGTGTACATACTACCATTTTTCATTACAAAACCCTTTTAACCCTTTTAACGACACAATGGTTCTTCCTATTCGCAACTATTTCCATGTTTTGGAACCCCATCTTGGTTGCTTTGGAAAGGCTTTCACTTACTGCCACAGGTAAGTTTTATTTAAAGAGAAGAATGCACATTTATACATATTTTCCCTTTGTTTGTAAGTCTATCATTTTGTAGTTCATAAATACACAGCTATAGCTTGTTCTCTGTTCAGTAAAAATAGGATGTTAATTAATTAACCATAATGGGATCTTGTTTATCCAATACCATGAAATATCTAGTTCTTAAAACACAGGCAAATAGATGGGATGAGATAGTAATATAAGGCGCATTACTTCATCGGCAGAACAGGGGAGGCAATGAGCGGTTTAAGCTCTTGGTACATCTCTGTCAAATTTCTTTTGATTTCAGACTCACTACATGCAATTGAAGAAAAGGTAAGCCACAGTGGTGTTTTAGGTTCATATTCCTGTAGGGGGCAGTAAAATACAAGTATAGAGCTCACAATCTAATGGAATATTTAAGTCTTCTGCCAAGATTTTATATAGGAAACTTTTTAAGAGTGATACAAAAGCAAAACTTAATTGAATGGGCAAATCACAAATGTAAAAAAATGCCAGGATAAAACTCCCAGGGGAGCATTTCTGACTGCTGCAGTGTTAAATCCAATGTCCATTAAACAATTGTCAAAGGGTCGTTGTAAGAGTTTGAAATACGCAATAGTCACACTGATTCTATTATAATATATATAAAGAAGATCAATAGAGAAACAGGCTATATGTGCCCTATTTCATGCAACACTCAGGGTGAGCACCAAAACTATAAGGAGCTAGCGTGGCTTTTGCATTAAAGGGAAAGTTCAGTGGAAAATATCATTGTTTTAGTTTATATTATGCATACCTAGTTATTCTACATATTCTCTTCAATTTTAAAAAAATCAATTAAATTTATACCCCTTGTTATTCCCTGCTGCTGACCTTTGTAATCTGGCATTTCAGGTTCTGTAACTGTCTTTCCCAGAATGCACACTACCTTGGAATGTTCCTAAAAGTCATTTCTACTGATTGGCTAAATTCTACTGAGCAGGCGCAGGGTCAAGGGCAAGACCATAATTGTCTCTATTAGGGGTCCTGCAAACAGGAAGTCAATATTTGGGAAGCATTTATTTATATACAGACAAAATGCTGAATGGGCAGGTTAAGGTCATAAGAATGGAAAAATACTGCTCTTTTTTCTTAAAAGTATATGTATTTGCACTGAACTTCCCCTTTAAACCTATGGTTCTGGTATGGAAGGTTAGGATTAGGTTAACCCCCTCCAAACACTTAAACACCCTGTTCCTGCATTTCCCCCTTTTCTGGCGATAAAGAGGATAGATTCTTGAACTTTGTGAAAATATACATCCCTTCATGAAAGAAATCCATGTATTACAAATATCAACATGTGCATTTATATACATATAATTTACACCCTTAATATCCTTATAACCAGTGTAGTAAATGATGTGCAGTGGGAATGTCTGTAGGAACTAGTGGTTGATTGTGCAGTAGTTTTAATGCTTATTTTAAGTTTATATAAATGATGTGAAAAGGGGGGAATTATAATGGATTATGTACCAAAAAGTATTTGGATATTTGAAGTCCCCTTTAGAGATGTAATGTGGGTTCGAATAGAACCCGGTTTTGAATCGAATTGAAGGGTTTCCAAGTCCCAACGAAACTTTTGGAACTCACGGATTTCACAGAACCCGGGTTTTTCGAATTTTAGATTTTTATTGAAAATCGAAAGTAGACGATTATCAAAAGTAGACAATTATCGAAAATCGAAAGTAGACAATTATAGAAAATCGAAAGTAGATGATTATCAAAAATCGAACCCTCGAAAGTAGCGCTCGATTTCAGCAACCCTCGAAAATCGAATGCAGAAGCTTAAAAACACCCCGATTGTGAGGAAAGATAGTTTTAAAATAAGTTTTGGTTATATTTATGGGTTCCCCAGACAATTCCCCAGGTCTCTGTGTCATTTACAGTAACCTACTATTACTATTTGTCCCTCAAAATGGACAGAAACTTTCGACTTTGTTTCTCCCTTAGACTTCTATGGGTCTGTTTTCTGAAAATTCGAAAACGCAATGAAACTCTACAGTTTCGAACATGTCTAGTCCCCTTAGAGCTCTGTGACCCATATAAAATGGTCATGAACGCCTCTAATACCTATAGTTTATAGTAGGGGTACATTATGCAGTATAGAAAACACTAAAAGATAAATATCCCTAAACTTATTCTTTAATTAGTAACCCATAGTATCTCCAATCTCTGGAGCAGCATTATGAAGAAATTATTTGTTTAATTCTGTATTTTTCTACTCCCCTCTTCCTCCCTACTAAAGCTGTTAAGTAACTTACTGGATGACCTGCCTATGACTTCTTTGTAATGCAGACTGAGCTGTAAGAAAACCAATTGTTACCCACTAGAAAATTAGGGTGTAAAAATCAGGAAATATGAAACACCTGCAAAATAACAGAATATTTGTCTACAATGCTGCTTATTTCAGAGGGGACACTATCTACTAGTTGGGAATTATAGAAGTTATTAAGCCATTATAGCTTTAAGCCTCATTCACATGTTGGATAATTGTCGTACAATGCAGCCGATGAACGAGCAATCGCACAATATTCATACGAAAATATAGCATCAACGATCGTCAAAGGCTTTTTCTGACAATCAGCCTGGTGGATTTGTTCTGCCGATTATCGTATATTTGTACATGGTTGGCAGATTATCGTTAACGTTCTACGGAACAATATATAAAAGGCGCATGCTCTGCTTTCCGTAGTTTTGCGATGATACGAACGTTATGTTACATACGAAAGACTACATCTAACGACTATTGTGGTGACTATTGTTGCTGTGTGTACAGATGTCGTTTCAATTATCAGTATTAATGATAATGTCATTGAACGGTCGTCGGCTGCATCGTATGAAAATTATCCAACGTGTGTACGAGGCTTTAGTTCACCTTCAAATCACCCATCAAATCATTAGTTAATCCTGTTCTGTTTGCTGCATAAGAGGCATTATGCTTACAGACTGGAATGGAATTTCGGGATGTAGATTATTATATACTGATTATTGTATACTGATGGTTATAATCAATAGTTACAGCTAAAGGTATTGTTAATGTTTATAGTTAATGGTTAAAGCTAATAGTTATAGTTAAGGTTACAGTTAATAGCTACAGTTAATGTAAATATTTAATGGTTATAATTAATAGTTAAAGTTAATGGTTACAGTTAAAGGTTATAACTAATAGTTATAGTTAATGGTGATAGTTAATAGTTATGGTTAATAGTCATAGTTAATAGTTATAGTTAATGGTGATAGTTAATAGTTATAGTTAACTGGACAGTTAAAATGTCCACCCCTCTATACAAAAACCGTTACCTGCTTCAAAACCCCCCAAAAGCAGGACTTGTTGTGTTGAAAAGGAGCAATTCTGCTCCCACACTGAGCTATTATACTTACATGCTCCTCCTCGCTCCACCGCCGCGGCTCTCCACTTTCGGGTAAGGCAGTCAGTGTCAGCCGTAACAGTGACATCAAGGCCAATTACTGACTCCACATATACTATATATCTCCTCGCACTCACACTTTCTTTTAATCTTCCCAGGTGCTGCTTCCCTCACCTGCTCAACCATAGGCAGTTCATTCGTATTCCAAACAATAGTATCAGAGAGGCGCACTCAGGCAAGATATAATTCAATATTTATTGTGATATAACGGTGCACCGTTATATCACAATAAATATTGAATTATATCTTGCCCAATTACTGACTGCCATTCCTAGGGCAGTCTCCACTGCGGCTGCCCAAGAATAGAAAAAGAACAGAGCAGCCGCAGTGGAGACTGTGAGCAGACCAGAAGCGGTTTGGCACATATCTTGGTTTTTGCTTGTCATTTTCTTGCTCTGATTGGTCCGTCTTGCCTTTTTTAGTTTTTGTTTCCTCTACTTTCTTTGCCAGTTATAGCTTGCTCTTGGAGTGTTTTTGGATCTGATTACTTGGTCCTGACTACTTGCTGACCCCTTGATTCCCAGCTGGTTAAATGCCCAGTTCCACCTAGTTTGCTTTGGTCTTCTTGAGTATCCCTGACCTCAACACATAATATACCTTGCATTCTAAGTCCTGGGGGCCTGGTGAGGCATGCCAAGGGTGCTGGCAAAAAGGGTTTTAATTATTGGTTATAGTAAATTTTTATGGTTATAGTTATTGGGTAAAGTTAATGGTTTTAGGTAATAGTTATAGTTGATAGTTATAGTTAATGGTTAAAGTCAATAGTTGTAGATAATAGTTATAGTTATTAGTTTTAGTTATAGGTACAGTAAGCAATGCTCTGAATCCTTAACCAAAAAACAAGGTTTTCTAACAATAAGTTAAAGGGCATGTCCACCACCAAAACTAAAATTTGCCCTACTACTGGCTCCACAAAACCCTTAAATTTTTTCTCTGGTTGTTCTGCAGCGCCTGTTCAAAGTCCAGAAAAGTGAAGAGAAGGAGCTGTCTGTGTGTCATCTGGTGCCTGCTACTTCCCTGTCCTCACTGAGGATGTGTGGATTTCAGAGCCATCGTTTAAAATGGTGCTAATTTTGCCCCAACCAATCAGATCTTATTTAACATTTGAAAGCTAACATCTGATTGGTGGGGGCAAAATTAGCACCATTTTAAACTATAAGAACTTTTCTTGAATAACCCTGTTTATTCAGTAAAAGCAATCTGTGTTGGAGTATCCCTGACATTTATTGACTTGTCCCCATGCACGAACATTCATTAGAAAATAAAGAATAAATTAAATAAAAGAATTAATATTCTGGCGAATGATATATGGGAATGGCACTAACCCTGTAGTGATGGAACGTTTTATTAAAAATTCTGGGTTGAAGTGATGAAAATCACATATGAACTGTATAAGAAGACCAGTGGTCAGAGTGATGCACAAATATCCCAAGTAGGAACCAGTTTGTTTCTTCTAGCATGGTGCAGAGAACTTTGGCTAACAGCTTTAATAAAAGTCAATTTCCTGAGGTGTTTTAAGCAGCTAATCTAATTTAATGATTCTATTAACTCCTTCTCCTCTGTAAATAAGATAATCTGACACTCAATTTTTTGTCTTGTGCTTTCCTCGTTATCCATTATTTATCATTGTGTTAGAAAAGCGCTGTTAATGCCACTGCCCAATCATGATGCAGCAGAATTTAAAAACATGTATGCGTAAAGTGACACAAGGAATGATTGATGCTATGTGTCATTTACTTTTTGGCAAACCGAAGTAAAAGACAATGCATGCTTTTAGTAATAAATTTCTATTAATGCCCCTGATTGTTACTTTGTGAAATAAGGTAATGGCATCCATGGCCAAATAGAGGGTGGTAGAGTAGAGAAGGATTTCCTACTTCCACTTCAATGTGATGCCTGTCACTATAGCAAATATCTTTGTAACCCTTTGTTAAAGGCTTAAGGTTTGTACACATGTGTGATCACGGGTGCCGACCCGCGACGCATGATGTGTACGACCGGCCGCTTCAATCGGCCTGTGTATGGGCACTTTATCGGGCGAAGTTTGGAGATCCACCTGGCAGATCGGTAGTAGAACACCCCCCAAAAGCTGGGTTTCGTTTTACTTGCGTGTAACACAGATGCTCCCAGGCTGTGTAAAGCTGCTTACAATCCCACGATCCAGCGCCAGTAAGTCCACGCCTCTGCTGCTGCACGTGCCCTTTATGTGCCTCAGTAGCAGAGGCTCATTCGGGAATGGCAGTCAGCCATTGGCCATGACGTCACCTGACTGCCCTTACCCGGAAGTACCTGGGAGCCGTGGCGCTGGAGCGTGGGTTTTTAAGCAGCTTTACACAGCCTGGGAACATCTCTGTTAAACATTAGTAAAACGAAACCCAGCTTTTGTGGGGTGTCCTACTACACACTGAATTTTTGAAAGAGGGGTGGACATGCCATTTAAGAGGAGAATAGCTAATATTTACCATACAATGCTTATGTTAAATGTACCGTAAGTGTTGATATGATGTTCTATGACAATCTCATTTACGTTATATTTTTGCAGCCCCTTTCTTGGATGAATTGGGTCTAGCAACTAAGCAGTGTTTGAATAATAGGGAAATAAATACGAGTCTGAATAGTGAAGAAGAATAGAAGTTGGGTTGTTGCCTGTTACATTGCAGTCTACATTGCAGGTAATGAAAGGTAATTTAAAGTTAACTTCGCTTTTGTGTAAGTTGATGGTTTTACCCTTTAATCATTGATCCTTAGAAAAACTGATGCAATATAGATGTATTCAAATCAACTCTGCACTGCAGGGAGCATTTTGAATACATGTTACTAGTTTAACCTGGTGGCCTCGTTAGCGTATTTAAGATGCATTTAGCTAGTTGGCTGACGTCAAAACCTTTCAGCCATGTAACTTGGGCTTAAAACAACAGCAGATCTGTCCTGTTGCTGTTTCTTTTATTTTTTTACATTTTTTAAAGCTGGGTTAATCCTCCTGACAGACTGTTCGACACTTCCGACCAGGAGGAAGGACTGTCAGTCATGGCAAAAGTCCCTGCAGCCGAGCGCGTGGCCCATAGAGGTACGCATGATCAGGTGTGGTTTTCAGGTGCTTCTAATTGTCCGATTCGGACGAATGAATGCTCATTAGTTGGTCACAGCCAAATGAAAGAACCCTACAATAATTCGCCTGATCGACCAATACACTGAAATGTTGCTTGGTTGAGCCAAATTATTGGATGGTGTGTACCAAGCATTACATCTTACATTTCAGTTGTCAATCAAGTACTTTATTATTATAAACACCTCTGTTGTGTGCAGTTTTGCTGTAACTGGTATGGTGACCGTTAGTTTGTAAATTGTTTGAGAAATTCCCCTTTCCCAGAGCTGGCTTGACAGTGGTTACTGAGCATCTTTGCCCTCACATTCAGGATAGTCAGGTTTGAGTCGGCTAAGAGTGCAGATACTATTGAGCCTAAGCTAACAAGTACTGGGTTGAAGGCATTCAGAAACACACACTCCTCAGCTTACATTTAATTAATTATAGGCTAGGATGAGGAAAAGTCATTTTCTCAATATACATACCATTTAAAGGGGAAAATTCCCTTACAGTACATGGATGTTTCAAAATAAGCCCAATTAATATATGTATTATTTCTTCTAACATAAACAAATACAGTACATGATGGATGGCTATCAATGTAAACTGGATTATGTTGATTTTATTCTTTAGAAACTATTCTAGTCAAAGTGTCAATATACATCTCAGTTTCTGTAATCTACATGTATACCGTGTATACTCGAGTATAAGCCGAGGTACCTATTTTTACCTCAAAAATTAGGAAACCATGATTGACTCGAGTATAAGCCGAGGGTTGAAATATAGACCCTGATCCCACAGAAAAGGCAGAACTACAAATCCCAGTACCCCCTATTAGTCCAACACCTGTCAGGAAATGCTGGGAATTGTAGTTAGAGGTCCACACAAAAATCCCAGCTAATGCCCCTGGACAGTTACTAACTGTGGGCCCCTGTACAACAGACAGCACGAGTTCCAGTGGAGCCCAATGAAGAGAAGTGTATCACATAATTACCGGTATTATTAACCTACCAGTGTCCATGGAACCAGACTTGCTGCTTTTTGGACTTCTGCGCTTCCTGACGCCGGTCTCCTAGCAACTGTCAACGCTGTACTTTACTAGGAAAGCGCCTGTCATGCTTTGCTTGCTGCTGCCCTCACATCATCAAGGGATAGGCGGGAGGGAAAGAATCGTGAGACGTAGTAGATGGTCTCCAGCTATTCGGCGCACAATCCGCTTAGCCAATGAAGAAGCGAAAGAAAGGCTCAGCCAATGGACAGTCGAGGAGGGATGTGATGTAAACGGAGCGCAGATTTCACAGAGGTTAGTGACCCGAGTATAAGCCAAGGTTAGGTTTTCAGGCTATTTTTAAAGCCTGAAAACCTAGTCTTATACTCGAGTATATAGGGTAATTTAATTGTTATGAAACACAGGTGAATTGTACCTCTGTATAGCTGGCTATGTATTTGTATTTTTATGGTAAGTATGTATGAAGCAGGCTGCACGCTTCCAGTCTCTAAAAGTATTCCTTTATTCACAAAAATTCATAGGACAAACACCACTGAGAAACAGCAGACATGGACAAACTCGAGGAGCACAGGTGTGCCTGACGCGTTTCGTGACGTCAGTCACTTCATCAGAGGCTGAACACCGGTGATTCAGTGTTCCTATTTAAGGAAACACCCAGGGGAGGGATAACAATTAAAAAACACACATGTACATGATTAGGATAAAACCATCAATACAAAAATATCCCAAAGAAAACAGACATATCCAGAAAATATGGAGAAATATAAACCAAAAGGGTAGATCCTGAGACATAATGATCTGAATCTCACTTCCACTCATGTATAAAGCAACTATAACAAAATTATCACACAATTATCAAAGGTAACGAAAATAACACAAAAATATAGCAAAAATACTTCCTGAGGCATAGTAAGGCTCTGAAGGCACCTAGAAAAAAAAAAAGGGACAAGGTAAGTTAGGCATACAGCTTCCATTTAAATGTCATTGTTTTTTTGAGTGTACTTATCCTTTAACCGTGTGGTGGAAACGGTCTGTGTCCAGTCCAGTGGGTTTGCTTTATGCCAATTACTTTGAGCACAAAAAACACTTTAAACTAAAGGCATGATATAAAATTTGTGACACAATAAAGTATCATTCAAGCTCTCTGGGGTCACTGCCCTATAGTAATGTTGAGATGGAAGTCATTCTGTCACAGCATTGTATGCGCTCTCCTCAGCTTACATCATCACTACTTCTGGTCCAATCACAGCATGGCTGACTCAGGACACATGACTTTATGTTAAAGGACAACTACAACATTTTTTTTTCACTTTTCTAAAAGAAAAGTACATGGGGCTGGAAGGTATGGATCCTACCTCCCAATATCATTATGTATGGGGGGTAGCATGTGGAGGGCGGACACACAGTTTTCATCTGCCAGTTTAGCGTCCTAGGCTTTCCTGTAACAAAGGAATTGCTGAAGCACAGAGGAAGCCTGGCAGAAGTGGTTTTATTCACATAAACAATATTGGCCCTGCCAGGCTCTATTTTAACTTAATATGCAATTTAGTTATCCTTTAATGTTTTTTCATTCACTTTTAAGACTGTTAAGAGATTTTAACTGTTAAATATTTGGTGTAAAAGAGAAAACATTACCTTATTTCATACTGATCGCCAACCCATCAGTCCGTACTGCTGTAAATAATACTCTCGTCTTTACCAGTCAGGGTCTGGCCGACAATACTGTGATTGCAAAAGTAAATGGTGCGGTTTGGGATCTTGATCGTCCCTTGGAGGAAAACTGCTCGTTGGAGCTTCTGAAATTTGATGATGAGGAAGCCCAGGCGGTATTTATTTATTTATATATATATATTTAACCCATATTTAGCCTTTAATCTGAGATATGGAACTTACTTGAAAACTACAACTCCCAGGAGTAGGCGGCAAGTTGTAGTTTTCAACCATCTGGAGGGACGCAAGTTCGACATCCCTGTATATAGAATATTTCGGTATAACGTCAGAATGTCAGATGTGACGTTGGCATCTGTAAAGGAATTGTTTTTGTCTTTCCTTAGGTGTACTGGCACTCAAGTGCACATATTATGGGAGAAGCTATGGAGAGGGTGTATGGAGGGTGTTTATGCTACGGTCCGCCGATTGAGAATGGCTTTTACTATGATATGCATCTGGACGAGGGGTATGGGATTATCTTTCTTACTGTATATATTTAATTACATTGCAAATAAATGTTACGAGTTGTATGTAATCCCAGATTATAGTGACCTCTATGTTGCTAAATGGATTAACCAATTATTTGTTGAAACTCTTTAAGTATTATATTGTTTTGATTGTTCGTATTGTTAAATGATTGGCTTACTTAAGGTAAAGGGGAGATCTGGGTGTACTGGACCCCAGATCTATCGTAAAATCCTTCTTCTTATTCGTGTAACATACACACTTGTATATAGACGTCTTTAAACAATACTTCTAGTTCAGACATTAACATTTTCCATAGATCAGGACTCACCCGTTCGACTTGGTGGTCCGGGTGCAGGACTGCCCCGGACCCTTCGCTTGGTCCGACTGCTTACAAAGTATCCGGCTCCTCCGTTAGTGGTTGGCCAGTCCGCACTCCTTGATCCAGAAAGAACTCCAGGGTCACCCAATTTATAAAAACTTTATTATAAACTTTAACTTTATTATAACATTTTAAAATTTTAAAATCCATCACACGATCTATTAGTTGCCTGACGCGTTTCGAGCAGCACTATCCGCTCTTACTCATAGGCTGTTCCAAGGCTAATATATATACAGCACACACCTTTCCTAATTCCGACAAGCTACAGCTCCTTTTGGAGCGTGGATCTTTTACATTTTTAACCATGGCCCTTTTAAAGGAGCAATTTACCCTGAAAGAAATTGCCATGACTTTAAATGTCAGAAACTGTCAATTTCTATGTAATTCCTAACTAAAGCTATTCCTGTTCAAATTCCTATAAATCTTTCACTGCTAGTATTACTTTAGAACATGAAATGCAAAGTAGCCGAGTGAAAAGCACTGAGCATAAGTGAGGTAGGGGAGGGGGTCAATAATGGCATTTAAAGGAGAACTTAAATTATTTTCACAAAATATTCTGCTAATTTTACTGCCTTTTTGTTTGTTTTTATTCTGATGCTAGCAAAACATAAAATTTATAAATGTCCTGTGTGCGAACTATTGGCTGCATGAGGAGAATTTTTATTCTCTGCCTTTGGAAATTGATAACCATGTGTTAAAGGGACGTTGTTATTTACTTAAAGGGCAATATTTTTTTTAATGGCCCATAACTGGGAACTAGAATTCTTCCAAACTATCACTGTACCATTTTTTAAATATCCAATATGATATTGGATAAAAAGTAATTATAAAAGTGATTACTGAGCATGCCTGACTTCACAAAAAGTCGTATCAGATGGAAGGGGGAGTTGGTCAAGAGTGGGAGAGAGGATGCATGTAGTAAAAAAACACTCCTAAAGGCTACTTGCATGTATTTATTTATACAGTAAGATGAAGCATGTTGCTTTGTTTGCTATGTTTTCTGTAGTTTTCGGTAGTTGCCCATTTCATTTACAGAGAGATAAACCTTATAGTTTGGGGATGTTGGGAAGACTGGTAGAAGGGTATTTCTGCTAATAATTATCAATCAATTTATACCATAGGGGGGTGTCCAGCAACGATTTTACCAGTTTGGAAAACCTGTGCAAAAAGATCATGAAGGAAAAGCAACAGTTTGAGCGACTGGAGGTCTCCAAAGAAACATTGCTCGAGATGTTTAAGGTGAACTGACTTCTGAACCAGAGAATAATCTTTTTCCAGTGTTGTATGAATAACTGGGGTGTTGAATGCTGCTTGGTTTATGTGGTCCTCTAGATGTTTTTGCAAACTTATGGGAAGTGGGAGTTGTAGCTTTAAAACATCTAGAGGACCACAGGATGGACATCCCTGATGTGCTGCCCTTCTACCTAGTCTAGATACTAAACAAACTAAAGTAAAAAAAAAAAAAAAGGAAACATTCTAGTGGTTATGTGAGGGACCTTAACTGCTATATTTATAAACAGAAAAAATGTTTAAGGAATTGTTAGTCCCTCCAGTTGTGGCACAGGAACTGTAAACGTGAATCACACATTGAGGCTTATTTAATAAGCGGTGCAAAACTTCGCTTAGGCTGTGTATCTGCAACCAATTAGATGTCTTCTAACTGTAGTAGAACAGTAAAAAGGTAACATCTGATTGGTAGCTGGAAAGTTGGGGACATTTTTGTACCTCTTTTTGAATAAGCCTGATTGTCTTTATTTTAAAATGAAAGAGAAAATCAGTGTTAACTCTAGTTTGTAATGTGTTACAATGTAATGTTAATAGGTGTTAAATGCCCACTACTGCATATCTTACACACTAATGCAATCAGTTGTTCCAGACATTGTTAAGTTTCCCTTTCTATTTCCACATTGAAGAGAATTTAAGGATCTTGAATCTCCTATGGTAAAAACTACAGGAGGTTTAGGGTAATGTTAAGGGTTACGAATATTTCTACTGAATTCTGGGTGCGGCCTTGTCGGAATGTAGATTGCTCGGAACCAAGAGAACAGTTTAGGATAAACACAGTCCATTTTATTTAAGGAAAGGCGAGTAGTGAAGAAGAAAGGAAACAATGTGGTTCCTATAAACAGATGGTTACCCAAATAGGAAAATGGAGAGGAAGTGACAACCTGCTACTTTCCTGTAACAGCAGAGCTAAAAGGGTTAAAACGGGGAAACGTGTGTGTGTTCCACAGCCTAGCATTATAACCGGATGTCTGAGATGAAATCTTAAAGGGACACTATACTGATAAAAGGGACTTTGCCTCATCTTAATCTATTTCAGGTTTGTGGTTAGGCAACGGTATAAAATACATACAATAGATATTTTGAACTGCATGAAACCTGAATTGAATTATTTGCATTTTCCTGAAACACGGCAGAGGACAGAGAATCTCTTCAGTCGTCTCCATTCTAGTGGCAATAATCACACAAAAAAAATGAAAATATCTCTAAAACACTGCAAAATATTTCAAGTTTATTGTAAAAGTTATTTTGGTCTAGGCCACACCAGCGCATTTTAACACACGCACACTAGTGTGGCCAATTGTGGTGGCCACATTAGTGCGTTGCTGTGCGTTTTCGATCCGCTACAGTGTGGCCTCGGCCTTACTGTGCATTTGCTTCAACTTGTGTCAAGCCTTTTATTCTCCTTTAAAACAAAGCTCCCCTGTACTCGCCTTTAAAGCAAATAAAAAATGTCATGAGGTAAAAATTATCCAATTAGCTGACAGATAGCAGTGACCTCTAGTGGCCAGGTTTGTAATGAAAAATCTAAAAATGCACAAGTGGCTTTCCTACGAATTATTTGTTAGCTGGTGGTTTTGTAGATTATAACACAATTCATTGTTTTCTCTTTATCCAGTACAACAAGTTCAAATGCCGAATCTTAAATGAGAAAGTGGACACTCCAACCACTACTGTATACAGGTCAGACACCATGTTTATTGGTTTACATGTGTTGGTGTTTGTACAAGCATTCCAATGTTAAAAACACACATGGCAACATTTCATTACCATCTAATCACAATTTCTCTTTACTGCATAGTCTCTGTGTAGATATTCTGACTCTTATATGCTTTGCTGTCTGTATTGTGCCTTATATTTACCCTCCCCCATATCTTCCAGCAAATGACATTAACATGCTTTTCTTTCATTCTAGGTGCGGGCCCTTAATCGATCTGTGTAGAGGGCCTCATGTCAGACACACTGGCAAGATCAAATCTCTTAAGATCCATAAGGTACAGTTTAGTGTTGGTCATTCAATGTAAAACCAAGGTCACCGCTACCATAGTGTGTTCTAATGTGTTTATTACACCTGCAACTAAAAAGAACAAATCTAGCTTGACTTTCCCTTTCTTCGGATCAGTGACACTAGAGATCCACGGAGATGATCCTTATTTTCATGTCCTTTTCCAGAATTCATCCACATATTGGGAAGGAAAGGCCGATATGGAAACCCTCCAGAGAATATATGGGATATCCTTTCCTGATCCCAAAATGCTGAAAGAGTGGGAGAAATTCCAAGAGGAAGCCAAAAACAGAGACCACAGAAAGCTTGGGAGAGTAAGTAGAGTCACCCATTCATAGGCTATTTAATACCATCAGTAATATATATATAAGGAGACTTGTGGTGCAAATACAGTTTCTTTCAAAGAAATCAATCCATTGATCCAGTGGTTTCAATGGTCTGGGGATAAATAAATGCTGGCCAGGAACTGAGCATACGATTGCAGTTAAGGCAAATGGGTGTTTTAAAGGGAATGTCTACTCCTCATTGAATCTATACTTTCTCCCTGCTGTCCAGCTCTCCGTTCCTTTCCCCCATTAAGAACCCAGGTGAGAACCTCAACCACCACTAGAACCTCACCCCAGTGTTCACTTTAATTCCAAAATTAAACTTGCCAAAGTTTGCTAGGTCCAGTCCATTCTGCTCCCCTTTCCGAGTTTGTACTTGGCCAATGGAAAGACATTTCTTGTAGAGCTTGTCTTCCTATAGGCCAGTCACAGACACAGTCTTGAGGCAGTGGGCAATGGACCCAGGGAGGGTGTTGGTAATGTATAGTGGTAGAATATGCACCCTGGGAACTTGTATCAAGTTACAGTAATCCCTGCTTTTTTTAATGTTTTGTAAGAAAAGGTTTAGTAAATTGAACCAGGATTAGTGCTTTGTTCCTCCTAATAAATTAAAGGACAACTATATTGTAAAAATTTAATTTTCTTCATGCTCCCACTCTTCATAGAAAGGATATTGGGAGGTAGAAAGTACCAATCCTACCTCCCTGCACCAGGTACTTTTTATTTTAACTGTTTTTGAAAAAAACTATATATGCAGTATAGTTCTCCTTTAAATCAGCATGTTAGGTTACAATACAAGCCTTTCAATATATCAAATTGACCACAAGATGGCACTACTATATACAGGAAATTGTGTAGCATTGCATTTCAGTTTAATAGTGAAGGTCTAAAATCAACAGTATAGTAAGTTAATTATATCCTGATGCAATATCCACACCCAATCTTCCCCTGATACTGTCAGCTTGATCTGTAGGCTTTCATAAAGAGGTTTTATACCACAGCATAGCCTTTTGTCCCTTTTAATTGGCTAGAGAGAAAAAATGTTTGCCGTTAAAACCAACAAATCCACCTTTACATTGGCCAGATAAATACGTCCATGTTAATGCAGTTACAATTGGGACACCACTTGTATAGGGAAGGGTGTTTGTATATAAAGTTCCTGCACAGGGATTACTTGTTCCAATCTGATCTCTGTCTGTTTCTCTTTTGTCACAGGAGCAGGAATTGTTTTTTTTTCATGAGCTCAGCCCCGGGAGTTGCTTTTTCCTTCCTAAAGGAGCCTATTTATATAACCAGCTGATCGCGTTCATCAGAGTGAGTATCCTAAGTAACTTGCTGTGTTCTGTCTATTGGCTGAATGGGGCTCGGCTATTCCAGTTACTGTGGGTGTAGGTAGAGCAGGAACAACCAATCAGATGTTAGCTTATTATTGGGTTGGATAACATCTGATTGGTTGCTGCAGAAAAATGGCAATGTTTTGTACCTTTAATTGCACCAGCCCCATAGATTTAAAGTAATTACATTGAATAAACAAGTCTTAAGTTACTTATATCCTATTGCTCTCACCCTGCTCTGCTTTTTGTTTCCTTGCTGTTATCCGTCTCATGTTCTTAAGCTGGGCACACACCCTCCAATTATTTGGACTCACATTTCATTGCTTCATGTCTGAAAACCACAACCGATCATGTAGTCATCTATGGACGCATGCTCAGTCGTGGTAAAAGGTCGGACGCGGCTACTTTTGCTGTGACCGACAGTCCTATGTCCTGGCGGACCATTCAGAGGAGCCCAAAGGTCAGTCGGGATGAAGGATTGGAAGGTGTGTACCCACCTTAATGCAGGGATGTGCAACATGTTACACTCCAGGTGTTTACAAACTACAACTCCCTGCATTCCCCTATAAGCAACCCCAGAGGGCAGACAGGGAATGTTGGGACTGTCACTTTTAAATGTTTGAAGGGCTACAGGCTGCACATCCCTGTTCATAGATAATACATAGTGGAGGAGGATGTCCACATATTGGTCAAGACTGTGTTTCATTTGAGAATTAAGACATTGATGGAAAGACAGACATTTAAATGGCCATGTAATATTAAAGGGTCACTATACTCACTTAGACAACTTTACATTATCTGAAACTACAATTTGAGAGAAGTGAAATGGTGGTACTCATATTTATCTGTGCTTGCTTGTCATTAAATTATTAATTAATAAGTTGGGCAACTACACCCTCCTTTACTCACTGCCTCCTTGTAGAAAGTGTGCTGGCAGGCAGATAAAGATCCCAGTAAGAGGTCAGGGATGGGGAACACATTATAATTTCTGCTCCTGGAGTGACAGGTCTGTCCCTGTAAATGCTGTGATTAAAATGATGATTTCTCAGGATCTACAGCTCAGATATAAAATCTGAAACTTTTTTGAGCAGTGGGATCTAGCTGTATCTAAAGGTACAATCTTTGTAAATTCGAAGTTTTTAGATACCCTTTAAAAACATTTACTGTAAGTAAGATTTAAACACTTTACTGCACTCCTTGCACTGTTCATCTCGGCATTTGTTCCAAGCAGTTTCTTGACTTATTCCACTTAAATCCATCCTACATGGAGCAAAGCTCCTGCCGTGTTTGTTTTATATGCCCAACCATTGTGTGTCTGTAGGTTAACATTTCATTTCCACATCATGTCATCAAATGTATTTTGTAACTTTAGGAAGAATATAGGAAGAGGGGTTTCCAGGAGGTCGTAACGCCAAACGTCTACAATAGCAAACTATGGCAGACATCCGGCCATTGGCAGCATTACAGTGAGAATATGTTTTCGTTTGAAGTTGAAAAGGAAATCTTTGCTCTCAAACCCATGAACTGCCCAGGACATTGGTAGGTTAAAGCCTAGTGCTCATCTATACACATTAAGGCTTATTTGATAAGACGGGAGACATTTTGCCTGTGCTGTATATCTCTAGCAACCAATCAGATGTTAGAAGATGTTCTGTCAATTCTGTTGACCAATAAAAGGTAACATCTGATTGGTTTGTGCAGATTAATAGCATCGAAAACTGTTGCACCTTTTATTAAATAAGGTCCAGTAGCTAACAATAGATAATAGCTAACAATATAATAATATTGTATAATAAATGTTAAATATCATCTGTCTCTCCAACTTTTGAAAACGGATGTCTCTTCTGCTTGTTCTGTTGCAGTTTGATGTTTGATCACAGACCCCGCTCCTGGAGGGAGCTGCCACTGCGAATGGCTGATTTTGGAGTGCTGCATAGAAATGAATTATCAGGGGCCCTCACTGGACTGACCAGAGTGAGACGCTTTCAGCAGGATGATGCTCATATCTTCTGCACAATGGAACAGGTAGGCCTGTTTTTTTTTTGGGGGGGGGGGGGGGGGTTAATAAAGAAAGACATTATTATTATTATTATTATTATTATTATTATTATTATTATTGCGGATTTATATATCGCTAACATCTTCCGAGGCACAATTACATGTATACATTCACATCAGGCCCTGCCCTGAAGAGCTTACAATCTAAGCACATTTATTTGACACATACAACCTATCAGTATGTCTTTATGATTGTGGCTAAACCGGAGTGCCCAGAGGAAACCCACGCAAGCACGGGGAGAACATACAAACTCCTTGCAGACATAACTGCATTGTAAATAAAGATGTGGTGTTGTGATTCTGTTCTTTAACACGAATATTGCCCAATACACAATCTTTATTTAACCTTACTGCTGCCAGTTTTAAAGATGGCCACAAGGTGGTGCAACTGAAAGCTCTCCAGTACTCACCTCACCCAACACATTGACACACTTCCTATCTCCCCCCAAAAGGGGAAGACGGAGACAATTGGGGGGGTTACATTTTTTAAATCTGTCCGTGCCAGCTGGAAGTAAAAACATGCGTCTCCTACCTCTAAGAAAATATATATATTTTTTCTGTTTTTGTAGCTTAGTGCCCCTTTAAATAAAAAAAGCCTACATTTTGTAAAAACTTAAACAATTATCAGTGAGATTCAATAAAAGTTCTTATCGTTTAAAATGGTGCTAATTTTGCCCCAACCAATCAGATCTTATTTAACATTTGAAAGCTAACATCTGATTGGTTGGGGCAAAATTAGCACCATTTTAAATGATAAGAACTTTTATTGAATCTCCCTGTATATATATTAAATTCTGCTGGGTGACTTTGTTTGTGTTTGCAGATTGAAGACGAGATCAAGAGCTGCCTCGATTTCCTTCGCTCGGTTTATAACGTTTTTGGATTTACGTTCAAGCTCAACCTTTCCACTCGACCAGAACAGTATCTGGGAGACATTGAAGTGTGGAATCAGGCAGAGAAGGTAACGTAAAGATATCTTGGCCTGGAAAACAATAAAAATATATGTAAAGGAAACGTTTCACTTAAAGTAATAGTTCGATAAAGTGAATTGTTCCTTTAATGTATTGATTGAATACCGGGAGGTTAAGAAGAGCCTCTGATGAAGTGACTGACGTCACGAAACGCGTCAGGCACACCTGTGCTCCTCGAGTTTGTCCATGTCTGCTGTTTCTCAGTGGTGTTTGTCCTATGAATTTTTGTGAATAAAGGAATACTTTTAGAGACTGGAAGCGTGCAGCCTGCTTCATACATACTTACCGGGAGGTTAAGAAGCTATGTCTTACCTTCCGATCTTCAATCAATTGAACAGGAGCCATGGACAAAGATGGAAGATATTTAACTTATAAGCAATCCTCCGTCAATCAGCAGCATTGAAAATTCCCGACCACGTTCTGGTTTAGATTAACTATAGCGCGAACGCGCGATAATTCACACTAAAGTTAATCTGGACCAGGAAGCGGTCAGTACCTGTCAGTGCTACTGCGGAGGATCGCGTGTAAGGTAAATATCTTCTATCTTCGTCCCTGGCTCCTGCTCAATTGATTGAAGATCGGAAGGTTAGACATAGCTCCTTATCCTCCCGGTATTTAATCAATACATTAAAGGAATAGTTCACTACTGGCTACACACGTGTGATCCTGCTGATGACCAACAGTGAACGACAAGGTTAAGTGACGATAACCGTGCTTTTGTCGTCCTATACAGCCTTACAGCATGCTTCAATCGTGTGTGTGTACAATTCTTTAGGTTGGCGATGGTTTGGTAACTATTTAATGTAGTTCCAGGAATAAGAATCTAGGATTTTAGGTCCTTATCCTGGGTGCATCAAAAGGAAGGGCTTTGATTTGGTTAAAGTCTTTAAGACTATGGAATGACTTTTATGACTCTGACTAGTAGGACATCCATTGTGATAAACCACATGTTGTCCCATATTTATGTTTTCCTAGAATAACCTGTGTAACTTTCTTTAATTAGGGGTCCAGTTGGGGCTAGTTCACCTTTTAAATAATTTAATAATCATTGCCTACAGGCAAGAAAAAGTCATGTGTATCATTAACCATTTAATTCATATTGCCACACGCACGGAGAGAGGGATAGTATTTCTATGTTCTATGGCTACAAAAATAATGCGATCAAGTGACCTTTCAGCTGCGTTATTTTGAAACTTATTTGCCATACACATCACAGACCCTTCCAATTGGTTTACTGCAATATGTGTATTTTCTTTAAAAATCTATTAACTAGATGGACATATGTCTTTATTCAACCTTAATTACTATGTTACTATGTAACTGTTATACAGACATTATGGGTAGGGTATTCAAAATTGGTTCTCCTGTAATGTTCCCCCAAAGTCCCTAAAACTGGCACCAGGAGGATAGAGGTCCATATAGGACTCTGCCTCCTGTCTCCCTCTTGGAGAAGTTAAGCATGCGTACTGCAGCCCTTTTCCCCTCCCTCCCCCCTCCCTCTCCCACCCGCTTTGGTCTCCCTCCCCCTAGCGTAAATCCCTTAGCATATTATAGCCCATGTTCCCCCAACCCCAACTGCTATGATTATAGTCTCAGAAAGTCCCCCGATCATTACTTACCTTACCTCTCTCCTTCGCCGCTCTGAGCAGCCGGCAGCCGCATCCGTGATTGCTGCCTCTCAGCCAATCACGTACGCGGCTGCCGGTCCCGCCCCCTGCTTGCAGTTCCGTGCAAGAAGAGGGCCAGGGCATTGCGGCAAAGGAGAGAGGTAAGGTAAGTAATGATCGGGGAATTTTCTGAGACTATAATCATAGCTATTGGGGATGGGGGAACATGGGCTATAATATCTTAAAAGTTTCTATAAAGGGTGGACATGCCCTTTAAGTTTATCCTTCATTGTTGTGCATGTATCTCAAAAGACACCCGCGCAGCCAGTGCACGGAATTCAATATAGTAGTTGGGAGACTTTTTAAGGCCAGATAATCTCTTTCAGGGTTTAACCAGAGCTGCAAACTAGAAATTTAATTCGGGCAGGGAGATTTACCTAGAGCGATAGCAGCTCTGGTTAAATCTCCTTGTAAGTGTGTTCCTAACATCTACCCTCTTTATAGGACCACACAATGGAAAATGAAGGTGCCATATGGTAACTTACCTGCAACGTTTCCTGAACCAGATTTCCCAATCCACTTTACAACGACGTTACAGCTGCGTAATCCGGCTGGAGAACATTGTGGGAGCAGTTAAGAACTGATGGAGAGTTAGAGGTTAAAGCGATAGGACTTTCGTCAGAACGAATATCTAATTAGCTTAAACATAAAAATACAAATTATAGAAAACCAAACACACGGTGATGGCAGATTCATACTCACAGGTGCTCTACCCCGATGCTGTCCAGCGGCGCTCACACGCTTCGTTCATCTCACGACCATCGAGATGTATGAATCCTTACGGTAAGTATGTATGAAGCAGGCTGCACGCTTCCAGTCTCTAAAAGTATTCCTTTATTCACAAAATTCATAGGACAAACACCACTGAGAAACAGCAGACATGGACAAACTCGAGGAGCACAGGTGTGCCTGACGCGTTTCGTGACGTCAGTCACTTCATCAGAGGCTGAACACCGGTGATTCAGTGTTCCTATTTAAGGAAACACCCAGGGGAGGGATAACAATTAAAAAAACACATGTACATGATTAGGATAAAACCATCAATCAAAAATATCCAAAGAAAACAGACATATCAGAAAATATGGAGAATATAAACCAAAAGGGTAGATCCTGAGACATAATGATCTGAATCTCACTTCCACTCATGTATAAAGCAACTATACAAAATTATCACACAATTATCAAAGGTACAGAAAATAAACCAAAATATAGCAAAAATACTCACAAATATATAATACTTAAATCGGAATTCAAATGAGATACAATGTTTAGATATATGTAAAGTAATATAATATGTAAAGTAATATAATATATGTAAAGTAATATATATATGGGCCTGGTACAATCTACAATTATCAATTGTTGATATAAAGTATTTTTGCTATATTTTTGTGTTATTTTCGTTACCTTGATAATGTTGTGATAATTTTGTTATAGTTGCTTTACATGGTGGAAGTGAGATTCAGATCATTATTTCTCAGGATCTACCCTTTTGGTTTATATTTCTCCATATTTTTGGATAGTCTGTTTTCTTTGGGATATTTTGTATGATGGTTTTATTCTAATCATGTACATGTGTGTTTTTTAATTGTTATCCTCCCCTGGGTGTTCCTTAATAGGAAACACTGAATCACCGGTTGTTCAGCCTCTGATGAAGTGACTGACGTCACGAAACACGTCAGGCACACCTGTGCTCCTCGAGTTTGTCCATGTCTGCTGTTTCTCAGTGGTGTTTGTCCTATGAATTTGTGAATAAAGGAATACTTTTAGAGACTGAAGCGTGCAGCCTGCTTCATACATACTTACCATAAAAATACAAATACATAGCCAGCTATACAGGGTACAATTCACCTGTTGTTTCATAACAATTAAATTACCCTATTACTCGAGTATAAGACTAGGTTCAGGCTTTAAAAATAGCCTGAAAACCTAACCTTGGCTTATACTCGGGTCACTAACCTCTGTGAAATTGCGCTCCGTTTACATCACATCCCTCCTCGACTGTCCATGGCTGAGCCTTTCTTTCGCTTCTTCATTGGCTAAGCGGATTGTGCGCCGAATAGCTGGAGACCATCTACTACGTCTCACGATTCTTCCCTCCCGCCTATCCCTTGATGATGTGAGGGCAGCAGAGCAAAGCATGACAGGCGCTTTCCTAGTAAAGTACAAGCGTTGACAGTTGCTAGGAGACCGGCGTCAGGAAGCGCAGAAGTCCAAAAGCAGCAGTGGTTCCATGGACACTGGTAGGTTAATAATACCGGTAATTATGTGATACACTTCTCTTCATTGGGTCCCACTGGAACTCGTGCGTCTGTTGTACAGGGGCCCACAGTTAGTAACTGTCCAGGGGCATTAGCTGGGATTTTTGTGTGGACCTCTAACTACAATTCCCAGCATTTCCTGACAGGTGTTGGACTAATAGGGGGGTACTGGGATTTGTAGTTGCTGCCTTTTCTGGGGATCAGGGTCTTATTTCAACCCTCGGCTTATACTCGAGTCAATCATGGTTTCCTAATTTTTGAGGTAAAAATAGGTACCTCGGCTAACTCGAGTATACACGGTATACATGTAGATTACAGAAACTGAGATGTATATTGACACTTTGACTAGAATAGTTTCTAAAGAATAAAATCAACATAATCCAGTTTAATTGATAGCATCCATCATGTACTGATTTGTTTATGTTAGAAGAAATAATACATATATTAATTGGGTATTTTGAAACATCATGTAATGTAAGGGAATTTTCCCTTTAAATGGATGTATATTGAGAAATATACTTCCTCATCCTAGCCTATAATTAATTAAATGTAAGCTGAGGAGTGTGTGTTTTGAATGCCTTCAACCCAGTACTTGTTAGCTTAGGCTCAATAGTATCTGCACTCTAGCCGACTCAAACCTGACTACCTGAATGTGAGGGCAAAGATGCTCAGTAACCACTGTCAAGCCAGCTTGGGAAAGGGGAATTTCTCAACAATTTACAAACTAACGGTCACCATACCAGTTACAGCAAAACTGCACACAACAGAGGTGTTTATAATAATAAAGTACTTGATTGACAACTGAAATGTAAGATGTAATGCTTGGTACACACCATCCATAATTTGGCTCAACCAAGCCAATTTCAGTGTATGGTCGATCAGCGAATTATTGTAGGGTTTTTCTTTATTGGCTGGACCAACTAATGAGCATTCATTCGTCCGAATCGGACAATTAGAAGCACCTGAAAACCACACCTGATCATGCTACCTCTATGGGCCACGCGCTCGGCTGCAGGGACTTTGGCCATGACTGACAGTCCTTCCTCCTGGTCGGAAGTGTCGAACAGTCTGTCAGGAGGATTAACCCAGCTTTAAAAAATGTAAAAAAATAAAAGAAACAGCAACAGGACAGATCTGCTGTGTTTTAAGCCCAAGTTACATGGCTGAAAATGGAGCTGGGATGTAAGGTAAGTATTAAACTACACTACATGATGGGGCCAGTAGTGGGGGGGGGATTATAGTTTTGGGGGTGGGCATGCCCTTTAAAGGAGTCCAAAAGTGCTGGGCTTCTTCTCGGCACTTCCTTACCAAAGTTTATACATTTACTGATATTTAAGGTGGAAGGTTCTGCATTACAGAATGTTGGATGGTAGGTAAATCTCTGAATCATATTGAGACTGTGCCATTTGTGTCAGTGTGGTGATTAATTAAACACACTATATGAACTGATAGAAACTGAAGTCTTTGTGGCCAAACATGCAATGGCAGATTTAGGACAGAAGGGCTTTGACCAGAATGTTGTTCCTATAGAATATATAGCTAAAAATAAAGTCAAATGATATACATTGTGTTTACCAGGTGATGTCATTGTCCCTCTATTACCTCTGCTGGATCCTGAACTTCCACTTACCACCAGCAGAAGGCCATCTCAAGTTTCTGGACCATTACCACAACCACCTTCACCTGCAAAATGTTTCCCCTATATAAGGACCCGACCCATTTACTCCCTTGCCAGATCATCATTAATTTGGCTTGAAAAAGCCAAATTACTGTTCTTTCTATTTCTTCTTTTTCTTCTTCCGTTTTCTTCTTCCACTTTTTTGTGTATCTCCTCCCATAAACTATAATAGTAACAATCCTCAAATGTGGATATTTCAAAACAGTTTGTTTCATGGTCCTGAATACAAATAGTGATACCCCCCCCCCACAGACACAGGTACACCCACCTACTGACCTACCTTTCCATTCCCATGGAAGCCATATTCAAAGGGTAAATAAAGTCCAAAAAACTCATTTAGATTTTTCCTCAATAAAAGATAGTTTTATGGTTGTAAACACAAAAAAGACATACCCCCTCAACCAGACCCAGGTACACACACATACTGATCTACTTATCGATTACTGTGGCAGCCATACTAAAGGGTAAATTCAGAAAAACTAATTTTGACCAATCATCAAAAAAGTTATTTTTTTTTAACCCCCAACCCGACACAGGTACACACATCTACTGATCTATTATCCATTACTATGGCAGCCATACGTAAAGGGTAACTAAAGTAAAAAAAAAACTAATTTTGATCAATAATCAAAAGTTTGTTTTTTTTTAACTTCCAACCTGATCCAGGTACACAAACCTACTGACCCACCCTTCCATTTCCATGGCAGCCATATTTAAAGGGTAACTATAGTAAAAAAAAAACCATTTTGACCAATAATCAAAAAAGTTAGTATTTTATCCCCCAACCTGATATGAATGCACACACACCAACTGACCTACCTTTAATGCATGTGACATATTTAAAGGGTAAGTAAAAAACAACAATGTCCTCTTCATTGGCATTATTGAGTTGCAGCACAAACACACAAATTCCAAAAATGCGGCCTTTCAAGCCAAATTCAAAGTTTATACTTAAACTTTCCCTTTCTAGTTTGTACTTGATTCCTCTTGTCCATCCTGCATCCTGATCTCTGGTTCCTGATATTCGGTCCTTGTCCAGTATCCTTATCTTTGGTCCTTGTCCTGTATTCTGATCTTCGGTCCTTGTCCTAGTCCAGTATCCTGATCTTCGATTCCTGTTATGTATAGTCTTGTTTAGTCCTATTGTATATAGTTAGTATTTACTCTTGTATATAGTTAGTCATATATATATATATATATATATATATATATATATATATTTGTGGTATGGTCAGGCACTCACTTAACCGGTAGAAATGCCTTGGTGCTAATTCTTAATATGGTTAGTTGTATCCAGTGCACACATAAGGTCTTTACTTTTATATTTAAAAATGTTTTATTCACACATATTTTCAGTGCATACAGCGACGTTTCGGTCGTGGTTTCTGACCTTTTTCAAGCTGAGTGTTCACACACACAGTGACTATATAACTTAATTTGTGATAGCTTAATTGCATTTGCATAATTGCCTGTAGGTAACAAGATGGTTTACTCTTAAGCAGCTGGACATTTTAGACCAGCATGTAATAGTTAGATAAACATCCCCAACAAAAGTGCATAAGTGACTTTTCAATATAAAGTGCTCATGTATTAAAGTGATAAAGTGCTTTGCTTTAAATATTGTTAAAAGTATTATTAAAAAGTATTTCTCTAGAGGTGTTGTTAACTGTGACTAAATATCTATGATTACTTATATATATATACATTATATCAAGGTCTACTAAAACCCCTTTGTTGTATCAAGTATGCCAGTGTGCAGATAATATGATATTGCATGGGGCCTAGGAATGTGCATTGATTATCTTTTCTATGTTTGTGTGTATATATATATATATATATACTAGCTGAGTACCCGGCGTTGCCCATTTTTTCTAAAGATCCAACCTGAACTTGCATCCAAAATTCAACAGACCTGGACCCGCAGCTTTCTAACCAAACCTGACCCATTCAAACTCACTGTGGTTAGCTAAGCCGCAAATCTGGTTAACATCGGGGGGGGCAACACAATGGAGGATTCAGTATCACACCAACTTCCCCTTAAACGCATATCCCACCAACTTCCCCTCTGGCGCATGTCGCATCAACTTCCCCTTAAGCGACTGTCACATTAACTTCTCCTTTACCATGTATTGCATCAACTTCCCCTTTAGCGTGCAGCGCATCAACTTCCCCTATAGCGAGCATCACATCAACTTTTCCTTTAGCATGTATCGCATCAATTTCCCCTTTAACGTGTATTGCAGTAACTTTCCCTTTAACTCGCATCAATTTCACCTTTAACGCGTATTGCATCAACTCCCCCTTTAGCACGTGTCGCTTCAATTTCCCCTTTAGTGTGTATAGCATCAACTTCCCCTTTAGCGTGCAGCGCATCAACTTCCCCTATAGCGAGCGTCATATCAACTTTTCCTTTAGCATGTATCGCATCAACTTGCCCTTTAACGCGCATCGCATCAACTTCCCCTTTTAGCACCTATAGTATCAATTACTCCTTTAGCGCGTATCACATCAACTTTTTTTAGGGCGTATCGCATCAACTTCCCCTTTAGCGCCTATCACATGAATTTCCCGTTTAGTGCGTATCGCATCAATTTCCCCTTTAGTGTGTATAGCATCAACTTCCCCTTTAGCGTGCAGCGCATCAACTTCCCCTATAGCGAGCTTCATATCAACTTCTCCTTTAGCATGTATCGCATCAACTTCCCTTTTAACGTGTATTGCAGTAACTTCCCCTTTAACGCGCATCACGTCAACTTCCTCTTTTAGCACCTATCGCATCAATTTCTCCTTTAGCGCATATCGCATCAACTTCCCCTTGATGCATCGCATCAACTTTTTTTAGGGCGTATCGCATCAACTTCCCCTTTAGCGCCTATCACATTAATTTCCCCTTTAGTGTGTATCGCATACATTTCCCCTTTAGCGCATGTCGCATCAACTCCCCTTTTAGCGCACATCGCATCAACTTCCCTTTTAGCGCACATCTCATCAACTTCCCCTTTAGCACGTATCTCATCAACTTCCCCTTTAACAATGGCTTACAACATCTCACATTAACTTATTTTTTACTGCAATCGATCAAATTGAATTATTAATACACAATGTCCCCCAGAAAACAATTTGTTTGCAAAAATGACCTATGGAAAAAAAAGGAGAGTGAAAAGAGTGTGTACATGGCCTTTGTTTTTGGGGAACTCACAGGCATTACTGTTTGAGGCTCACAGGCATTACTGTTTGAGGCTCAAGCAGGACCTGGCTCAAGTGTACATGGCCTTTGTTTGTGGGGAACTCACAGGCATTACTGTTTGAGGCTCACAGGCATTACTGTTTGAGGCTCAAGCAGGACCTGGCTCAAGTGTACATGGCTTTTGTTTGTGGGGAACTCACAGGCATTACTGTTTATGGCTCACAGGCATTACTGTTTGAGGCTCAAGCAGGACCTGGCTCAAGTGTACATGGCCTTTGTTTGTGGGGAACTCACAGGCATTACTGTTTGAGGCTCAAGCAGGAGAGTGCACGGAGCTCATAGGCATTACTGTTTGAGGCTCAAGCAGGAGAAAGCAGAGGAAATCTCAGAGGGGTGGAGCTTAACATTCAGCAAACCAGTAACAAGATGTCAGCAACTTTCAAGGCACAAAGCTTGGCTCTGGAGGGACATAGGTAAAAAAAATGGCAACTGTATTTTTAAAGCTGCAGCTTCCAAATGAACATAACTTGATTTTACAGTGCACTTATCCTTTAACTTAAAAAATGTGGGGAAAAGCCTATGCTTTTCATTATAACAAGTCTCATGAAAATTGTCCAAGCCGTATGGAAGTTTATCTGGAACATACAAACACATTGAGTACAAACATACATTGAGTTTTATATATATAGATAGATATAGTTCGTTATGGTTCTGTTTCTGGGGGTTGGTTTGGGTTATTGCTCTGTTTATTTGGTGTTGTAAATAAACTGGTTATACTAGATCTTTGGCTGCACTTCCCGCCTCACGGCAGCATTCATTTCAGGGAGCAATACTGTACACCATTAAAAATGGTGCTAATATTGCCCCAACCAATCAGATCTTATTTAACATTTTAAATCTAACATCTGATTGCTATTATTAGCATCACACCTATATCCTCATTTCATGTTTCTTGCCTGGGAATAACGATAGACTTGGATCTTTCCTTTAAACCCCATGCCAACACACTTACCAACTCCTGTTGGCTCCAACATCTCTTGCATTTGTCCCTTCCTCTCACATGACGCTACCTTAATCCTAGTTCATGCCCTAATCATATCCCAGCTTGACTACTGGAACGCCCTCCTGTGTGGTTTACAAAACAACCACTTCAATCCTTCTTAATCTCTGGTGCCCTCCACTGGCTGCCCATCACATAAAGTAATACGTTCAAGCTACTTACCCTATCCTTCAAAGCACTATTAAATAAATCCCCTCCAAACATCTCAGAGCAGATCCACGGCAAGCATATAACTTGGCCTAAGACATTACCCCTCTCACTGATCCTACCACCTAATTATACGCCACTGCCAATCTACTAACAGCCTACCGATTCACTCCCATTTCCTCTAGAGTGTAAGCTCACTGGGCAGATTCTTCTTTCCTTGTGTATCATAGCATTGCTGTAAATGAACTCATCACTTTGTGCACTTATATTACTGTATCTGCATTACCCTTGTATGTAATATGTATGAATTTGTATTATACAAATGTACTAACCTTGTATGTAACATGTATGACTATGTAACTGTAAAGTGCCACGGGCGATGTTGGTGCTATATAAATCCATAATAATAATTCCAGTCTGAGGTACAGCTGGACTGATTGGTTCACACAGTAAACACGCACAGCCCTCCTACTGCAATGGGAATGGTGATGGATGGTGTCATTCCCATATTATTCTGTTATTCCAAATGTGACTTTTGCTGGGAGGAGGGAAGGAATGGTCATTCGCTAGAAATACAATTTTAATAAGGACTTTGCCACTATATAAATAACCCCCCTCCTTCCCACTGCCCCCTGGGGGATGGTTGGTACTGGGCGTCGTATACAGTCACATTGCATCGTCTCCCCTATTTACAGAGATTAGCATTGAGCATGCAGACAGCTCAAGCCAATTTGTACTAATTTATTATTAATCAGAGAATTCTCCTTTGGTAAGGGCACTCGGGATGGGAGATTTTACTGCGTTTAACCCCTGATTTTCTCTCTCATATCTCCCAAAGGGTTTATATATTGTTGATTTTATGTACCAATAGGATAGGCATAGCAGGTTAAATGATTTAAATGATTTTATATGTTAAAGTAGGCTATGTAAAATACCTGGGTGCAAACAATGAACATTTAGCTCTTACTGTATAGTAACAGTGTTATATGATCGGGAAAGTTGTTTTTTTTTAAGTCAGTTGCTAAAACGATCGTAGTATTTTCTGATTAAATGTGAATGTAATGCAACCACACAATAGACGACATTAGACAATAATCGCCAAACAAATTGAATGTTGAACAGTGTGTACATCTACATACAATTAACAATGTACACCTGTGTACACTTTTAGCTATACATAGCACGGTGGCTAGCAAATGCCTTGCATTGGGAAAGTCCTGAGTTCAAATCCACCCTTGGATACTAAGGCTGAGGCCACACTAAAACGCACCAAATCGCCCTCGATTGCGTGTGTTGTTGCGCTTTGTTCCGCATTAGCGCATGCGTTTTTGTCATTTAACATTATAAAAACACATGCGTTTGCGTAAAAAATGGTGTGCGCAAATGCATGCGCATTGAAAATTGCGGGAATTTGCGCGCTCCCGTGATTTCCATTTTAACCAAAATCGCATGCACAATCTCGTGTGCAAAACGTGCGCTAAAAACTCCTTAGCTTGCCCTTGCGGCCCGGAGAAGAGCCTTTGGGGCTTAAGGCGTCCCACAGCTCGAACCGGGACCCCCCTCCCCCCTTGAAAGGGGCCTGAAAAGTGCCTTTGCGGGTCCCGCAGCTCGAACCGGGACCCCCAGCGAGCGGCTCTTAAAAGAGGATGACGTCTTCTTTCTTCCATCCGGTGAAACCAGCACCGCTGAGGCCACTGACCCCGAGAAGTACCCCTGCAGACGCCAGGGGTACTTCCGGCGCCGGTGGCCTCAACGAGGCCGATGTTACCGGCACCTTGATCTGACGCGACGTCTTCAGTGGTGTTGCTAGCTCGAAGTCGCCGATTCCAGGCAGGCTCACTGTGGCAAGGGCACTTCTCAGTGACACAAAGGGCCAGGATAGGGCCAGGGAGGGGGGTCCCGGTTCGAGCTGCGGGACCCCCTAAGCCCCAATAGGCACTTTTCTGTGCCCCTGCCTTGAGGGTCCCCCCTTCCTTGAGGGTCTGGGAGGGGCTGCTGGGAAGGGGTGCAACCAACCGCTGTGAGGGTGGGGTGCAATGGCTAAGTGGGCATACACCCCACTGCCCCCTGTAGCGGCGGATGCGACCACCTCGCCGTGAAGATAGATCAAATTACTGCCGCACATCGCGGCCGCAAAACTTTTCGTTGCAATGCTGCTTGCAATTATAATTATGGCAATAGCAGTATTTTTTTGTGGCGGTAATTTTACTGTGCTGCTATCGGCCGTTTATAAATATGGCCCTATATATTTTTTGTAATCTACACACCTACAGCCATGTAACGGTAAAAAAAGGATAATTCAAAGTTCAAAGGTAATTCAAAATCTTGCCTAAACCCACTTGATAGCATATTAAGGGGGTTTTGCGCTAGGGGAGGGATAGTAGAACGGAGGGAGAGGGGGAGGAGGGAGGGGGGAGAAGGACTGCAGTGCGCATGGCAAATATCTACCGAGGCAAGATAGCAGGCAGAGCCCTGCTATCCTCCTGGTGGTTAGTTTTGGGACTTTGGGGGGGGGGGGGTTTACAGGAGAACCCTATGGATCTGGGATGTGAGGTAAGGATTAAACTACACTACAGGGTGGGGCCAGTAGTTGGGGGGATTATAGTTTTGGGGGTGGACATGCCCTTTAACTCTTCCAACAGATAACATGAAGTAGCAAGATGTCTTCCTGAATCCTTAAACAGCTTTGGATAATGTAAGATTATATAATGATAAAACAAGTATGAGATTATTAACTAGTAACACTGTTATGTTTGTATGGATTGTGTTTGATTGTCTCTACAGATTCCCATTTGAACAACTTGGGCTATTACAGAGAGAAAGATAGATTTGTAAGCATGTATGACGTTTCTTATATAAAAAAAATTGACGACTTTGAGGGTGTTTGTTTTTTTAACACTTCCCACGGGCTTTTATCCTTCTGCAAGTCCAATTCAGACATGTTAAATATATTAAGTAAGTTTGTTTTTTCTTATAAGTTATGCCACAAAGGATTGATTCATGTGCTCTGAATGATATTCGATCCGTGCCCCAGAAAACCAAATTAACCAACCAGTAAATTTTGTTAAAATCGTGGATCACCCAAAGTCCCTGTTCTTATACAGAGATTTGAGGAGATAGTTTGGGACTGTGCAATATTGTTGTGAAATGATGTCGGAATCGTTATATCCAATAATATTGCATGTGAATCCCAGCTTTAAGCTAATATGTAATGTAATTGTTTGGTCTTTCACACAGAGATCTTACATTTTTGTATGTATTCATTATTTTTTTAAAAAAAGTTATGCAATATGTACAATAAAATAAAATTCTTTTACAAAGCTGGAGCAGTGGTATTATATCTATATTTATATAGTTTATATATATAATATAGTTATAAAGCGCATTTGGGGTGCAGTGCTGTACAATTATATATGATGCTAACAACTTTATGGAAATAATGAACTGGTAAAATAAGTAGCTAGGGTTTACTAAATTTTGCTGACTGAGCAAAAAAAGGAGATGAATGTATGGTTTTCCATTATTAAAATGAAAGCATAGGATGGCATAATGTGAAGTTCAGTACAAAATAGGAAATTGTCTTCATCATTCATCTGCTTATTTAACCCATACCGTGATTTCTCTGTGTATATAAACGCTTTAAAAGTACTGACTCCTGTATGCAGGACCCATAATAGTTTCTGTTATTATCTTCCCTTGACTGACCCCGGGGCAATTCAGTGGCTTGGTAGACTTCTGAGCATGTTTGACCCTCCAACAGCTAGTTTTATTTCAGTTAGATAATCTTATAAAATAATCCTGGAGAGAATCTCAATGGCAGCACGGGGTATAGCTGGCATATGAAATCAATTTTCTTCTTAAAAAATTAGAGAACATGAAAAATAATTAGAGAAAAGGGGATATAAAAAAGTAGGGACCCAAAGAAAGAGAGGGGAAGCCAATCCACCTTCTATTTAAACAAAGAAACAGGACAATATCTCTAAAACAATAACATCCCTGTTTCCAAATCTTTTTACTAGTTTAGCGAACCGTTTTAAAATTTCATGCCAAAAGCAGATGTGGAAGTACCACTAACTGTTTCTGCCTATGTGAATCAGATACCTTATAGAAGTTAACCTTATGTAAATGGTGACATATCAATCATGCAATATTTAATATTGGTTTTTATTTAAGGGGCCCTTTACCAAAAAATATGACTTAACCTATTTCAGTTTAATTAAAGAATGGGAAGAAAAGGATCTTCCCATTCTTCATTAAAAAAAACATCAGAGACAGAGGAAAAACAGCTAATTCACCCATGATCGTGATCCTCTGTTGCTTATTATAACTGGTAAGGGCTGCCTCTCTAAGGAGGCAATGTTGTATGTATATATTTATTTAATAGTGCCACTAGGGGACCAGTGCTGTACAATATAGAATACAAAAAGTCTTCAAGGGGGACCAGTAAATAAATACATAATAAGTATGAGCACACTAAATATACTAGTGCTTAAAACATGGTAACATGAGGAAAGAGGTCCCTGCCCCTTTGAGCTTACAATCTACTTAGGTGGGTAACATACAGATACATAGGAAAGGGTGGAAGTGCTAAAGTAATAACTGGTGCGTGTCAACAGTCCTATGTTGTGCTCAGAGAGGATAGGATGTTAGATGAAACTATTTTATTGAGTTTCTTGACATGAGAGATGGGAATAGAATTCCAGAGGACAGGAGCCAGAAGAAAAAAGGTTTAAGGCGAGAGAGGCAGTGTGAGTGAGGGGTCTATATAAGATGGTTCTGTGATGAGCGAGAGTTACGGGCAGGGACATATGGGAACACAAGAAAGAAATATAAAAGAAGCAGAAGAGCGAAGGGATTAATGTTAAGAGAAGGATTTTGTAGATAATGCGTGTTTAATGGGGAGCCAGGTAGATGTGCAACAGAGAGATTTAATTTCCCGATTGTTAGAGAGTGAGACAATGCGTGCGGCAGAGTTAAGTATGGACTGAAGAGGAAAAGATGGAAGCAGAAGACCAGAAAGCAGAAGGTTACAATAATCTAGACATGATAGGAGAGAGATGGATAAGCATAGCAGTTGTTGGAGAGAAAAGGAATCTAAGAATCTTCACAATGTTACGAAGAAACAATGTGAGATAATAACCCCGGCAGAGCATTTAGAGAGGCAGCAGCCAGGCTATTTAAAAAAAATTGTGATTTTTTATTTTTTTTAAAAAAGAATTGTTTTGTGCAAAATTTTTTTTAAGACAACCGTCTGCCTATAACAAGTATTTTCCCTTTTTTGCCCTTTATTATTGTGGCTCAATTTGTGTCACTCAAACATTACACTAATCGAAGACTCAGAGAAGCAATGCAGCATGACGCCCGTTTTCCTCACTTCTTGCGGCCTGTCACATGTCACCATCTCACTTACCGCCCAACTGACAGGCAGTGAGTAGTGACATCAGCTGGCAGAGCTGAAGAGAATATGGGCATTCACTTAATACAACATTAAGTATAACAGCACAGGATTTTAAGTCCAAAATGCATCACTTTACAGTTATCAACATTGAGTCTCATCTGCCCCTTAGCGCCCAATGTGACAATCTATTAGATCCCCTTGCAATGATTGCACATCCTCTGAAGTTTTTAATGGTCAACAAAGTTTTGTATTGTTAGAAAACACAGAAACCTTGCTGACATACCCACTTCCAAATTATTAATAACAGATTAATACAAGCGGCCCTAACACAGAACTTTGTGGCACCCTACTTAGAACCTTTCCATATTGATGAAGCCAAATTAACAACTATCTCTCTGCATCCTATTCATTAACCAATTTTATATCAATGTACAAATGTGCCAACCCGTCCAAAATACCTTAGCTTATACATTAGTCCTCTAAAGGGACTGTATCAAAAGCTTTAGCAAAATCATATTTACTGCTATTCCAGAGTCTAAATTCCTACTCACTTCCCCATAAAAACCAAGCAAGTTAGTTTGAGAAGATCTATTCCTCCTAAATCCATGTGATTATACTTATAATGTCCGGTATCAAACTTTCACGTTTCTTGCCCACCACTGACGGCCTGCAATTACCCGGCTGTGAATGACTACCCTTTTTGAATATTGGAATTACATCAGCTTTTTTTCCAACCCAGAGGCACACTTCCAGACATGAGTGAATCTGCAAAAATAAGAAACAATGGCCTAGATAAAACTGAAGGTAGATCCCTAAGGAGTCTCAGACGTGCAGGGCTGATCAATGGGATGACGTGCTCTGCAAGACTTTTGGTATGTGTGTGTGGTGACAATAGCCTTTTAAAGCTAGGTCTAGACTGGGATAACTAGATTATGTATCGACTGTCTGACTACTTTCTTGTTTACGTCTGTAGTCTATCTTTGTCTGTCCATCATTTATCTATCGGTCTGTCTATTTATCTATCTATCATCTGTCTGTCTATCCATCATCTATCTGTATCTGTATCTCTCTATCTGTCCATCTATCCATCTAGCTATTTTCTGTCTGTCTATATATCTGTCTATCTATCTATCTATTTATCTATCCATCCATCCAGCTGTATGTATGTCTGTCTAGGGTCTGTAAGTCCTTTCAGGAGCATCCTAGAAAAAGGTCATTATAAGGAAAAGGTTTTGAAGGCTGATTAACATGTCTGTAAAAGATAGATTTTAGTACATTCCTTTAAGACCATTTTAAAGACCATTTAAAGTGCTTCCCTCTCTGTGCATCACCTTGTTGGTGTGTCAGGACTAAGGAGCTGGTCTGCCAATGCCTTGCATGTAAAATATTATTTGTCAGATCTGAAAGGGCATGTCCACCCCCAAAACTAAAATTTGCCCCAGTCTGACCCCACTGTGCAGTGTTAAAACTATCCTTACCTTTCTTCTCAGCTCCTTATGGTTCTCCTGCGTGCCTTCTGAAATTCCAAAAAAGTAAAGATAGGAGCTGTCTGTGTGTCATCCATGCCTGCTACTTCCTTGTCCTCACTAAGGACACCTTGCATGCGCGAGTAAGCTCTTACCCCTCTCTCTGGATCCCTCAGCGCTGTACTTTTCTGTAGTGTAGGGGGAACTTTTCTGTAGTATAGGGCACCCCCCACCCTAAAAACAGAAATCAACTTATCTGCCTTGTTGCCCACTCAATAGCCGGCACTGTGTCCGTGATTGGCTGACTCTAACAGCCGTGGCTGCCGGTCTGGCCTCTATTGCTACTTCGTGGAATGAAGGGAAAAGTCGATTTCTGGCCATTTTTTAAAGTTATACCAAAGAATTAACCCATACATGGTCAGATATAATTTTGCATTATTACATATTCCTCATGGATATATTCCTCATAAAAGTGCTGGTTAGACTACACAGTGAAGTCCAACAACAAGATGTTTTTTAAGTACCGTATATCATAGTAAAAAGAGGATTTTACTTAATTATAATAACAAGCTGGGGGTTCATGAACCCTGCACACAGAGCCGAGAACATCCCCCTAGCACAGACGAAGGCTAAAGAATGAAACATCTCAAGGAGCCCTTAAAACTTGTGGATATCCAGACTGGGCCTTTGTCAAAAAAGTAGAAGGAAGAAAAGACACACATACCAACAGTGAAGGAAAAGCAAGACAGGAGGAAGAACATGGTCATCCCATATGTAGCAGGGGTCTCCGGAAATTAAGAAGAATTTTCAAAAAACATCGTATCCCTGTCTGCTTTAAACCGAACAACACACTGAGGCAGCAATGGTACATCCGAAAGACCCAATACCAAAACACAAGAAAAGCGACATCATTATACAGTGCAGTGCAGTGAAGATGCTCTGATTTGTATGTGGGGAGAGACCAAACAGCAACTGCATCAACGTATGGCCCAGCACAGAAGACAATTCCTCTGGTCAGGACTCAGCCGTGTATCTGCATCTTAAGGATAAAGGACATCCTTTGAAGATTGTAATGTTAACATACTGGCGAAGGAACGTGACTGGTTCAAGAGAGGTGTTAAGGAGGCCATTTATGTGAAAATAAAGAAACCAAGCCTAAATAGAGGTGGGGGGGTTCGACACCAACTGTCTGCCATGTACAATGCTGTTTTAACACCTTACTCTGGGCGTTCCATACACCTCTTAGCACTATCTATCACACCCTTAACCTGGCTGTGATATGCTATTGGATTTTCCAGGGTACATAATTGCCACAGATTCTTGTACAAGTCATTCTGAATTGAGAAAGCCAGTCGATGACTAGCGAAACATCTTCAAGAACTACATTTCAGTCCAGTTGATCTAATTGAACACAACAGATATAAATAACAGGGCTAGATGGTTTTAGACAATTGCAAAAGGCTAATATACAGTTTAAATGAGGTATAAATGAGGAATATTCACATGACAGAGGGTACGGAAACAGTTAAACACAGTTAATATCAATAAAGCATCTCATTATATCCCTCTCTCTTATCACCAGGCATTGTAACCTTCCGCATGCTGGCCCACAGGGTATATCTTGTGTATGTAATCAGCGAATGTCCAAAAGCAGTTTTATGGCGCCACCACTCGATGAACTGGATTCCAGATCGTATAGTTAAAAGACAAAACTTTTACAAAACCATTTAAAAGCAATTTGGTGAGAGTTCAGGGTCAGTAAGTCTGACGCATTATGGGAACAGAGTCCCTTAATCATAAAGTCTCAGGTCATGATCTAATTCATCCTTGGATCTTAAGAGAGCTTAAGATCATTTGTATAGATGAAATTGCCAGTATGTGATGAAATGCCCATGGCTACCAGTATGTGATAAAAATGCCCATGGCTACCAGTTGTGATTAAATGCCCATGGCTAACGTATGTAATGAAATTCCCATGGCTACCAGTATGTAATGAAATCCATGGCTACCAGTATGTAATAAATTCCCATGGCTACCGGTATGTAATGAAACCCATGGCTACCAGTATGTAATGAAATGGCTACCAGTATGTGATGAAATTCCCATGGCTACCATATTTGATGAAATTGCCAGTTTGCTGCCATAATGTAATGAAACCATGGCTACCACTCCCAGTATGTAATGAAAATCCCTGGCTACCAGTTGGTAATAAAATTCCAATGTCTACCAGTTTATGGTGAAATTGCCAGTTTTTGCCAGTATGTAATGAAATTCCCATGGCTACCAGTAGATAAGGTTAAGCTGGTTAGATTAGTTAGGTTAGTTAGGGCCCTCCTACTGAATGCTAACTTGACATGGTGGCAGACTTACAAATGTTTTTGGTAGTCTACTTGGATTTTGCTAAAGCCCTTGATACTGTGCCGCACACACAACCATATATTAACTGAGTCTGTTGGCCTTAAAAAAATATTTGTACATGGGTGGAGAATTGGTGTGGGATTGCAAACAGAGAGTGGTGGTCAATGGAGTATATTTACGTGGGCTAAAGTTTCTAATGGAGTAACCAGGGTTCTGTACTGGCAACACTCTTTTAAAGGACAACTATACTGCAAAACCTTTTAGAAATGGAAAGTACCTGGGAGAGGGAGTACTCACCTCCCAATATTATGCGTTTTGGAGCTACAGCACATACAATTTTCATCTGCCAAGTTTGTGGCCTTGCATTGTTTGGCTACACCTGAGGAAGGGGGCTTAGACTCCCCGAAAAGTTGTGAGTTTTGGGCACGTTTTCAGCACAGAAATAAATGAATTATTGATTCATTATCTGGAGTGTGCTTCAATTTATACAAATATAGCTCTCTCTAAATCTAACTTAGAGAAACTGAAGCTCCATTATCTGGGAAAACATGTCATCAATTAAAGGCAGGGGGTACCTATTTCTGATGGGGATCTAATTCATGCACAAAATCAATACTGGCCTCAGACTCAGATCCTTCTTCCCTACAAAGACTCCCCCCCCCCCCCCGGTGAGGTTGAAGGCCGAATGAACCCTTTCTCCAGGTTTTCTTTAATATCCTCCCTCATAGCATACAGTGTCCCCGTGGGGGCATCAACCAGGCAAAAGATCTATGGGGCAATCGTATGACCGTTGAGGAGGGAGTTTATTGGCAGCCTACAGGGAAAAACATCAAGATAATCATGGTAACATGAAGGCAGAGCTTTAAAATCAGTAAAAGAAAGAGGAAGAAAAGAAACCGGTTTTTTATTATTTAATCCCCACCTGATAATCTGACCAGTGGGCCAATCTAACTGGGTTATTTTTACGAAAACCAGGTAACCCTAGGATGACTGGGAAGATGGAATATCTAGGAGGAAGAATGTTAAAACCTCAGGATAACCCGACTCAACCTGGATAGTAATCTCTGGTGTCATACACACTGGACTGCTAGAAAGAAGGGGAGTATCATTATGGCCAAAATTTGAATGGGGTTAGGAAGTGGTTGGGGTGTAATACCAATAGACATGGCCAGGGTACGGTCCATGAAATTTACAGAGTCTCCACTATCCAAAAAAGCATGGGATGAAATATGGTAGAACCACAAGAAAAATCTAACAGTAACAAATTTTTATTGGGTTGGACATGTTGGAATTATCTAATCGCCTAGGCAGCCTTCCCTAACTCGCCTCGGCGCTGAAGTTTTCCGCCTTCCGTACCCTTTTTATGAACACACCAAGCGAAGTGACGCATCGTGCCACAATAAAGACAGAGTCCTTTCTGACGCTTTCTGTTCTTTTCCGTCAGAGAGAGTTTGGACATACCCAATTCCATGGGTTCCTCTGGGGAAGATGGAAGAGACCAGAAGGATCAGTGAAACCTAGAAGACCCTGGAGTAACCATTAATTTCTCTGAAAATGTTCCCTGAAGCTACGATCAATTTTGATGGCCAATGCCATAGATTTGTCTAGTGAATCAGTAGGCTTCTTTAATGGACTCCGAGAGCCAAAGACAAACTGATTGTTTAAAGCTGTATAATTCCAGCGGTTACTCACCGCCCAGAATCGAAACTCAGCCGCATACTCCTTGGCAGAATGTTTGTCCTGACAAGGTCCCCTAATCTTGCCCTCAGCATTGGTGGTATGATCAGGATCTGAGAGAAAGGGCCATGGTGTTGAAAAGGTGGTCACAGATACCAATGATGGACTATCATCTGGAAGACCAAGTGCCAGGTTCTGTGGTCCCCTTGAAGGAGGGATATCACCGGGCAACTTTCTGGGGTTCAGAACCAGGTCGGTAGACGTAGCGGAATATAATTTGCAAGAGTTCATGAAGTTATAGAACTTTCTGCATTCTCCATAAAATTTTTCTTGCAGTGGGGCCTTGGGCTCGAATACAGGAAGTGGAGTGACTAGAGGAATGCCTTTGTTCCTGGGCCACTACCTTTGGGCTAGTTGGTTACAGCCCCATAAGAGCTGTAATTGCTCTTGGATATCTTCCATGGCCTGTTATAATGTGATGCCCGAGTCCCTGAGTATACCTTCACACCTATACCCCAATCTACAGCCAAGCCTCTGATCATCAGGAGACTTGTTGGCCTTGCTGTACACGGTTACCCCCAGGTCTTAGAGCCACGGTATAGACCCCGAGGCCGGTATACTCTGGAAAACCGGAACACCTATGGAGCTTAACAGGACTGGAGACAAAGAAAATGACAAGAATACAGGCATAATAATGAACAATGAGAAAACAATGAGAGGAGCCATGAACAAGACTAGGCTACATAACCAGACTTTGGCTACTTATAATATGCAGAGGACCACTAGCTTGGCTAACCAAAACTATAACAGGCAAGAATGGCAGTCAATGGCAACTTAAATAATGCAGAGGAACCAAGTCTTTAAAGCAGGATTGGCCAGTTTGAATTTAATTGAATCTCCTCCATCCAATCTGTGCTTATAATGTGAATTGAGTAAAAAATTGTAAAGCGATGCGGAATTTGTAGCGCTATATAGAAATAAAATCATACCATTCATACATTGGAACGGAGACTAAACAGAGTGCATGCGTGCGTCCACGAGGCACAAGAAGACATCCGACATGACGCCGTTCAGACGGGCACGGCGAAGACGGACGCGGATGAGGAACTTCATGACCACGATGCGACAGACCGCCAGAAAGATTCGAAGTACAGCGTCCACCGTCGGAGCGAGTCCTAACACTGACGTCAGAGTCCTAACACTGACATTTCAGGGTTCTTCCCAGGAATGCACAACTTGGGAATATTCTTTACAGTTAATTTCTTACTGATTGCCTTTGGATCGTCAAACATGCTCAGATCTCTACTGAGCAACTGAATCAACTTAGGCGCTGGTTAATATCATTAGGATGGAAAAATACTGCTCTTTTTTTTTCTTAAGGGATGTATTTGCACTGAACTTTTCTTTACCTGTTTCTGGAAAAAGTTTATTGGCCCCATAGTTCTCCTTTAAATCTGTTTATAAATGATTTACAAGTGGGTATTGAGAGCTCTCTCTCTTTTGCTGATGAAGACCAAAACAATGCAGAGCTCTGGAAACTTCAAATGATGTGCATTGCTGCAAGTTTGCTGCTGAAAATTAGTTTTTTAAAATTGCCCATTAGTGGAAACTATCATTCTCCAAACATCACTGTACTGTTTTTTTTTTGTTGATCTGCCCCCTATTATATATCCAATATCCATATAAACATCTTACGTTTTAGCTTTTCTGTAACATTTTTGCTGTAGCTGGAATGGTTTGACAGTCGTGTGCTGTATGCGTATGCAGTTTCGACAGTTGGTATGTGGGAAAATTGGTAGGTCAGTGGTCAGACCCTGAACAAAAAAAGTATTGTATTGAGGCATGCAGCAACACACATACCTCAGAGTGTGCTACTTACATGTATTTATTTATAGATAAGATGGCACAAAGTAATTTTTTAGTACACATACACACCGCGCACACGATGTGTACGAATGGCCATTTGGGCCGATAATCGGGCCGTTTATGGCACTTTATTGGGAAACGTCCGCATGTTTGGAGATCCATCCGGCGGATCGGGCAACGAACCCCGAACTAACAGCACCAGCGATCGCACTTGTGTACGAACCTTTAGCTGTAGCAACATGCCAGGTAGCAATGGCTAGAGCTAGCAAGATATTGTCTTGTATAAAGAGGGGAATAGATTCATCAAACATTATTCTTCCTCCTTAAAAGGCACTGGTAAGGCCTCATTTGGAATATGCGTGCAGTTTTGTAATCCCATATACAAAGGGACATCTTGGAAATGGAAGCAGTTCAGAGATGGGTAACTAAAATAATAAAGGAATGTAGGGGCTTGAACTTGCAAGCAGATTAGACAAGTTAGGGCTTACACTGGAGAAGGGCAATTGCACGGGATGAATACTTTATATAAAAAAGAACAAACTGGAAAAAGATGATCAGTGCACATTCCCATACAAAATATACAGCCTGCTAAACCCTGTATAAAATAAAGCAATTAGTTCAATAAGTTGGCCAAATTATTTTAAGCCCAGTCTACTCGTCAAGGTTGCTTTCTTTTAAAGGCATGTCCACCCCAAAAAACTATAATCCCCCAACTACTGGCCCCACCATGTAGTGTTTTAATCCTTACCTCACATCCCAGCTCCATAGGGTTCGCCTGTAGCCCCCCCAAAGTCCAAAAACTGCCCACCAGGAGGCTAGCAGGTCCAATAGGGCTCTGCCTGCTACCTTGCCTCCGGTAGATATTTGCCATGCGTACTGCAGCCCTTCTCCCCTCTCCCTCCCCCTCCCTCCCGTTCTACTATCCCTCCCCTAGCATAAAACCCCTTTAATATGTTGTTCCCCCATGTCTCCCAGCCCCAACCGCAATTTTTATTTTCAAAAGCTCCCCAAACTCTTACTTACCTCTCCTCTTTCCTCCGCTGCACTGAATGACCGGCAGCCCGTCCGTGATTGGCTGCCGCTCAGCCAATCACAAGACGCGACTGCCGGTCCCGCCCCTCTGCTTGCATTTCTTGCAAGCAGAGGGCCGGAGCGCAGCGGAGGAAAGAGGAAGGTAAGTAAGAGTTTGGGGCTTTTTGAAAATAAAAAATATGCGGTTGGGGCTGGAGACATGGGGGAACAACATATTAAAATACATTTAAGGTGGACATACCCTTTAACTGGGTCCTAACCTACTGGTACTTGCCTTTTTGGCTGCATGAGCTGACAGCTTCTCCTGTGTGGCCTGGATACTTGAAGCTGACTCTCTAGTTTAAAGTACTTTGCTCAAACGAGCACATAACTTGGCCCCATATAATATGATGTCTGTGCTAGAGACTCAGCCAATCACGGAGTGTCTGCCAGTCCTGCCCCTTCTGCTGTTTTTGCCATTGGAAAAAGCAAAAAGGCTGGCGATGGAACAAGGGCTGGTAAGTAAGTTAAATTCCGAATTGGGGGAAATAGACCTAATGAAGTTTAAGTTTTGGGCCATTACAAGTACAATAGTCAATATTTGGTTGTGCGGGGAATGTGTTTGGGGGTGGGTGGGTGGGGAGGATATGCCCTTTAAACTGAAAAAAAGTGTAGGAGCCTCTCTGTGTGTAATCCAATCTGCCTCTTCCTGCTCCTCTGAGAGGTTTGTAGCATATGCAGTGGAACTCTCTCACCCTAGCTCCCTCCGAAGCCCTTATTGCGGCTGCATCATGTCTGAGGCAAAAAACAAAAACCAACTTTCGGCTAAAGGTACTTCCAGACCTTGTTCCTTCGGCTGCTCTTCCGCACAGTACAGATCAGCAAAAGGGGCCAGCCGACAACCATGTTAATGATTGTCTCAGCAAAAATGCAGAGAATAAGGTACCTTAAATTTTAGGAAGTCTTTTAAACAGCTGATCGTGCATGTTTCCTTCATAAGCATGATCAGCTGTTTAAAACAGCTGATTGTGGATATGTGGCTGGCCCTCTTACCGTCCGCCCCACCCCCCTCGTGGTCTCAGGGGTGGCAGGATTCCCTACCTTTTAAGGATTTGGTTTTTTGGGGGTGAGATTAAAAGTGGACTGAATAAGTTTGTAAAATTCAAGAATATTGTGAATTACTGGTATAAATACGTATACTTGTAGTTCTGGTTGATCCAGGGAACCACAGCCAGGTGTTAAGGGTGTGATTGGATAGTGGCTAAGAGGTGTTATAGGAACGCCCACAGTAATGCTGTTTTAACACCTTACTCTGGGCGTTCCTATAACACCTCCAATCACACCCTTAACACCTGGCTGATCTCTCTCAAATATTGCCAATATTTCAACGCGTCGACCAAAATATCATGGTGGCATGTTAATCGTGCTAAAAATATTGGCCTGTGTACCGAGCCTTAGATTCCAAATTAAATAGAGATGGACCATATTAGTGCTTCTATACATTTACTGGTAATTGGAACCAAACAACTACCTGGGGCCTTGGCAGAGCCCAGGTTACGAGTGGATACATTCATCTGATTTTAACTTTTTAAAACTTACGGGAGATACATGTTTGTAAAAATAAATGTATTGTATGGTTTTCTTTTTGATTAAACTTCCATTTTTTGCTGAAGGATTAGGTTTGGGCCATTTAAACTTTCAACTTTTTAAGTGATCTTCTAAGAAATAAATAGGTGGTTACCTTTACTGTTCTCTTAACCACAAAAAAATGTCTCCAAAAGCTCTCGTATTAACCTTTAATGAACAACCATCTCACTAAGCTGGATTCCTCAAGCTGGATAATGATTAGAGGTAAAGGGGGCCATACACATGCAATTTCCACAGCATGTATGCTGACAGATCCCATTGGTATCCCACATACGGTGGGAACTGCACACACACAGACCCAACTGATCCCTTAACTCACATATGGGGATCGGTCAGCCGTGTGGCAATATGATTGGATCAGCTTCCTGGGGAAGTTCAGTGCAAATACATCTACTTTTACATCTACATTTTTATTGTGAGAATTCAAATGAACATTTCAAAGAGGCAAAACATTAATACTGTACATAATATAAAGAGGAGAAAAAAAAATCCCCGTAAGAGTCAGGCTCCTAATACAATATATCTATCCTCCACGTAACATCTCACATTGAATTTTAGTAAAAAATAATATAAACTGTAAAACCAGAAGCTCCAGAGTCCAGAGTGTACACTCTTATAATATAGTTTACAAATGATAATTTGCTAAAAAGGGGGAGGGGAAGGGTGACTCAGCCTGCCGCACCCCCCAGTCTCCTATTGTGAGTAGTACAAGGGTTTCCAGAGGTAAGGGTTTAATTAAACTCATTAGATGAGGGTGCATATTAAATATTTTGATTCGAAAGGGTATTGTTTGGTATTCGGTTCCCTCCAGCGTCAGTCATAATATATAGCCAGGGATCCACGCCTCATCATATTTACAGATTGTACCTCTGATAAGGTGAGATAGATTTCATTTTCACAGATCCACCATCTTTGGATCAGCTGTGTTTTCTGAAGGGGAAAATTGTTTCCAAGTTGCAGCTAGGAGGCTGCGTGTAGCTGCACAAAAATTATGTATAAGTTTGTTACTTGATTTCGATAGGCAGAGTATGTCCCTATCAAATAAAGCTGTCCATGGGGTCTAGGGTAATCGGAGAATGTAGAGTTTTGTGAATTAAGTTTTCGCATATGTCCCACAATTTTTTGGTCTCCGTGCAGCTCCACCAGCAGTGAAATAGATCTGCAGTCATCTGGCATTCGGTAACAGAGAGAAGAGGCGTTCGGATAGATTCTGTGAGATTCTCTGAGGGGACAGGTACCAATGATGAAGAATCTTAAAAAAAATTTCTTGGTGTTAAATGAGCATTTGTGGAGGGATTGAAATATGTTAGTCCATTGTGTATCTTCTAGTGTGGAGCCCAACCACGTCTCCTATTTAACCATCAATTTAGTTTTAAATTTAAATCTATTTAATAATGAGTAAATATATGAGATGGCGTGGGGGGTGCGGTTGGCTTATTAGCTAAGATTTCAAATTTGGTAGGTTCTGGGAAGCGGGCTTTTGTGGAGATATGTTGTGTAAAATTTGTTGGTAGTGAAACCATTCTGAAGGTGGGAGTTTAAATTGTGTCCTAACTGTGTCCCAGGTAGTGGTTGGCTTCCTGTAATTATTTGGCCTACTTTAATATCAGATTGTCCTTCCAGATATGCCAGTGCAAATACATATACCGGTACTTTAAGAAAAAAGAGCAGTATATTTCCATCCTAATGTCCTTAACCTTTTGTCTGTGTATAAATAAATCTTCCGAAATCCAGACCGTTATGGTCTTGTGCTTGACCCAGCGCCTGGGTTGATTCAGTTGCTCAGTAGAGATCTGAGCATGTTTGACCCATCCAACAGCCAATCAGTAGAAATCATTGTTAGGAACATTCCAAGGTAGTGTGCATCCTGGGAAGAAGAAGGAACGTTACAGAACCTAAAATGTCAGCTCGCTAATGTCAACAGCAGGGAACAGCAAGGGGCATTAATCAACAGTTTTTTTTTTAATGGTAGCGAATATGTAGAATAACTAGGTATGCATATAAAAAAACTAACAGGGAGATTCAAAATGTTCTTATCTAAAATGGTGCTAATTTTGCCCCAACCAATCAGATCTTATTTAACATTTGAAACTAACATCTGATTGGTTGGGGCAAATTAACACCATTTTAAACGATAAGAACTTTTATTGAATAACCCTGTAAGGATTTTAAAAATTATATTTTCCACTGAACTTTTCCTTTAAGTAAAGGGAGCCGATACTGTCCGATGGATATTTTCCGTTGTGCTTGTGAAGGTTCTCATTCATCCAGATCATGGTATATCTGTTGTATTCAATTAGATCAACTGGACTTGAAATGTAGTTCTTGAAGACGTTTCGCTAGTCATCTGACTGGCTTTCTCAATTCAGAATGACTTGTACAAAATCTGTGGCAATTATGTACCCTGGAAAATCCCATTAGCTCTCACGTCCAGGGTGTTTAAGGTTTGTTGGAATAGTGGCTAAGAGGTGTTTATAGGACGCCCACAGTAGCGTGTTTAAACTGCCTTAACTACTGGGCGTTCCTAACACCTCTTAGCACTATCCAATCACACCCTACACCTGAGCTGTGAGATGCTCATTGGGATTTTCCAGGGTACATAATTGCCCCAATTCTTGTACAGTCATTCTGATTGAGAAAGCCAGTCGATGACTAGCGAAACGTCTTCAAGAAAACTTCAAGTCCAGTTGATCTAATTGAATACAACAGATATTTTCCGTTGTTCCCGACCAACTGTAATGCCCACTATGGTCGTTCCTTGGTAACAGCCCCTACAAACGATAATGGATAAATCCCTTCGGGGCATTAGTGTTAATGGCCACTTTTACAAAACAACACATAAAAAGCCTTCTCCAATCACCAGTTTCCATTTAAAGCCAGAACGGAATTATCTAGAAGGCAACCTAGTACCCAAAAACTTAAGGGGCTGCCATAATCTTTAAAAAGGTAAATAGCGCTACTAGTGCTAAATCCTTAGTTTAACCCCACCCTTAATTGCATATGCATATATTCATACACGGCTTTCTTGCATATCATTAGTTTCTGAATGTTTGTAAGGGACTTCGATGTAAATGAATAAATAAGTTGTTTGGTACAGAATATTAATTCAGTCTATATAGAAAACAGTTTTACTAAAATTCTCTTTCAGACACTGGCCCAACCTATATTCCCCACCTTCTCAAAAAGGGGGGAAGAAAAGGAAAGAAAACCAAAGGGAGGGAAAATTATGATGTCGAGTGAAAGACGTTTAGTTATTTTCGACTGTTTTCATAAGGGTGTGATTGGATAGTGGCTAAGAGGTGTTATAGGAACGCCCACAGTAATGCTGTTTTAACACCTTACTCTGGGCGTTCCTATAACACCTCCAATCACACCCTTAACACCTGGCTGTGATATGCTAATTGGGATTTTCCAGGGTACATAATTGCCACAAATTCTTGTACAAGTCATTCTGAATTGAGAAAGCCAGTCGGATGACTATTGTGGGCAATTATGTACCCTGGAAAATCCCAATTAGCATATCACAGCCAGGTGTTAAGGGTGTGATTGGAGGTGTTATAGGAACGCCCAGAGTAAGGTGTTAAAACAGCATTACTGTGGGCGTTCCTATAACACCTCTTAGCCACTATCCAATCACACCCTTAACACCTGGCTGTGATATGCTAATTGGGATTTTCCAGGGTACATAATTGCCACAGATTTTGTACAAGTCATTCTGAATTGAGAAAGCAGTCAGATGACTAGCGAAACGTCTTCAAGAACTACATTTCAAGTCCAGTTGATCTAATTGAATACAACAGATATACCATGATCTGGATGAATGAGAACCTTCACAAGCACAACGGAAAATATCCATCGGACAGTATCGGCTCCCTTTACTTAAAGGAAAAGTTCAGTGGAAAATATAATTTTTAAAATCCTTACAGGGTTATTCAATAAAAGTTCTTATCGTTTAAAATGGTGTTAATTTGCCCCAACCAATCAGATGTTAGTTTCAAATGTTAAATAAGATCTGATTGGTTGGGGCAAAATTAGCACCATTTTAGATAAGAACATTTTGAATCTCCCTGTTAGTTTTTTTATATGCATACCTAGTTATTCTACATATTCGCTACCATTAAAAAAAAAACTGTTGATTAATGCCCCTTGCTGTTCCCTGCTGTTGACATTAGCGAGCTGACATTTTAGGTTCTGTAACGTTCCTTCTTCTTCCCAGGATGCACACTACCTTGGAATGTTCCTAACAATGATTTCCTACTGATTGGCTGTTGGATGGGTCAAACATGCTCAGATCTCTACTGAGCAACTGAATCAACCCAGGCGCTGGGTCAAGCACAAGACCATAACGGTCTGGATTTCGGAAGATTTATTTATACACAGACAAAAGGTTAAGGACATTAGGATGGAAATATACTGCTCTTTTTTCTTAAAGTACCGGTATATGTATTTGCACTGGCATATCTGGAAGGACAATCTGATATTAAAGTAGGCCAAATAATTACAGGAAGCCAACCACTACCTGGGACACAGTTAGGACACAATTTAAACTCCCACCTTCAGAATGGTTTCACTACCAACAAATTTTACACAACATATCTCCACAAAAGCCCGCTTCCCAGAACCTACCAAATTTGAAATCTTAGCTAATAAGCCAACCGCACCCCCCACGCCATCTCATATATTTACTCATTATTAAATAGATTTAAATTTAAAACTAAATTGATGGTTAAATAGGAGACGTGGTTGGGCTCCACACTAGAAGATACACAATGGACTAACATATTTCAATCCCTCCACAAATGCTCATTTAACACCAAGAAATTTTTTTTAAGATTCTTCATCATTGGTACCTGTCCCCTCAGAGAATCTCACAGAATCTATCCGAACGCCTCTTCTCTCTGTTACCGAATGCCAGATGACTGCAGATCTATTTCACTGCTGGTGGAGCTGCACGGAGACCAAAAAATTGTGGGACATATGCGAAAACTTAATTCACAAAACTCTACATTCTCCGATTACCCTAGACCCCATGGACAGCTTTATTTGATAGGGACATACTCTGCCTATCGAAATCAAGTAACAAACTTATACATAATTTTTGTGCAGCTACACGCAGCCTCCTAGCTGCAACTTGGAAACAATTTTCCCCTTCAGAAAACACAGCTGATCCAAAGATGGTGGATCTGTGAAAATGAAATCTATCTCACCTTATCAGAGGTACAATCTGTAAATATGATGAGGCGTGGATCCCTGGCTATATATTATGACTGACGCTGGAGGGAACCGAATACCAAACAATACCCTTTCGAATCAAAATATTTAATATGCACCCTCATCTAATGAGTTTAATTAAACCCTTACCTCTGGAAACCCTTGTACTACTCACAATAGGAGACTGGGGGGTGCGGCAGGCTGAGTCACCCTTCCCCTCCCCCTTTTTAGCAAATTATCATTTGTAAACTATATTATAAGAGTGTACACTCTGGACTCTGGAGCTTCTGGTTTTACAGTTTATATTATTTTTTACTAAAATTCAATGTGAGATGTTACGTGGAGGATAGATATATTGTATTAGGAGCCGACTCTTACGGGGATTTTTTTTTCTCCTCTTTATATTATGTACAGTATTAATGTTTTGCCTCTTTGAAATGTTCATTTGAATTCTCACAATAAAAATGTAGATGTAAAAGTAGATGTATTTGCACTGAACTTCCCCAGGAAGCTGATCCAATCATATTGCCACACGGCTGACCGATCCCCATAGTGAGTTAAGGGATCAGTTGGGTCTGTGTGTGTGCAGTTCCCACCGTATGTGGGATACCAATGGGATCTGTCAGCATACATGCTGTGGAAATTGCATGTGTATGGCCCCCTTTACCTCTAATCATTATCCAGCTTGAGGAATCCAGCTTAGTGAGATGGTTGTTCATTAAAGGTTAATACGAGAGCTTTTGGAGACATTTTTTTGGGTTAAGAGAACAGTAAAGGTAACCACCTATTTATTTCTTAGAAGATCACTTAAAAAGTTGAAAGTTTAAATGGCCCAAACCTAATCCTTCAGCAAAAAATGGAAGTTTAATCAAAAAGAAAACCATACAATACATTTATTTTTACAAACATGTATCTCCCGTAAGTTTTAAAAAGTTAAAATCAGATGAATGTATCCACTCGTAACCTGGGCTCTGCCAAGGCCCCAGGTAGTTGTTTGGTTCCAATTACCAGTAAATGTATAGAAGCACTAATATGGTCCATCTCTATTTAATTTGGAATCTAAGGCTCGGTACACAGGCCAATATTTTTAGCACGATTAACATGCCACCATGATATTTTGGTCGACGCGTTGAAATATTGGCAATATTTGAGAGAGATGAGGGACAGGATAGGGCCAGGGAGGGCGGTCCCGGTTCGAGCTGCGGGACCCCCTAAGCCCCAAAAAGCACTTTTCTGTGCCCTGCCTTGAGGGTCCCCCTTCCTGAGGGTCTGGGAGGGGCTGCTGGGAAGGGGTGCAACCAACCGCTGTGAGGGTGGGTGGCAATGGCTAAGTGGGCATACACCCCACTGCCCCCTGTAGCGGCGGATGCGACCACCTACCGTGACCCCTTCCAGCAGCCCCTTCCAGACCCCCTGCTCTTTCTGGGATTCGTGGCGGTATGTACTTAGCGCATTGCACTAAGTGCAGTATCGCCGTGAAGATAGATCAAATTACTGCCGCGCATTGCGGCCGCAAAACTTTTCGGGAATGCTGCTTGCCAATTATAATATGGCAATAGCAGTAGTTTTTTGGGCGGGTAATTTTCTGTGATGCTATCCGGCCGTTTATAAATATGGCCCTTATATTTTGGTAATCTACAACCCTACAGGCATTGTACGGTAAAAAAAAGGATACTTCAAGTTCAAAGGGGTAATTCAAAATCTCTGCCTAAACCCCCTTGACAAGTGTAAAACAAGCCCTAAAGCCTGGGTACACACCTATTCATTTTTTCCTCCTGACGGCGACCGTTAGATAACTTTCGAACGGTTCGGCCAGGAGGAAGGACTGTGGTCGCGGCAAAGCAGCGCGTCCGATAGCACCGGCGACCATCGTGCGGTCCAGAGGAGCTAATCGGATCGAGCGTTATCGACTGAGATTTCACCGTCCGATCGTCTTTCCGCATTCGGACGAACGGTCGATCGACATGGGCAACTTCGGGGATTGCGAGAATTTGGTCTCCGATCGACCGATACACGAACTATCGGGGATCGGACCGGAAATATCCTATGTGTGGTCCCAGCTAAAAAGTAAATCTCCCAAGTCTGAACAAAAGCATCCCGCGTCACAGAGGAATAAGTACCACATACGTACAATTACAAGAACAAATTCAAACTGCTCTGTATTTTGGAACAGCCTCCATTTTTTCTTCAAACAAGCAGCCGCCCCCAAACTTGGAGAATTTATCAGGCGATGCACCGAGGAGTGCTGTGTGGCAACCGCGTGCACAATAGTGTCCTCTCAGACATCTCTATCTGTCATTTTTTCTATCCGGCACTTATAGAGTGCTGCAATAGAATCTTCTCTTTCACCGTACTTCGGGTTTCAACATAGACCCGGTCAATGAGTTTGAATCGCGTGCGGATGTTGGTGGGGTGCGGATCAAGAAGATCAAAGGATCTACACACTGTGGATCAAGAGAGACAAGGAGTTAGTCACCTAAGAAATGAGGGGGGATCCTGGAAAAATGAAGAAAAACCAGGGTAATGATCGTATTGTCTTAGCCCTGTACACATTGTGAGTTGATTGGAACGGGGAAGCACAGCTCCTTCTGACCTCCTGTGCTTACAATTAAATGAATGGCAAAAAGTTTTTCTTCTAAAGAATCTAGAGTCAAATACCTTCGTTGATCTCAAATCTTGTTGCCTCAACAGAAATTGGGGACAGGAGACGATGAGGCTAGAATATTGGTTAGTGCATTAGGGGTTTGATGAGAGACAAAATGAAACAACATTAGGGAATCTGCATGTTGGAGGAAGTTGGAGACGAAACCGCACTGGACCCACTAATTCAAGAATAGGTAAAGGAACAAGGATTGTGGTCCCAATTTGGGACCGCGGAACACAAAAGGTTAATATAGCAGACGAAAGACCACACTTGTATCTCCAAACAGAGTAAGATAGAGTTCCCTTGATCTCTTATAAGCTGCAGATTTAGTATAAGAGCAATTTCCTGAAGGCGATCTGTTAGTATGCCAGATAGTGAATCTGGGCAGCAGTCACGGAGGTATTTGTGTGACTAGAAAAACATGTTGATTAGTTCCAAAGACACATAAAAAAGAGATATTCCAGAAGAGGCATGAGTGAGGCAGCATAGGGCGTGTGTTATGGCAAAACTGATCAAGTGGTAGAAGATCTGACCATCATCCTGAGTATAGGATATGTAACAACAAAGGTATTGTTCAAGAACTGATTAGTGCATTCAGTAGCCCATTGGACTGGTGGTAACTAAGAAAGTTGTAATTGATGCCCATAGATTCACATAGCTCTCCAAAATTTAGAAACAAATGGGGTACCTCTGTTAGACACTATTCGGAAGGAATTCCATAAGGCAAAAATATGTGAAATAAATAGCTGTGCTAACTCCACTGAAGATGGTAGCTTGGGAAGGGGAACGAAAGTGGCCATTTTGCTGAACGGTCTACGTTACCCAAATAACAGTGTTTCTTTTTTGAAGGAGGAAGTTCAAAAAAAAGTCCACATAGATAATGGTCCAAGGTGGGACAGACATGGGCAGAGGTTGCAGAAGACCACAAGGTAGGTTTCTAAGCAGTATGTGAGCACAGCAGGTACTTGGATAATTTTTAACATCTTCCCTCATCCTGGCCACCAAGGGTATGGGCAAGAGGTCAAATGTTTTATTATACCAGGATGTTCCAGCTTGCTTAGAACAGTGAGTTGTTGAGGACAGTTTTTCGGCGTGAAACGGAATGAATATTTTACCTGCAGGTGTGTCAGTAGGAGTGTGGGTCCAGTGGCTGTTCGTCTCCAACTTCCTTCCAACATGCAGATTCCTAATGTGTTTCATTTTTCTCTCATCAAACCCCTATGCACTAACCAATATTCTACGCCTCATCGTCTCCTGTCCCAATTTCTGTTGATGGGCAACAAGAATTTGAGATCAAGAAGGTATTGGACTCTAGATTCTTTAGAAGAAAAAACTTTTTGCCATTCAGTTTTATTGAAGAACAGGAGGTAAAGGAGCTGTGTCTTTCCTCCCATTCTTCAATAGAACCTGCAGGAGTGGGTGAACAAAGGTAAGAAACTTTCCTGTTCTTTCAATCCTCCCCCTAATATTGGTTAGCGTGACTTAAACTCCTTCCTTGCGGTGGCTACGTGGCCAACGCAAAAGTTAACCACGCAGTGAAAGAGGCATTCTATTGCAGCACTCTTAAAGTGCCGGAATAGAAAAATGACAGATAGAGATGCTCTGAGAGCCACTATTGTTTGCACCGGGTTGCCAATAGCACCTCTCGGTGCATCGCCCTGATAGTTCCAAGTTTGGGGGGGCTGCTTTGTTTGAAGAAAAAATGGAGGCTGTTCAAAATACAGAGCACTTTGAATTTTGTTTCTTGTAATTGTACGTATGTGTACTTAATTACACTCTGTGCGCGGAATGCTGTTTGATTCAGGACATTGGAGAGATTTACTTTTAAGCTGGGTACACACGATGAGATATTTCGGTCCGATCGACCGATAGTTCAGTGTATCGGTCGATCGGACCGAAATTATCGCATCCGAAAGTGCCCATGCACACACAAGGTGGAAATATAGACGTTACTCTTTACTTTAAATTTATACACAGTCTGGTAACAATAATACTACTCTTTTCCATCCGCATTACAGTTTACGTTTTCCTTTGTTTTGGGGGGTTTCATAAACATCCATAATTATTATGTCTGGGTGAGTGAACTATATTTTAACGATTTAATTCAGTGGGTGTGAGCCTTGGCATGTTGATTGTTATTCAGTACATGCTATGTCTTTGTATTATTTGATTGCTATCTGAACGGCTGTTAAACTCATACAATATTAATTGCTAAGGTATACGAAAGGCAAAGCTCCTTTTAATTTATTCTGTCCTTTAATTTTGAATGTCCTTTTTTTCTACATTTGCTTCACTTACGTCTTCAGACCTAAGAATGGATGCGATTAGTGCAACGTGCGTACTCCCAGGTCCTACCACCTCATGGGCTGACCCTCTTCCCACACGAGGTCAACGCTGCTCTCAGAGGTAAATGATGTCACATGAGAGCATTCACTTTCAGGGAGGTGGGAAGAGCGACCTGCCTTAACTCAGAGGATAGATACATGAAGGACAAAGAGAGAGAGGGTGTAGAGCACAGGGATGAGAGTTAGAAACTAATTAGGTGACTTTTTCCCTTTCCCTCGTTTGGCTGCGCATATATAACAGTGAAGAGGGGGAGGGCCAGCTGATCCCAACTCACCCTAGATCAGAACAGAAAAGGCTAAAAAAAATTAAATTGAAGGTAAGATGCAGATATAGTATCAGAATAAGATAGTGAGCAAATGAAAGTGAAATGCTAAAAAGGAACTAAAGATCTCTAGCTAGGGATAGCTTGTCAGGGATGATTTCCCCCATTCGTTACAAGAGTTTTACAAAACCATTTGCATTAATATAACTGATTCTATCTTCTTACGTATGAGATGCTATGCGTGGCGCAAATAGGAATCAATGGGCCCCCCTTCAAAACTTATGATGGGGCCCCTATCCTTGCTGTATAGACATTGGTTCTCTGGGAAGAGGCTAAATCTGTCCTAAGGAAAATAAATGGGGCCTCCTGGACCCCCTGCTACCCTGATAGATATACCCCTGATGCAAAGGCTTTGGTCACATATAAATGTAGATGGTGGCCCCTATACCTGCACATTATTACTCTCTATTCAGAGACATTAGTGGTTTGGTGGTCTTCCCTTGTAGGTGCAAGATTCTGCAGTGCACAATATAAGATTAAAAAAAAAATAAGATGCATGCCAAATATTATAAGTAACAGAAAGTCTTAAGGATATACATTTGGTGTATAAATAATCTTTAGTTACACCTTATTGCTATAAAACTGTATAATCAAATAATTTTAGATAAACTTACTTGTTCCTCTCATAGGCCCATTAATCTAACATGTGGAGGCATCTGATGACATACTGCTGAACTCTGTTTGCACATGACTTTGAGTATTTTTGGAAGATCAGATGCTGCGTGTTCATTACTAGTACAGTAAAGAAGATAGATGGTAAGACTATTGTCCTGTCATTTTCCTTCTATTTGCAATACAAATCCTATTTGGACACTCCTCTCTTCGCACCCTGGATGAGGCACCCTGCCTAGCCAATGGCTAAAAAGAAGTTGTAGTTCAAAGTGACGGGATATCTTGACTGCACACAGATGTAGTTTATGATTTGGATACATCGTTGATTTAAGCTACTTTCACGTGAACTCTTTGTTAGGAATTTCTGAGCAGATCCAGGGTTAGCATGTTATCAACGGGGACCACTCAAAAACATCCGGTAACCGCTAAGAATAGCTACCCCTCAACAAAAATGTGCAGTTCAGTGAAAGTGTTCACACTAGGCTGGTTTTTGAGCATAGCAACTAAGCACTATGCTAAACACAGATGCATTCATTTTTCTTACAGTTGAATGTGTCCTGTTTCTGCCACATTGAATAGCGCGGTGATAATGCACCTCTGCATGCATTTTTTTACGCATTGCAGAGACCAACACATACCATAGAAGTCAAGGGACTGTGAGAAAATCTTATTAACACCATTTGGTGTCATTATTCCCCATTAGCTTGTGATTTTTTGCAAGAAAAACGCTCAATAACACACATGCAAAAATGCAACACACCAACGCATAACACATAGGATTTATGATGTATTATGCATTTTACACATGAAGCCTAAGGCAACCTAATTCTTTTTTTTACTGTAAGATTAAATTTTAGGTTAATATGTCAAGATATTGTGATATTGCAGGTAGTGTATTTTACAATGAGGGTCTTGTTTCCTTTTGTAGTTTTTTGATTTTAAAAATGTTTAAAACTGGTTGAAAGTTTTATTAAATTTGCAAATGCAGGGCCCTATTTATAAAGTACCGTTATCACGTATCACGTAAAAAACGATCGTTATTTTATCGATATCGATCGTTATTTTACATATTGCCATCGTAAATCTACAATGGCGATATCGTAAAATTACGATAGTTATCGTTAAATAGCGATCGTTATCATAAAATACTGATTGCTATCAACTAACATTGGTAATTTACGATGAATATTATACAATAGCATCGTATTTAGTGACCGATAACGGTACTTAATAAATAGGGCCGTAAGTGTATAAGCAATCAAAAGGAGTTCATAGAAGCTTAAGTGTACAACATCATTTGCCTTTAAAACCAGTCATATGATACAAGATACCAGACTTAATAAATGGAAGTGTATAATCTCCAGGTCTGCAAATCAGACACTATATGTTACCTCACAACTTCTTTTTATCCACAGGTTCTGTTAGATCCGAACGGCACCACGTCTGGTCAGAAGATTATTTTACTAGAAACCAAGTTTGTCTTAATAATTTCACATTTTAGCTGAGTTTAAGAAGACGACTTTATATATAGTAGACTGTGGTAGGCAAGTCTAGTTTTTATATCCATTTCAACTTCAACCATCTTTTTTGTATCTTGTAAATACTTGTGGCTACACACATCTCTGATATCAAAGCTTGAATTATAATAACAAATAATATAAGATGGTGTCTTAACTCATGCTAACCATTGAGCACGGTGGCTCAGTGGTTAGCACTGATGTCTTGGCAGCGCTGAAGTCCTGAGTTCGATTCTACCCTTGGACACATTTTGCAAGGAGGTTTGTATGTTCTCCCCTTGCTGCGTGGTTTCCTCCGGGCAGGTAAGTATTCAAATGTGCTTAGATTGTAAGCACTTTGGGGCAGGGCTTGTATAAATGTAATACATGTATTGTGCGCTGTATAATCGACAATAATAAACAATGGTTAGATTTTGTCTATGAAGGCAAATCTAAAGGTACCCATACATTAGAGCTTACCTTGCAGACCGTTTCCAGGGCATACAATTATTTTGGAGGAACTGCCTTTCCGGATTTTCTATGTGGCCAATATCCGATCGCGAGGTCCCGTTCGTTACCATTAATTTTAATTTTATGTCGGTCGCAAAGAGATTCAAAAGGTGGTTCCTCCTAAATTGATTGCATGTCGTGGATCAGTCTGCCAGGTAAGCTGGCAGACTGATGGGCACCTTTAGGCTGTGTACACACATGCAATTTTTTTGCCAATCAACTGATAATTTAGTGTATCGGTCAATTGGGCCTAAAAAAAAGGGCTTGGATTTCGGTGGGACTGCAACTGACTCCAACCATGCGTTGGTATGATCGTCTAGTTAAACCAATCTTTAGAGGGGATCCTTGTTGCAGGCTTCACTGTCCCTATTCTTGGTCCTGGCCATCAGTCCCTGGCAGTTTTCTTCTTACGGCTGCTTCCCAAATGGTAGAAGAAGAGGCACTAAATACCTGGGCAGATTACAACAAATCTCCTTCTAGGGACCACCAGGATGTTAGGTAAGAATCATGGCATTTGGGTTTTCGAGAGTCTTTCTCTATTTCCAGACAGTAACTGTAAATTTCCCATTCATATTTAAATGTCCAAAGTTTTAAACTCAGCAGAGATGAGATTCTGTAAACTTTATATAAAGATGTTTGCTAATTGTGATTAGTCAGATGATAAAAAGCATATTTTACGTTTTTATATACATGCAAACACTTTGGCCTTCTGCTAAAAAAATGACTGTTGTAAGTGTACATTTTGACAATATCATTTTGGAGCACACGATAAACATACAAATCAAACGTCCTCATAAAAGAGTAATAAAGATTTAAATCATTTAATATGTAAAGACAAAGTCACTTGCAGAAATCATGCCTGAACAAACAATAGCAAAATACCGAACATAGACAGGCTCTCAAGGGCATAACAATCCTTTTATATAAAGATAAAGTATATAGCAAAGGAAAATGTGGTGAGGAGAGCCACAAGCACCAACATACAAGTGAACAATCCTGATCTTACGTGTATTTTACGTGTCAGAAATTACCATTGATCTGTAACAAGATCAAATATTTTAGCAAGTCTACATGGAGTTCGAACATTAACATGATTTAAAACAGGAACCAGGAATTATATAATGCCCGCGTGGTGCCTGGGCCTCAGTCTAATACAACTGAGCTATAATACACCACACACGTTACTGCATTTATATTTTGGGCAAAAATTACTTGAAAGACACTTTTGAAGAGCATTTCCCTTTATTTCCAATTTATTGCCCATAAAAATTTAAAATTTTTATTTTCCCAATAAAATGTTAATCTTCCTAAAAGGTCCTGCGCCGTGTCTAAACTATAAGCACAAAGTTTACCTATTACGACTGAAACTTTAATAAGAGAATGCATTTAAAAAGTCAATTTTAATTTAGTCTGTCTGCCACAGGATTGTAATGGTTTTGGGTGAATACCATCAATAAAGGGAGCCTTGAAATGGATTACTTGGTAAAAATGTTGTTGATATTGACGCAACATGGACAAAGGGTGAGATGAGGATGAGCAAAGTATTGTCTTGATTACATATGCTCGACTACTTTCCAATCTATACTGAGGTTGTTTTTATTCAGATGCATGTTCCTATTGTTATGTTTATAAAGGACATTTTTACTACATACTAGCCTAGTGATTGAGGACAGTTTTCTTTTTTTCCTTTACAACTATTGTGGCTTCAACTGTTCCACCCTACCTAGGGTTCATTCATTAGTTAGTAGTGCCCTTGTTTAAAACCAGTTTTTTTTTTTTTTTTTGGAGAGGGCTGGAGGGGACAGAATAGTTTATTGTAAACGATACATTCGAGGGTATAACTGTTTGCTAACACTCGAATTTGCTCATTCTGTACCTTGAAGTCGGCATAACCCTCAAATGTATCGTTGCTAACCCTTGAATGTACCGAATGCCGCATTTCGGGTTATGGCCCTATTTTCAGTAATTATAGAATTATAGAAACTTCGAGGATTCTCAAATTTTCAATAATTATTTTGGTCCATCCCTATGAACAAGCGCAGATTATTTTCAGTCCACACCAGATTTTTTTACCAATAAAAACACTACTAGTATGAAAATGTTGGACACGCATGTGACCTGTGTGATAAAAACCTCACAGATCCTATCTAAAGAATCCTCCTCCATCTACGATGCTATTTAATCTATTTTGGTGATTGTCTTCATTTGTCTTCTTAATGGTGTGATCAAGGCATTCGGTTAAGAACACACACAGAGCTGTATCAGCCATAGAGAAGAAAAATGAAATATTTGTGCAGCATCTCATGTGGGATGTGAAGAGCCCAGCACACCGAAGATGGTGGATCATTTCTAAAGTATTTCATTATTCATTTGCTACTGCAGTTGCTATTTACAGCTGTAAAAATATGGGAGCTAAAATGTACTTAGCTTTTTCCAACATGCCGTTAATGTCAATGTACACCGACCATGTAAACTGGGCAATTACACTGCAATATCCTGTAAAATTAAACCAATTGCAACTTAGGGGAGGACTGGGACCTTGTGGACTGAGGAAAACATGAAGTGGCCATTTTATAGAAGGCAGAGAAACAGGCAGGAATTTTGTTTTGGCAAAATGGGCAAATGTGCTAATGCTATTCGTAGCATAAACTGCTTATTTAATCATGTTTATGTAAAAAAACACATATAATGTTTTTCAAATGGATTGCGAATCTACATCTTCCTTCCACCCTTGCTGGCAGGACCCATAGGGGTGATATATATACAATATATAACACATATGTATATATATAAATACAAATCGTAGTCCTTGTTAAGTCCAGATGGTGACAAGGACTTAAAAACATTTAATCATTGGACTGGATGGCATGGACACTGTCAATGTGAATTGCAAGTAAAGGTACCATTTAATACAAAGGACTGTTGTGTTTTCAGGTGTATAAATGTCCCTTTCATTCATGACATAAGGGAATGGAGCAGAATTGCAACATTTATACATACCATTTTTCTTTTTGGTAGCCATGTACCAACTTTAGACTGTGCCCTTAGTTATCCCACTCTTGGAAACATAGACCCCATGGTACACCCCCTTCGGTAAGAGCATTATGGGGGTCTTTAAATTCCGTAATCAAGGGGTAACCCTTTCTTAATATAGAGCAATGAGCTTTTAAAATTCTAGATATTGAACACTCAGATTTCCATTTTGGGCCAACAAAGGAATTCTGTTTGTTTTTGTCTAGGTCGCTCCAGGTTAGCTGTGGATACCCTTGTTCTGCTTCATTAATAACAGAGTCTGGATAACCCCTATTTTTACATTTTTGCACCCATTCTTGAAGTTGGCTCTGACAAACCTGTCGGTCTGAAAATCTTTTTACCACTTTGAAAATTGGCTAATGGGTATGGCGTTTACATGCCTAGGATGTTGGTGGTATGGTTGAGTACTGATTTCTATCCTTGGTTTAGCGTACAAACGGTGGAAAAACCCTTTTTCTTTTCTGGATCAAGATATCTAAGAAGTGGATCTCCACTTTAATCCTAACTCATCGTAAATGAATATAGTCCATAGCTCAATAGATGTCTCAGTGATGTCCTGCAGGCCCGTGTGGTCTTATCTGATGTAGGAAGACAACGCAAAAATGAAGGCTCGTTCTCCACAGCATAGATTTCTCATTACATAGTGACTAACCAATTTGCCCCGTCTCTAAACATTGCATTGATTTGTGTCCACCCCCACAACAGCTCAAGTTTATGGTACTTGAGAAGTGTCCGTGTCAGGCAGCAGAGAATTGCACTTAAACGTCAGAATTAATTCCAATGAATTAAAGTCCTTGTCACCATGTGGCCTTATCCCTTTAGTTGAAGGTGTATGTACACTACTCTACTCCCTGGAGGTTCTCTGAGCCAACTGAACCTTTCCCATATTCTCTTTAAGAAAGTCGCGTCTAGGTTTGGTATATTGCGTTAGGTGATGGAGTCACTTTCTGACTACTTCCGATTCTAAGCTATATGTAGTTTTTTCATTATAATTTAATTATTATTTACTTACCTGTTGAGCTGAGAAAGGGAACCAGTTTCCCGAAATTCACATTATTCAACATGGTGTAAGAACTTTATCATGAATAAACAAGTTTGCATGGCCCGCCTGATCACTTTATTTGTCTAGATTTGGATGTTTGGATCCTATACAGACAGGCAACCCATATCCGATTCACATTACTATTTCAGAACAGTGCCGCCATTCTACCTTTTGCATATTGTGTGTGGGTTAGTTAGTTTTAAGGAAGGGTGTGTGTATGATCAGATGTTTCTGATGAACGGTCTGCTATGCAGACGGAAACATGTTAACTACAATGATTGAATAAAGAAACCGTTAATCACTAAGTCCTGAGAGTGCGTCCTCCTGCTTCATGTATATATATATAATATATCATATATATATATATATATATATATATATATATATATAGGCTTGATAAAGGCCCCAAACCCGGACCGAAACGTTTCCTGTTGGTTTGTTGTGTGGAATAAAACCATTAAAAAAAACACACATTTAAAAGAAAAACTGGTGTGCATTGATCCTTTCTAAATTTATATATATTTATACACATTATTGATGAAATGACAGCGGCCATAAATGTACGTAAGTCCAGCTAAGCAAAAACAAGGATTCTCACTGTACTTCTACATGGGGGGAGCACCCATGTGCAGAGCAGCAGCCAGAACATTGACATTATTAGCTCATTGGCAGGCTAGTTAATTCTGCGTGCCCTTTGTAACAAGATGACATCATACGGCAGCCCATTACCCCAATAGTGTAGCAAAGTGTGGGGAGAAATTGTCCCCATGTCTACTGGCCAGTCCTCCCCGCTGACGCACTTGATAATTTAATTTTCTTACTGATTTTTAATGTAAATACTTGAAAGTGAACTATTCCCTTAAAGTATTGACTCCCAGTCAATCAATACATTAGAGGAATAATTCACTTTTCAAGTGAACTATTCCTTTAAAAATATACATAATCAGATCATTGTCCGGTAATTTAAAAATTATTATTGGTCATCATACATGAATCAACAAATGACCAATTCTCTTGTAAGAATCCTGTTTGGAATCTTTGATTTGTCATCATACGTAAATGAACTGATAGCTGGCTAATCCCAGCTTGTGGTGACAATATTGAATATACTCTTAGTCTTAGTTGTGACAGCATGCAAACCGCAGTGTGCCTACCGTGATGGAATTTTAACTGCATGAAGAGAAAAAAACAATGAAAGTTACATCAAAAGTCCAAGCTCTGCTGCTGGAGTCTATTGATCACACAACACTGTTCCAATTTTAATAGAGATAAAGAGCAGAATGGCAGAAATAATTAAGACAGTGAGGGGCAAGGATCCTGGTTTATTAATATTGTGGCTGCCACCCCCAAAACGTAAACTTCGAACGATAGGAGTCCTTGCTGCTTCCTTGTACTCTGAGAGTTTTCTAGCATTGCAGGGAGCCCTCCCCCCTCCCTCTCCCCCCTGGTCCATCTTTGCTGCCTGGTGCACTACTTATATTGCTGTAATGTAGGGAACCTTAACCCCACCACCCCCACCACCCCAACGGCCAATTTTGTTTGGTAAAAAAAAAAGCAGCCAGCAGAAATGTTACTTACGACCTTTTTCCCTTGCTGTGTGCGCCCGACAGCCGCATCAGTGATTGCTGTCCACTAACCAATCACAGACATGGCTGCTGTACTCACCCCTCTCCGGCTACTCTGGCTACCAAGAGTTGTGAGCAGAGCGCTGGGGAACAAAAGACGAAAGTAATAATTTCTGGGCTTTTTTTTAGAAATCTAATAATCAGCAGTGGGGTTGGGGGGTACGGGGTAGTGGATGCTTCACAACATAACAAAAAAAAACATTATTGGGGTTAACATACCCTTAATTTTTTTTTTGGCACTCTGTGTATTTTTCACATGTATTTGTTGCAGGCGCTAACATGACTAGGAAAAAGGTTATTTTTAAAACCATTGGAAGCTCTCAAGATCTGATGCTACATGATGATCGACAAATGTTGCTGGTTCCCAGTGACTCTATTTACCATTTAATATACAGTCATTTATATATCTCGACCAGAGAGGCTAACTAACTTGGCCAGTCCCAGACTGCACTTTGTTAACTTTGCTGAAGGGCATTATATCAAATATTAAAGTGCACATAGTCCCACGTTCTACATAATACAGTATTGCCAATAGTATATATATTGGTGATGTGACATCTCTAAAATATAATAACTCAGCATAGAAACTAAAATAAATGTAACCTCTAGACCACCTTCTCCCAGTGGCTCAATCCTGGGCAGTGATTTCATAGTTTATCTTGTTAGAAACAGATGTTGTTGGTTGAGCATTGAAGCTACAATCTTGGTCCATTAATTAAATACTTCTCATCATCAGGTGGTTGGACGGTGACTATACCTGTCTTAGGCCTTCATGTAAATTCATTTAAAGATAGACTTGGCTCCATAAAATCCATTTATGATTATGAATGGGACCTACATAGAGTTGTGACGTTTAATGGAGTATAATATAAAAAACATACACAACACAGGTCACAGGCCCCAAACTCCAGCAGCCAGTTAATAACAACAATTTCAGGAAACAAATTGTAGCAGAACGACAGCTCATAAATATATGACTATGAGCAGGAGAGGGGAGGAGAGTGGATTGTGCAGGAATATAGCTTCAAAGATCTGTCTCTTCCCCTCGTTCTCCCCTATATACAATTTAAAATTTATCGTAACCCTTGTTGACTCTATGACAACAATCTGGTAAAATGCAATATATTCAGCCCCAACACAAACGGTCTGGTCTCCGTCATTTGTGGCCTCTCCATTCCAGGCACGTCCTGTCTCTTCCATTCATCCCATCTAAATCTCTCAATCTTCCTTTTTGAACCCTTGATGTCCGTCTATTTCAGCACATTCATTCTATCTTGTAGGCAGAGGGGACATGATGACCGCACTGAACCGCTAGCAGGTCAGGAGAAAACAACATTCTGTCAGCCTAACCTAGGGGTGGATTTACACTGAAAGGAATCAAATTCCAAGCTGTTTAAAAAGATGAGATATTTGGGTTTCTACTTATAACACTACTAATAAGCGCAATCTGCATACAAGGTAAATGTGTCCACTTTTATTTTTTACACGTTTTAATCTGGTGTTCGGAAAATCACATGCAGAAATAGGTGTGTTGGCATGAACAATACCTCCATGTCACACAGAGAGAGCTGCATTAATCCAACAATTCCACAAAGGAAGGCACCGTCCCTCTCTTATATATGGTACAATGGAATTTCCATTTGCTAGTTTTTGATTTTCAAAGTTTTCATAAATTTCCAACGGATTAAGCTTTTTTTTTCAAAACCGACAGTTCCGAATTACAACCAGGTACATTTTAAAAATGCAACTCATCTCTACAAAATAGCAAGGATTCGTAGTGGCCTCAGATGATAAGTATATAGACATAGAACCAGGTTGTCTCAGGATGAAGAGTATACAGACATAGAACCAGGTGTCTCAGGATGTTAGAGTATATAGACATAGAACCAGGCTGGCTCAGGATGAAGAGTATATAGACATAGAACCAGCTGTCAGTATGATAAGAGTATATAGACATAGAACCAGGGGGGTGGTCTCAAGATAATAAAAGCAGTAATAGAACATAGAACCAGGTTGGTCTCAGGATGTTAGAGTATAAGAACATAGACCAGCTGCTCAGGATGAGAAGCGTATATAGACATAGAACCAGGTGTCTCCAGGATGTTAAAGAGTATATGACATAGAAACCGAGGCTGTCTCAGGATGTTAACGATTATATAGACATAGAACCAGGCTGTATCAGGATGAATAGAGATATGACATAGAACCAGGTGTCCAGGAGTTAGAGTATAATAGACATAGAACGGCGGTTGTCTAGGATAATAAGAGTATATAGAACATAGAACAGGTTGTCTTCCGGATGATTAAGAATATAGACATAAAAACCAGTCTGTCTCAGGTGATAAGCGATATAGACATAGAACCAGGTTGTCTCAGGATGGTTAAGAGTTATTATTGACAGAAACCAGTCTGTCTCAGGAGATGATAAGACTAGAATGTCAGTAATAAGATATGACATAGAAACCGGTGTCTCAGGATATAATAGAGTATATAGACATAGAAACCAGGCTGATCTCGGATGTTAAGAGTATATGAACTAGAACCAGGCGTGTCTCAGGATGTTAAGAGTATATAGACATAGAACCAGGTCTCAGGAGTTAATCGGACATGACAGCAGGATGATAAGATTATGACATATGAACCAGGTGGTCTCAGGATGTTAAGATATATAGACATAGAACCAGGGCTGTCTCAGATATAAGAGTATAAGACATAAACCAGGTTGTTCTCAGGATAATAAGAGTATATAGACATAGAACCAGGTTGTCTCAGGATGTTAGAGTAAAGACATAGAACCAGGCTTGTCCTCAGGATGTTAAGAGTCATATAGACATAGAACCAGCTGTCTCAGGATGTTAAGAGTAATAGACATGAACCATGCTGTTCCTCGGATGATAAGAGTATATAGACATAGAAACCAGGTTGTCTCAGGATAATAAGAGTTATAGACAATAGAACCAGTTGTCTCAGGATGAAGAGTATATAGACATAGAACCAGGCTGTCTCAGGAGGATAAGAGTATATAGACATAGACCAGGTTGTCTCAGGATATAAGTAATATAGGACTGAACCAGGTTGTCTCAGGATTAAGAGTATATAGACATAGAACCAGGCTGTCCTCAGGATGATAACGTATGACAGAGAACAAGGTTGTCTCAAGGATGTCAAGGAGATATACACTAGAACCAGGCTGTCTCCGGATGTAAGAGTATATAGACATAGAAACCAGGCTGTCTCAGGATGATAAGAGTATATAGCACTAGAACCAGGTTGTCTCAGTGATGTTAATATTATATCGACATAGAACCAGGTTGTCTCAGGATAATAAGAGTTATTAGACATGAACCGTTGTCTCAGGATGTTAAGAGTATATAGACATAGAACCAGTGCTGTCTCAGGATGATAAGCGTAATATAGAATAGAAACCAGGTTGTCTAGGATGTTAGAGTATATAGACTAGAACCAGTGTCTCAGATATAAGAGTATATAGACATAGAACCAGGTTGTCTCAGGATAATAAAGAGTATATATGACCTAGACCAGGTGTCCCTCAGGATGTAACGAGTATATAGACATAGAACCAGGCGTGTTCAGGATGTGTTAAGAGTTATAGACATAGAACCAGGTTGTCATCAGATGTTAAGATATATAGACATAGACCAGGTGTCTCAGGATGATAAGAGTATATGGAACATAGAACCAGTTGTCTCAGGATTTAAGAGTATATAGCATAGAACCAGGCTGTCTCAGGATGATAAGAGTATATAGACATAGAACCCAGGCTGTCTCAGGATAATAAGAGATATTAGAATAGAACCAGTTGTCTCAGGTCAATATAAAGTATAAGACAATAGAACCAGGTTGTCTCACGGATTAAGAGTATATAGACATAGAACCAGGCGGTCTCAGGCTGTTGAGAGTATAATAGACATGAACCAGGTTTGTCTCAGGATGTTAAGAGTATATAGATTCATAGAACCAGGCTGTCTCAGGATATCAGTTATATAGACATAGAACCAGGTTGTCTCAGTAATAAGAGATATAGACATAGAACCAGGTTTCTCAGGATGACAGAGTATATAGAGATAGAACCAGGCGTCTCATGATGATAAGAGTTATAAGACATAGAACCAGGTTGTCCTCAGGATAATAAGAGTATATAGACATAGAACCAGGCTGTCTAGTATGAAGAGTATATAGACATAGAACCAGGACTGTCAGGAATGATAAGAGTATATGAGACATAGAACCAGGTGTCTCAGGATAATAAGAGTATAGACATAGAACCAGGTTGTCCTCAGGATGAAGGTATGTAGACATAGACACAGGCTGTCTCGGATGATAAGAGTATAAGACATAGAACCAGTTGGTCTCAGGATAATAAGAGTAGATAGAATAGAACCAGGTTGTCTCAGGATGAAGTGTATACAGACATAGAACCATGGTTGTCTCAGGATGATAAGAGTATAATAGACATAGAACCAGGTTGTCTCAGATGTTTAAGGTTATATAGACATAGAACCAGGGTTGTCTCAGATGAAGAGTTAATAGACAATGAACCAGGCTGTCTCAGGATGATAAGAGTTATAGACATAGAACAGTTGTCTCAGAATAACGAGTATATAGACATAGAACCAGGTGTCTCGATGAAGAGTCTACAGACATAGAACCAGGTTGTCTCAGGTGTAGAGTTATAGACATAGACAGGTTGTCTCACAGGATGGATAAGCAGTATGATAGACATAGAACCAGGCAGGATGGATAAGAGTATATGGACATAGAACCAGGTGTGCAGTAACTTACCTGCCCGCCCTGTCCCGCGCCGCTGCTGCACTTCAGCGTGGTGGTTTCGCAGACGTCATAAACGCCGGCGTGCTGGGAGGGTGGGAGTTCAAATGCCGTCATCCTCTGGACCCTGCGCCGATCGTAGCTCAATGTCTACCCCTGGTTTTCCGTTTACTCCCTCTCCTGGATCCAGCCAAATTTCCATCCAGCAGGATTACCTGCTTGTCCTGTTTACTTACCTGCCTGTTCCCGATTTACTTACTTGCCAGTTCCAGCAGAGACTTTTACCTTTCTGTTCTGAGATACTTACCTTATCAGTTCCTGTGGAGTCACCTACCTTGCCAGTTTCCACAGTTCCATCCAGCCATACAGTTCAGCAGCATCTGGATCCATTCCTTGCAGCACTTCCAGCATTTATTCCCATCAACCTCATCTGCTCCTGTATATAAAACAGTCCAGTTATACAGTCATATAACTCAGTTCTGGGTCTCCTCCGAAAGCGTACCTGTAAGATACCCCGGCCTCCAGGACGATTTATTACAGTTACGTATTGGGCAGGGAATGCCATGGAGACCTTGGCAGATTAGGGTAAACCCTGCAGGCGTTGGATAAACCCATGGACGTATTTGAACATCATCAAGGGCGTGGCCCAATTCATGGTACTCTTGCTGCCCGAACTTCCCCGGACTCCTGTCTCTACCTGCTCCGGTGCAATCTGTCTGTCAACCTGCCACTCCACTAGAGAACCGCCGCATACTTTTCACCTTCCGTCTTGATGGTAAGCCCAAGCCTGATTTTAACCAGTGCCGGATAATTTGAGCTGCATCCATCTATTTGTCTCTGACCAGGCACAAGTTTGCTTAGTATCATTGCCTTGCTGTTGCAAGTAACGCCTTGGCTTGGGCCTCCCCCTTATGGAGAAAGATGATCCCATAATCAATTATTCAGCCATTCGTGGATACGTTTTTGAAACGCTCCAGGAATTTGGCTGCTCGTCACGCTTGATGCAACTCCGTCAAGGCTCTCGTTCAGTGGGACAGGATGCCATTGAATTTGTACTCTTGCTGTGGAGACTTCGAGAATAACGAAGCACGTACTGATCTTTTATAAAAACAAGCAGGGACTATTAACAGTACCGACGCTTAAGGATGACCTAGTTTCTTATAGAAATTCCCAGTCTTCCGGAAAGGCTGATCACCTCTGTATCCAAATGACACCTCATTCCGTGAGCGACAGGCAGAGAGATCTAAACACTGGCTACAACACCTAATAAAACCTTCACCTCTCCTGTCCGACCCCTTCCCACCTTAATCCCTTCTGCCACGAGCCTTGCAGATGGCGGCACCAATCTTTCCCTTTCTCCTCGAAGAAAAACTTTGTAGACGTACGAATGGACCTTTGCCTTTTATTGTGCCGGACCAGGCAATTGTGTGAAAGGCCTAGAAAGCTAAGAAGGAGCATCCTCTAGGTAATCTCCAGTCTCCTACTAGTGTAACCACTCAAACTCTTCCTGCCAGTCCCATTGCTTATTATCAACTCTTTTCCACTCGGCTTGTGGTTCCGGGGCAGCAGGGAAATTTATTGACTCACCTGTTGTAATCCAAATGTCTTCCCTGGTTCATCTGACATCAACCACCTAGCGAGTCCTGCTTCTCATTCGTGTTTGGACATATTTCTCACAACATTATCCTTTCTCGTGAATCCAAGTCCATCTGCCCCAATATCCTGGAATTCCCATGCTCCGGTTACACAACCCTGTATATCGACTGGTCTAAAATGAATCTAAATCTTGAGTCCTTTCGTTTGTGGTAATTGCCTCTCCCAATCTCCCTATCAATGCTCTGACTGTAAACTGTGAAAAAAACCTGTAGGAAGTCTCCCGAATGTTAATTGACTTTTCTATGTTTGTTTCTGTAAAAAAACAAGCTGAGAACTACACACCAAACCGATCCATCATTGCCCCCATCAAACTTCTCCCTGGTACTATGCCTCTCGGGGACGCACTTACCTGTTGTCCACCTCCGAAACCTGAGCCATGAAAGACTATAAAGAACACCGTCTCGAGGAGTCATCTTCAACGACGACAGGAGACTGGTTTTCTTTTTCTCGAAAAAAAAAGACGAGCAGGTCTCGCCCCTCATCGACTACCGGGGTCTAATATAAAATCACATATTAAAAATAGTTATCTTCTTCCTAAACCCAGAAACTGTTCGATTATATCAAAGGGGCTAAATTATTCACCAACGAGATCTTCGAGGGCATACAACCAAATCCATATACCAAGGGTATGAAAGACGGTCACTACTAATTATCCTTGTAATGCCCCTTCGGACCTCGAAGCCCCCAGCGGTATTCCAAGTTAATTGGTGAATGACATGTTCTGTGACCTGTTGGGAATCTCCGTGGTCGATATCTTGTAAACATTTTAATCTTCTACACAGACTTACCTCAAGCATCGCCTTCAGACAATTGCTACTACATAAAGAGAAAACCAATTTGTATGCCCAACAATGGAAAAGTGTCTCTTTGAACGTTCTCAGTTTCATTTCTTGGCTACATTGTGTAGCCCAGGTTGCCAGATGGATCCTGCAAATTTCTGGCCATTCAAGATTGGTCTCTTCCAATGGGAAACTAAAGCCATTCAAAGATTCCAGTGGCTTTGCCAAATAATTTACGACAATTCAATCAAGGGTTCTTTTCCCATTCTAGCCTCTCACTCAGGAAAGGTGGTAGGCCTACATTTGGTGGTCCCCTGGCAGACACTCAAGAACTTTTTCTGCGCACCAGTGTTAGTTCATCCAGATCCTACTCTCCCTTCTACATTTAAGTTGACGCCTCAACTTGGGTCGGAGCCATCCTTTTTTTCTTCCAAAGACAAGGATCAACAGGATAAACCTACAGCCATGTGCGTTCTTTCTAAAAAGGTGTCCTACCCAACGAGCGGATACTATGATGTCAGTAACGACGGAAACTTCTTGCCAGCAAGTTGGCCTCCCGAGTGAGTGGCGTCATTTGTTAGAAGGCACCTCTACCCTATCAACCATCCTTACCGATCAAAAAACCTCAAATACATTCAAAACCTTAAAAGGTGTAAGCTCAATGGTCCCTATACTCCTCAGCTCTGTGTCCCGAATTCAAGCTGCTCAACGTTCTCCCTCTGACACACCTTGCAGGTAAAATATGTCATTTCCTGTTCACGCCGAAAAACTGTCCTCAACACTCACTGTTCTAAGCAAGCTGGAAATCTGGTATTAATAAAACATTGACATGCTTGCCCATACCCTTGTTGGTGCCTAGGATGAGGGAAGATTTAAAAATGTATCCAATACCTGCTGTGCTCAGTTCTACCCTGTTTTAGAAACCTACCTTGTGGTTCTTCTGCAACCTTGCCCATCTGTCCCAACCCTTGGACCCATTTATCTATGGGACTCTTATTTTTGAACTTCCTCCTTCAAAAAAGAAACATGTGTATTTGGGTAACGAGACCAGTTTACAAAAGGCCATTTCGGTTCCCCCTTCCCAAAAGCTACCATCTTAGTGGAGTTTAGCACAGCTATTGATTTCACATATTTTGCCTTTGGAATTCCTTCCGACATAGTGTCTAACAGAGGTACCCACATTTGTTCTAAATTTTTGGAGGCTATGTGAATCTAATGGGCATCAAAATTACAACTTCTTAGCTTACCACCAGTCCAATGGGCTACTGAATGCACTAATCAGTCTATGAAAATTACCTTTGTTGTTACATGTTCTATACTCAGGAGATGGTCAGATCTTCTAACACACGGGTTATCAGTTTGCAAGTAGACCAGCACGTCCCTAGTGCATGGCCCTCCTTCATGCCTTCTTCTGAATATCTCACTTTTTTATGTGTCTTTGAGAACTAATATCCAACATGTTTTTCTAGTCACCAAAACCAGTGACTGCTGCCCAGATGTCCACATCTGGCAGTATACAGAATCTGCCTTCAGAAATCTGCTCTTATACTAAATCTGCCAGCTTATAAGAGATCAGAGGGAACTCTATTTACTCTGTTGGAGATAAAGTGTGGTCTTTCGTCTGCTATATTAACCTTTGTGTTCCGCGGGTCCCAAATTGGGACCAAATTCCTTGTCCTTTACCTATTCTGGAATTAGTGGGTCACAGTGCGGTTCGTCTCCAACTTCCTCCAACATGCAGATTCCTAATGTTGTTTCAGTTTTTCTCGTCACTGCAAACCCCAATGCCACTAACCATATTCTACGCCTCATCGTCTCCTGTCCCCAATTTCTGTTGAGGGCAACAAGATTTGAGATCAAGAAGGTATTGACTCTAGATTCTTTAAAGAAAAACTTTTTGCCATTCATTTATTTAAGCAAGGAGTTGAGAGAAGCATGAGATAACGTCGTTCCAAACATAGCGATCAGGACCCCTGCGATTTTTCTTTCCTTTCTTTTCCGTCCTCCTTGCCCTATATCATTATGTTCTCTTCTGATATTACACAAGGTGGTTAGTCCTTTGGTCTTTTGAACAGTAACGTTCGCTCAATCCCACCCCTAACTATGGCTTACGCGTGACTTAAAACTCCTTCATCTTGCCCGGTGGCCTACTGTTGGCCAACGCCGAAATTACCACGACGTGATAAGAGGAAAGAACTTCTATTGCAGCCTCTAAAGTGCCGGAATAGAAAAAAATGACAGATAGAGATGTCTGAGAGACACTATTGTTGCAACCGGGTTGCCACACAGCACCTCGCTCGGTGCTCGCCTGATAGAATGTATCCAAGTTTGGGGGGGCTGCTTGTTTGAATAAAAAATGAGAGGCCTGTTCCAAAATACGAGGCATTTGAATTTGTTCTTGTAATGTACGTATGTGGTACTTATTCACTTGTGACGCGGGATGCTTTTGTTCAGATTGGAGGAGTTTACTTTTTAGCTGGGGAACACACGATAGATATTTCGGTCCCGATCCCGATAGTTCGATGTATCGGTCGATCGGAGACCAAATTTCGCATCCGCCGAAAGTTGCCATGTCCCGATCGACCGTTCGTCCGAATCGGACGAAAGGACGATCGGTACAGGGTGGAAAACTCATCCGATCGTGGCGGTCCTCTATGGACGCACGATCGGTCCGGTGACTATCGGACGCGGCTGCTTTGCCCGCGACCACAGTTCCTTCCTCCTGGCCGAACCGTTCGAAATATCTAACGTCCGTTCAGGAGGAAAAAAATGATAGGTGTGTACCCAGCTTTTAGTGGCTGTTTTTAACACTTGGAGTAGAACTTTGAGCAGCTTGAATTCGGGAACAGAGCTGAGGAGTAATAGAGGACCATTGAGCTTAACCTTTTAAGATTTTGAATGTATTTGAGGTTTTTATGATCGGTAAGGATGGTTATAGGTAAAGAGGTGCCTTCTAACAAATGACGCCACTCCTCGGGGGCCAACTTGATGGCAAGAAGTTCCCGATTACTGACATCATAGTTCCGCTCGTTGGGTAGGAACATTTTTAGAAAAGAAAGCACATGGATGTAGTTTCCTTTTGATTCCTTGTCTTTGAGAAAGGACGGCTCCCGAACCCAAGTTGGAGGCGTCAACTTTAATGTAGAAGGAAAGGCTAGGATCTGGATGAACTAACACTGGTGCGCAGGAAAAAGCTTCCTTGAGTTGTCTGCAGGGGACCACAAATTAGGCCTACCACCTTTCCTGAGGAGGGCTAGAATAGGAGAAAAGAAAACCCTTTGATGAATTGTCTGTAATAATTGGCAAAGCCAATGAATCTTTGAATGGCTTTAGTTCCCATTGGAAGAGACCAATCTTGAATGGCCGAAACTTTAGCAGGATCCATCTGGAAACCTTGGGCAGACACAATGTAGCCAAGAAATGATACTTGAGAACGTTCAAAGAGACACTTTTCCATTTTGGCATACAAATTGTTTTCTCTTTGATGTAGTAGCACTTGTCTGAAGGCGATGTGAGGGTAAGTCTTGTGAGAAGATTAAAATGTCTTCAAGATATACGACCACTGAGATTCCCAACAGGTCACAGAAAATGTCATTCACCAATTCTTGGAATACCGCTGGGGCGTTAGAGTCCGAAGGGCATTACAAGATACTCGTAGTGACCGTCTTTCATTACCCTTGCGTATATGGATTTGGTTGTATGCCCCTCGAAGATCTAGTTTGGTGAATATCTTAGCCCCTTTGATCTGATCGAACAGTTCTGGGTTTAGAGGAAGAAGATAACTATTTTTAATAGTGATTTTATTTAGACCCCGGTAGTCGATGCAGGGGCGTAGACCTCCGTCTTTTTTTTTCGACGAAAAAGAAACCAGCTCCTGTCTTCGTTGAATGAATCCTCGAGACAGGTGTTCTTTAATCTAGTCTTTCATGGCTAGAGTTTCAGAGGTGGACAAAGGGTAAGTGCGTCCCCGAGGAGGCATAGTACCAGGGAGAAGTTTGATGGGGCAATGATAGGATCGGTTTGGTGGTAGTTTCTCAGCTTGTTTTTTACAGAAAACATCAGAAAAGTCAAGATAACATTCAGGGAGACTTCCTACAGGTTTATTTTCACAGTTAAAGTCAGAGCATTGAATAGGGGAAGTGGGAAGGCAATTACCACAAAACAGAAGGGACTCCAAGATTTAAGTTCATTATTAGACCAGTCTATAACAGGGTTGTGTAACCGGAGCCATGGAAGTCCGAGGATCATTGGGGCAGATGGACTTTGGATCACGAGAAAGGATAAATGTTGTTGATGAAATATGCCAACACGGAATAGAAGCCAGGACTCGTAGTGGTTGCTGCAGATGAAAAAGGGGAAGACCAAGCTGGGATACAAAGGTTGAGTCAATGAAATTCCCTGCTGCCCCGGAATCAACAAAGGCCTGAGTGGAAAATGATTGAGAATTAAAGCAAATAGTGACTGGCAGGAAGAGTTTGAGTGGTTCACATCTAGTAGGAGACTTGAGATTACCTAGACGGAGCTCCTTCTTAGCTTCTAGGTCCTTCACAAATTGCCCTTGTCCGGCACAATAAAGGCAAAGTCCATTCGTACGTCTACAAAGTTTTTCTTCGGAGGAAAGATTGGTGCCGCCAATCTGCATAGGCTCGTCTGCAGAAGGGATTAAAGGTGGAGAGGGTCGGACAGGATGAGTGAAGGTTTTAGGAGTGTTGTAGCCAGTGGTAGATCTCTCTGCCTGTCGCTCACGGAAATGGGTGTCAATTTGGATACAGAGGGTGATCAGCTCTTCCGGAAGGACTGGGAATTCTCTAGAAACTAGGTCATCCTTAAGGCGGTCTGAAAGTCCCTGCATAAAAGCTGCAGTAAGTGCTTCGTTATTCCTCGAAGTCTCCACAGCAAGAGTACAAAATTCAATGGCATACTGTCCCACTGAACGAGAGCCTTGACGGAGTTGCATCAAGCGGGACGAAGCAGCCAGAAATTCCTGGAGCGTCAAAAACGTATCCACGAAGGCTGTAATATTATTGATTATGGGATCATCTTTCTCCCATAAGGGGGAGGCCCAAGCCAAGGCGTTACCTTCAAGCAAGGCAATGATATAGCCAAACTTGGCCTGGTCAGAGACAAAATGAGATGGATGCAGCTCCAAATTGAATCCGGCACTGGTTTAAAAATCCAGGCTTGGGCATTACCATCAAGACGGGAAGGTGAAGGTATGCGCGGTTCTCTATGGAGTGCAGGGTTGACAGGAACAGATGGCACCGGAGCTAGCGTAGGAACAGGAGCCGGGGGAAGTCGGGCAGCAAGAGAGTCCATGAATTGGGCCAACTGCCCTTGATGATGTTCAAATACGTCCATGGGTTTATCCAACGCCTGCAGGGTTTTACCCTAATCTGCCAAGGTCTCCATAGGCATTCCCATGGCCCAATCGTACTGTAATAAATCGTCCTGGAGGCCGGGGTACTTACAGGTACGCTTTCAGGAGGAGACCCAGAACTGAAGTTATATGACTGTTATAACTGACTGTTATATACAGGAGCAGATGAGGTTGATGGGAATAGAATGCTGGAAGTGCTGCAAGGAAGTGGATACCAAGATGCTGCTGGAACTGTATGCTGGATGGACTGCTGGGAACTGGCAAGGTAAGTGACTCCACAGGAACTGATAAGGTAAGTATCTCAGGAACAGGAAAGGTAAGTCTCTGCTGGAACTGGCAAGGTAAGTAACTCGGGAACAGGCAAGGTAAGTAACACAGGAACAAGCAGGGTAAGTCTCTGCTGGATGGAAATTGCTGGATACAGGAGAGGTGAGTAACGGAACCAGGGGTAGCATTGAGCTACGATCGGGCGCAGGGTCCAGGAGGATGCCGGCATTTGAACTCTCACGCCTCCCAGCACGCCGGCGTTATGACGTCTGCGAAACCACCCGCCTGGAAGTGCAGAGCGGCGCGGGACAGGGGCGGCAGGTAAGTTACTGACACAACCTGGTTCTATGTCCATATACTCTTATCATCCTGCTGGTTCTATGTCTATATACTCTTATCATCCTGAGACAACCTGGTTCTATGTCTATATACTCTTAACATCCTGAGACAACCTGGTTCTATGTCTGTATACTCTTCATCCTGAGACAACCTGGTTCTATGTCTATATACTCTTATTATCCTGAGACAACCTGGTTCTATGTCTATATACTCTTATCATCCTGAGACAGCCTGGTTCTATGTCTATATACTCTTAACATCCTGAGACAACCTGGTTCTATGTCTATATACTCTTATCATCCTGAGACAACCTGGTTCTATGTCTGTATACACTTCATCCTGAGACAACCTGGTTCTATGTCTATATACTCTTATTATCCTGAGACAACCTGGTTCTATGTCTATATACTCTTATCATCCTGAGACAGCCTGGTTCTATGTCTATATACTCTTCATCCTGAGACAACCTGGTTCTATGTCTATATACTCTTATTATCCTGAGACAACCTGGTTCTATGTCATATACTCTTATCATCCTGAGAACCTGGTTCTATGTCTATATACTCTTCATCCTAGACAGCCTGGTTCTATGTCTATATACTCTTATATCCTGAGACAACCTGGTTCTATGTCTATAACTCTTATCATCCTGAGACAGCCTGGTTCTATGTCTATATACTCTCCATCCTGAGACAACCTGGTTCTATGTCTATATACTCTTATTATCTGAGACAACCTGGTTCTATGTCTATATACTCATCATCCTGAGACGCCTGGTTCTATGTTATATACTCTTACATCCTGAGACAACCTGGTTCTATGTCTATATACTCTTAACATCCTGAGACAGCCTGGTTCTATGTCTAATACTCTTAACTCCTGAGACAACCTGGTTCTATGTCTATATACTTTAATACCTGAGACAACCTGGTTCTATGTCTATATATCTCTTATTATCCTGAGACAGCCTGGTTCTATGTCTATATACTCTTATCATCCTGAGACAGCCTGTTCTATGTCTATATACTCTTAACATCCTGAGACAACTGGTTCTATGTCTATATACTCTTATCATCCTGAGACAGCCTGGTTCTATGTCTATATACTCTTAACATCCTGAGACAGCCTGGTTCTATGTCTATATACTCTTAACATCCTGAGACAGCCTGGTTCTATGTCTATATACTCTTAACATCCTGAGACAACCTGGTTCTATGTCTATATACTCTTATTATCCTGAGACAACCTGGTTCTATGTCTATATACTCTTATCATCCTGAGACAGCCTGGTTCTATGTCTATATACTCTTAACATCCTGAGACAACCTGGTTCTATGTCTATATACGCTTATCATCCTGAGACAGCCTGGTTCTATGTCTATATACTCTTAACATCCTGAGACAACCTGGTTCTATGTCTATATACTCTTATTATCCTGAGACAACCTGGTTCTATGTCTATATACTCTTAACATCCTGAGACAACCTGGTTCTATGTCTATATACTCTTATCATCCTGAGACAGCCTGGTTCTATGTCTATATACTCTTAACATCCTGAGACAGCCTGGTTCTATGTCTATATACTTACATCCTGAGACAACCTGTTCATTGCATACGCTTATCATCCTGAGACAGCCTGGTTCTATGTCTATATACTCTTAACATCCTGAGACAACCTGGTTCTATGTCTATATACTCTTATATCCTGAGACAACCTGGTTCTATGTCTATATACTCTTATCATCCTGAGACAGCCTGGTTCTATGTCTATATACTCTTCATCCTGAGACAACCTGGTTCTATGTCTATAACTCTTATTATCCTGAGACAACCTGGTTCTATGTCTATATACTCTTATATCCTGAGACAGCCTGGTTCATGTCTATATACTCTTAACATCCTGAGACAGCCTGGTTCTATGTCTAATATACTCTTAACATCCTGAGACAAGCCTGGTTCTATGTCTATATACTCTTAACATCCTGAGACACCTGGTTCTATGTCTATATACTCTTATTATCCTAGACAACCTGGTTCTATGTCTATACTCTTATCATCCTGAGACAGCCTGGTTCTATGTCTATATACTCTAACATCCTGAGACACCTGTTATTGTCATACTCTTATCATCCTGAGACAGCCTGTTCTATGTCATATACTCTTAACTCTGAGAACCACCTGGTTTCTATGTCTATATACTCTTAACATCCTGAGACGCCTGGTTCTAGTTCATATACTCTTAACATCCTGAGACAACCTGGTTCTATGTCTATATACTCTTATTATCCTGAGACAACCTGGTTCTATGTCTATATACTCTTATCATCCTGAGACAGCCTGGTTCTATGTCTATATACTCTTAACATCCTGAGACAACCTGGTTCTATGTCTATATACGCTTATCATCCTGAGACAGCCTGTTCTATGTCTATATCTCTTAACATCCTGAGACAACCTGTGTCTATGTCTATATACTCTTATTATCCTGAGACAACCTGGTTCTATGTCTATATACTCTTATCATCCTGAGACAGCCTGGTTCTATGTCTATATACTCTTCATCCTGAGACAGCCTGGTTCTATGTCTATATACTCTTAACATCCTGAGACAGCCTGGTTCTATGTCTATATACTCTTAACATCCTGAGACACCTGTTCTATGTCTATATACGCTTATCATCCTGAGACAGCCTGGTTCTATGTCTAATACTCTTAACATCCTGAGACAACCTGGTTCTATGTCTATATACTCTTATTATCCTGAGACACTGGTTCTATTCTATATACTCTTATCATCCTGACAGCCTGGTTCTATGTCTATATACTCTTCATCCTGAGACAGCCTGGTTCTATGTCTATATACTCTTAACATCCTGAGACAACCTGGTTCTATGTCTGTATACTCTTCATCCTGAGACAACCTGGTTCTATGTCTATATACTTATCATCCTGAGGCCACTACAGAATCCTTGCTATTTTGTAGAGATGAGTTGCATTTTTGAAATGTACCTGGTTTAATTTCGGAACTGTCGGTTTTGAAAAAAAGCTAATCCGTTGGAAATTTATGAAAACTTTGAAAATCAAAAACTAGCAAATGGAAATTCCATTGTACACTACTATAAGAGAGGGACGGTGCCTTCATTTTTGTGGAATCTGTTGGATTAATGCAGCTCTCTTTGTGACATGGAGGTATATGTTCATGCCAACACACCTATTTCTGCATGTGATATTCCGAACACCAGATTAAAACGTGTAAAAAAAGTAAAGTGGACACATTTACATTGTATGGCAGATTCTGCTTTATTAAGTAGTGTTATAAGTAGAAACCCAAATATCTCCATCTTTTTTAAACAGCTTGGAATTTGATTCCTTTCAGTGTAAAATCCAGCCCTAGGTTAGGATGACAGAATGTTGTTTTCTCCTGACCTGCTAGCGTTCAGTGCGTCATCCATGTCCCCTCTGCCTACAAGATAGAATGAATGCTGCTGAAATCAGACGGACATCAAGTGTCAAAAGGAAGATTGAGAGATTTTAGATGGATGAATGGGAAGAGACAGGACAGTGCCTGGATGGAGAGGCACAAATTGACGGAGATACCAAGACCGTTGTGTTTGGGGCTGAATATATTGCATTTTACCAGATTGTTGTCATAGAGTCAACAAAGGGTTACGATAAATTTTAAATTGTATAATAGGGTGAGAACGAGAGGGGAACGAGACAGATCTTTGAAGCTTATTCCTGCACCATCCACTCTCTCCCTCCCCTCTCCTGCTCATATGTCACTATTATTGAGCTGTCGTTCTGCTACAATTGTTTTCCTGAAATTGTTGTTTTATTAACTGGCTGCCTGGAGTTTGGGGCCTGTGACCTTGTTGTGTATGTTTTTTATATTATACTCCATTAAACGTCAACAACTCTATGTATGTCCCATTCATAATCATAAATGGACTTTTATGGAGCCAAGTCTATCTTTAAATGACTTTACATGAAGGCCTAAGACAGGTATAGTCACCGTCCAACCACCTGATGATAGAAAGTATTTAAATTAATGGACCAAGATTGTAGCTTCAATGCTATCAACCAACAACATCTGTTTCTAACAAGATAAACCTATGAATCACTGCCCAGGATTGAGCCACTGGGAGAAGGTGTCTAGAGGTTACATTTATTTTTAGTTTCTATGCTGAGTTATTATATTTTTAGAGATGTCACATCACCATATATATATACTATAGCTGGCCATACTGTATTATGTAGAACTGTGGACTATTGCCACTTTAATATTTTGATATAATGCCCTTCAGCAAAGTTAACAAAGTGCAGTCTGGGACTGGCCAAGTTATTAGCCTCTCTGGTCGAGATATATAAATGTACTGTATATTAAATGGTAAATAGAGTCACTGGGAACCAGCAACATTTTGTCCGATCATCCTGTAGCAATCAGATCTTGAGAGCATTCCAATGGTTAAAATAACCTTTTCCTAGTCAATGTTTAGCGCCTGCAACAAAATACATGTGAAAAATACATCAGAGTGCAAAAAAAAAAATTAAAGGGTATGTTAACCCCAATAATGTTTTTTTTTGTATGTGTGAAGCATCCCTACCCCGTACCCCCCAACCCCACTGCTGATTTAGATTTCTAAAAAAAAGCCCCAGAAATATACTTTCAGTCTTTTGTTCCCCCAGCGCTCTGCTCACAACTCTTTGGTAGCCAGAAGTAGCAGAGAGGGGTGAGTACAGCAGCCATGTCTGTGATTGGTTAGTGGACAGCCAATCACTGATGCGGCTGTCGGCTCTGCACACAGCCAAGGGAACAAAGGTCTGTAAGTACATTTCTGCTGCTGCTTTTTTATTTTTACCAAACAAAATTGGCCGTTGGGGTGGTGGTGGTGGTGGGGTTAAGGGTTCCCTACATTACAGCAATAATAAGGAGTGCACCAGGCAGCAAAGATGGATCCAGAGGGGGAGAGGGAGGGGGGAGGGCTCCCCTGCACATGCTAGAAAACTCTCAGAGTACAAGGAAGCAGCAAGGACTCCTATTCGTTCGAAGTTTACGTTTTGGGGGTGGACATGCCACAATATTAATAAACCCAGGGATCCTTGCCCTCACTGTCTTACTTATTTCTGCCATTCTGCTCTTTATCTCTATTAAAATTGTAACAGTGTTGTGATCAATAGACTCCAGCAGCAGAGCTTGGACTTTTGATGTAACTTTCATTGTTTTTTTTCTCTTCATGCAGTTAAATTTCCATCAGCCGGTAGGCACACTGCGGTTTGCATGCTGTCACAACTAAGACTAAGAGTATATTCAATATTGTCACCACAAGCTGGGATTTAGCCAGCTATCAGTTCATTTACGTATGATGACAAATCAAAAGATTCCAAACAGGATTCTTACAAGAGAATTGGTCATTTGGTTGATTCATGTTAATGAGGACCAATAATAATTTTTAAATTACCTGACAATGATCTGATTATGTATATTTTTTAAAGGAATAGTTCACTTGAAAAGTGAATTATTCCTCTAATGTATTGATTGACTGGGAGGTCAATACTTTAAGGGAATAGTTCACTTTTCAAGTTATTACATTAAAAATCAGTAAGAAAATTAAATTATCAAGTGCAGTCAGGGGAGGACTGGGCCAGTAGACATGGGGACAATTTCTCCCCACACTTTGCTACACTATTTGGGTAATGGCTGCTAGTATGATGTCATCTTGTTCCACAAGGGCACGCAGAATTAGACTAGCCTGCCAATGGAGCTAATAATGTCAATGCTCTCTGGCTGCTGCTCTGCACATGGGTGCTCCCCAATGTAGAGTACAGTGAGAATCCTTGTTTTTGCTTAGCTGGACTTACGTACATTTATGGCCGCTGTCATTCATTATCAATAATGTGTATAAATATATATAAATTTAGAAAGGATCAATGCACACCAGTTTTTCTTTTAAATGGTGTTTTTTTTTAATGGTTTTATTCCACCAACAAACCAACAGGAAACGTTTCGGTCCGGGTTTGGGGCCTTTATCAAGCCTATATATATATATATATATATATATATATATATATACCATGAAGCAGGAGGACGCACTCTCAGGACTTAGTGATTAACGGTTTCTTTATTCAATCATTGTAGTTAACATGTTTCCGTCTGCATAGCAGACCGTCATCAGAACATCTGATCATATCACACACCCTTCCTTAAAACTAACTAACCCACACACATATATGCAAAAGGAAATGGCGGCACTGTTCTGAAAATAGTAATGTGAATCGGATATGGTTGCCTGTCTGTATAGGATCCAAACATCCAAAATCTAGACAAATAAAGTGATCAGGCGGCATGCCAATGCAAACTTGTTTTTATTCAATGATAAAGTCTCTTCACACCATGTTGAATAATGTGACATTTCGGGAAACTGCGTTCCCTTTCTCAAGCTCAACAGGTAAGTAAATAATAATTAAATTATAATAAAACTACATATAGCTTAGAATCGGAAGTAGTCAGAAAGTGACTCCATCACTTAACGCAATATACCAAACCTAGACCGACTCTTCTTAAAGAGACATATGGGAAAGGTTCAGTGGGCTCAGAGAACCTCCAGAGTAGTGTACATACACCCTTCAACTAAAGGGATAAGTCCACATGGTGACAAGGACTTTAATTCATTGGACTTATCTACGTTTAAGTTCTAATTCTCTGCTGCATGACACGGACACTTTCTCAAGTACCATAAACTTGAGCTGTTTGTGGGTGTGGACAAAAATCAATGCAATGTTTAGAGACGGGCAAATTGGTTAGTCACTATGTAATAGAGAATCTATGCTGTGAGAAACGAGCCTTCATTTTTGCGTTGTCTTTCCTACATAGATAAGACCACACGGGCACTGCAGGACATACACTGAGACATCATATTTGCTATGGACTCTATTTCATTTACGATGAGTAAGGATAAAGTGGAGATCCACTTCTTAGATATCTTGATCCAGAAACAGAAAAAGGGTTTTTCCACCCGTTTGTACGCTAAACCAAGTGATAGAAATCAGTTACTCCACTATACCAGCCAACATCCTAGGCATGTAAAACGCCATACCCATTAGCCAATTTTCAAGTGTTAAAAAGATTTTTTCAGACCGACAGGTTTGTCAGAGCCAACTTCAAGATATGGTGCAAAAATGTAAAAATAGGGGTTATCCAGACTCTGTTATTAATGAAGCAGAACAAAGGGTATCCACAGCTAACCTGGAGCGACCTAGATCAAAAACAAACAGAATTCCTTTTGTGTCCCAAAATGGAAATCTGAGTGTTCAAATATCTAGAATTTTAAAAGCTCATTGCTCTATATTAAGAAAGGGTTACCCCTTGATTACGGAATTTAAAGAACCCCCATAATGCTCTTACAGAAGGGGGTGTACCATGGGGTCTATGTTTCCCAAGAGTGGGATAACTAAGGCACAGTCTAAAGTTGGTACATGGCTACCAAAAAGGAAAAATGGTATGTATAAATGTTGCAATTCTGCTCAATTCCCTTATGTCATGAAAGGTGACAAATTTATACACCTGAAAACACAACAGTCCTTTGTATTAAATGGTACCTTTACTTGCAATTCACATTTGACAGTGTCCATGCCATCCAGTCCAATGGATTAAATGTTTTAAGTCCTTGTCACCATCTGGACTTAACAAGGACTACGATTTGTATTTATATATATACAATATGTGTATATATATTGTATATATATCACCCTATGGGTCCTGCCAGCAAAGGTTGGAAGGAGATGGTAGATTGCCAATACATTTGAAAAACATTATATGTGTTTTTTTACATAAACATGATTAAATAAGCATGTTTATGCTACCGAATAGCATTAGCACATTTGCACATTTTGCCAAAACAAATTCCTGCCTGTTTTCTCTGCCTTCTATAAAATGGCCACTTCACTGTTTCTCCTCTAGTCCACAAGGTCCCAGTCCTCCCCTAAGTGCAATTGGTTTAATTTTACAGGATATTGCAGTGTAATTGCCCATTTACATGGTCGGTGTACATTGACATTAACGGCATGTTAGGAATAAAGCTAAGTACATTTTAGCTCCCATATTTTTACAGCTGTAAATAGCAAACCTGCAGTAGCAAATGAATAATGAAATACTTAGAAATTGATCAACCAATCTGTCGGCTGTGCTGGGCTTCTTCACATCCCACATGAGATGCTGCACAAATATTCATTTTTCTTCTCTATGGCTTGATACAGCTCTGTGTGTGTCTCTTAACCGAATGCTTGATCACACCATTAAGAAGACAAATGAAGACAATTCACCAAAATAGATAAATAGCTATCGTAGATGGAGAGAGATTCTTTAGATAGGATCTGTGAGGTTTTTATCACACTAGGTCACTGCTGTCCAACATTTTCATACTAGTAGTGTTTTTATTGGTAAAAAAATCTGTGTGGACTGAAAATAATCTGCCGCTTGTTCATAGGGATGGACCAAAATAATTATTGAAAATTTGAGAATCCTCGAAGTTTCTATAATTCTATAATTACTGAAAATAGGTCCATAACCCTAGAATGCGGCATTCGGTACATTCAAGGGTTAGCGAACGATACATTTGAGGGTTATCGCCGACTTCAAGGGTTACAGAATGAGCAAATTCGAGTGTTAGCAAACAGTAATACCCTCGAATGTATCGTTTACAATAAACTATTCTGTCCCCTCCAGCCCTCTCCAAAAAAAAAAAAAAAAACTGGTTTTAAACAAGGGCACTAACTAATGAATGAACCCTAGGTAGGGTGGAACAGTTGAAGCACAATAGTGTAAAGAAAGAAAAAGAAAACTGTCCTCACTCCTAGGCTAGTATGTAGTAAAATGTCCTTTATTAAACATAACAATAGGAACACTGCATCTGAATAAAAACAACCTCAGTCATAGATTGGGAAAGTAGTCAGAGCATATGTAATCAAGACAATACTTTGCCTCATCCTCATCCTCACCCCTTTGTCCATGTTGCGTTCAATATCAACAACATTTTTACCAAGTAATCCATTTCAAGGCTCCCTTTATTGATGGTAATTCACCCAAAACCATATACAATCCTTGTGGCAGACAGACTAAATTAAAATTGACTTTTTAATAGCACTTCTCTATTAAAGTTTCAGTCGTAATAGGTAAACTTTGTGCTTATAGTTTAGACACGGCGCAGGACCTTTTTAGGAAGATAACATTTTTATTGGGAAAATAAAAATTTAAATTTTTATTGGCAATTAAATTGGAAATAAAGGGAAATGCTCTTCAAAAGTGTCTTTCAAGTAATTTTTGCCCAAAATATAAATGCAGTAACGTGTGTGGTGTATTATAGCTCAGTTGTATTAGACTGAGGCCAGGCACCACGCCGGCATTATATAACCTTCCTGGTTCCTGTTTTAAATCATGTTATACTGTTCGAACTCCATGTAGACTTGCTAAAATATTTGATCTTGTTACAGATCAATGGTAATTTCTGACACGTAAAATACACGTTAAGATCAGGGATTGTTCAATTGTATGTTGGTGCTTGTGGCTCTCACTACCACATTTCTCCTTTGCTATTTAACTCTTTTAATATAAAAGGATTTGTTATGCCCCTTGAGCAGCCTGTCTAATGTTCGGTATTTTGCTATCTGTTTGTTCAGGCATGATTTCTGCAAGTGACTTTGTCTTTACATATTTAAATGATTTAAATCTTTATTACTATTTATGAGGCACGTTCTGATTTGTATGTATATCGTGCTTCCAAAATGATATTTGTCAAAATGTACATCTACAATCAGTCATTTTTTTAGCCAGAAGGCCAAAGTGTTTGCATGTATATAAAACGTAAAATTATGCTTTTTCTCATCTGACTAATCACAATTAGCAAACATCTTCTATATAAAGTCTACAGAATCTCATCTCTGCTGATGTTTAAAACTTTGGACATTTAAATATGAATGGTAAATTTACAGTTACTGTCTGGAAATAGAGAAAGACTCTCGAAAACCCAAATGCCATGATTCTTACCTACATCCTGGTGGTCCCTAGAAGGAGATTTTTTTGTAATCTGCCCAGGTATTTAATGTTGCCTCTTCTTCTACCATTTGGGAAGCAGCCGTAAGAAACTGGCCAGGGACTGATGGCCAGGACCAAGAATAGGGACAGTGAAGCCTGCAACAAGGATCTCCCTCTAAAGATTGGTTCTAACTATCCGATTCATACCAACGCATGGTTGGAAGTCAGTTGCAGCCCACCGAAATCCAAGCCCTTTTTTAGGCCCAATTGACCGATACACTAAATTATCAGTTGATTGGACCAAAAAATTGCATGTTGTGTACACAGCCTAAAGGTGCCCATCAGTCTGCCAGCTTACCTGGCAGACTGATCCACGACATGCAATCAATTTAGGAGGAACCACCTTTCTGAATCTTCTTTGCGACCGACATAAAATTAAATTAATGGTAACGAACGGGACCTCGCGATCGTATATTGGCCACATAGAAAATCCGGAAAGGCAGTTCCTCCAAAATCAATTGTATGCCCTGGAACGGTCTGCCAGGTAAGCTCTAATGTATGGGTACCTTTAGATTTGCCTTCATAGACAAAAATCTAACCATTGTTATTATTGTCGATTTATACAGCGCACAATTACATGTATACATTCATAACAAGCCCTGCCCCAAAGTGCTTACAATCTAAGCACATTTGACACTTACCTGCCCGGAGGAAACCCACGCAAGCAAGGGGAGAACATACAAACTTCTTGCAAATGTGTCCAAGGGTAGAATCGAACTCAGGACTTCAGCGCTGCAAGACATCAGTGCTAACCACTGAGCCACCGTGCTCAATGGTTAGCATTGAGTTAAGACACCATTCTTACTATTTATTTGTTATTCTAATTCATTAGCTTTGATATCAGAGATTTGTGTAGCACAAGTATTTACAAGACTACAAAAAGATGGTTGAAGTTGAAATGGATAAAAACTAGACTTTGCCTACCACAGTCTAAACATATATATAAAGTCGTCTTCTTAAAACTCAGCTAAAATGTGAAATTATATAAGACAAACTTTGTTTCTAGTAAAATAAATCTTCTGACCAGACTTGGGTGCAGTTCGGATCTAACAGAACCTGTGGATAAAAAGAAGTTGTGAGGTACATATACTGTCTAGATTTGCAGACATGGAGATTATACACTTCCATTTATTAAGTCTGTATCTTGTATCATATGAGGTCTTTAAAGGCAAATGATGTTGTCCACTTTAAGCTTCTATGAACTCCTTTTGATTGCTTATAACACTACGGGCCCTATTTATTAAGTACCGTTATCGGTATCACTAAAATTACGATCGCTATTGTATAATCATTATCGTAAATTACCAATTGTTATAGTTGATAGCAATCAGTATTTTATGATAACGATCGCTATTTAACGATAACTATCGTAATTTTACGATATCGCCATTGTAGATTTACGATGGCAATATCGTAAAATAACGATCGATATCGATAAAATAACGATCGTTATTTTAGTGATACTGATAACGGTACTTTATAAATAGGGCCCTGCATTTGCAAATTTAATAAAATTTCAACCAGTTTTAAACATTTTTTAAAATCAAAAACTACAAAAAGGAAACAAGACCCTCATTGTAAATACACTTACCTGCAATATCACAATATCTTGACATATTAACCTAAAATCTTAATCTTACAGTAAACAAAGAATTAGGTTCTGCCTTAGGCTTCATGCTGTAAAATGCATAATACATCATAAATCCTATGTGTTATGCGTTGTTGTGTGCATTTTTGCATGTGTGTTATTGAGCGTTTTTCTTTGCAAAAATCACAAGCTAATTGGGGGAATAATGCACACAAATGGTGTAATAAGATTTTCTCCACAGTCCCTTTGACTTCTATTGGTATGTGTTGGTCTCTGCAATGCGTAAAAATGCATGCAGAGGTGCATTATCACAGCGCTATTCAATGTGGCAGAAACAGGACACATTCAACTGTATAGAAAAATGAATGCATCTGTGTTATTGCATAAGTGCTTAGTTGCTATGCTCAAAAACAAGCCTAGTGTGAACACTTTCACATGAACTGCACATTTTTGTTGAGGTAGCAATTTCTTAGCGGTTACCGGATGTTTTTTGAGTGGTCCCCGTTGATAACATGCTAAACACCTGGATCTGCTCAGAAATCTCTACAATAGAGTTCACGTGAAAGTAGCTTAAATCTAACGATGTATCAAATCATAAACTACATCTGTGTGCAGTCAAGATATCCCGTCACTTTGAACTCCACCTTCTTTTTAGCCATTGGCTAGGCAGGGTGCCTCATCCAGGGTGCGAGAGAGGAGCTGTCCAAATAGGATTTGTATTGCAAATAGAAGGAAAATGACAGGACAATAGTCTTACCATCTATTCTTACTGTACTAGTACTGAACGCAGCATCTCTGATCTTCCAAAAATACTCAGTCATGCTGCAAACAGAGCTTCAGCAGGTATGTCATCAGATGCCTCCACATGTTAGATTAATGGCCTATGAGAGGAACAATAATGTTTATCTAATAATTATCTTGATTATACAGTTTATTAGCAATAAGGTGTAACTAAAGATTATTTATACACCACATGTATATTACCTTAAGACTTTCTGTAATAATATTTGGCTGCATCTTATTTTTTTTTTAATCTTACATATTGTGCACTGAGAATCTTGCACCTACAAGGGAAAGACCAAACCACTAATGTCTCTGAATAGAGAGTAATAAAATGTGCAGGTATAGGGGCCACATCTCCATTTATAATGTGACCAAAGCCTTTGCATCAGGGGTATATCTATCAGGGTAGCAGGGGGTCCAAGGAGGCCCCATCTTATTTTTCCTAGGACAGATATAGCCTCTTCCCAGAGAACCAATGTCTATACAGCAAGGATAGGGGCCCCATCATAGTTTTGAAGGGGGGCCCATTGATTCCTATTTGCGCCACTGCATAGCATCTCATACGTAAGAAGATAGAATCAGTTATATTAATGCAAATGGTTAAAACTCTTGTAACGAATGGGGGAATATCAATCCCTGACAAGCTATCCCTAGCTAGAGATCTTTAGTTCCCTTTTTAGCATTTCTTACTTCTCATTTGCTCACTATCTTATTCTGATACATTATATCTGCATCTACCTTCAATTTTAATTTTTTTTCAGCCTTTTCTGTTTCTGATCTCAGGGTGAGTGAGGATCAGCTGCCCTCCCCCTCTTCCCTGTTATATATGCGCAGCCAAACGAGGAAAGGGAAAAAGTCACCTAATTAGTTTCTACCTCTCATCCCTTGTGCTCTTACACCCTCTCTCTCTTTGTCTCTTCATGTAATCTATCCTCTGAGTTAAGGCAGGTCCGCTCTTCCCACCTCCCTGAAAGTGAACTGCTCTCATGTGACATCATTTTACCTCTGAGAGCAGCGTTGACCTCAGTGTGGGAAGAGGTCAGCCCATGAGGTGGTAGACCTGGGAGACTGCACGTTGCACTAATCGCATCCATTTCTTTTAGGTCTGATGAACTGTAAGTGAAGCAAATGTAGAAAAAAAAGGACATTCAAAATTTAAAGGACAGATTAATATTAAAAGGAGCTTTGCCTTTCTGTATACCTTAGCAATTAATTATGTATTGAGTTTAACAGCCGTTCAGAATAGCAATCACAATATATACAAAGACATATGCATGTACTGAATAACAATCACACCCACTGAATTAAAATCGTATAAAGATATAGTCAATCACCCACCGAATAATAATTATGGATATGTTATTGAAACAAAACAAAAGGAAAACGTACAACTGTAAATGCTGGAAATAGTAGATATTATTGTTACAGACTGTGTATAAATTTAAAGTAAAGAGTAACATGTCTATATTTCCACCTTTGTAGTGTGCGACCTTTTGCTATTGACACATTACAAACCAGAATCTAAGAAACTTTAGAGATGATGCAGTGTGAGGTGCAGCAACCAGTCAGATATTAGCTTTTTACTGGGTTACTGCAGTTAGATTAAATCTGATTGGAGTATAGTGAGGGTGACATCACACTCCTCAGAGTACAAGGACTTATTTCCTGTTTTGGGAATTAATGTTAATGTGTATTCTTTTATGAATCTATCTTCATTTTATATCTTTCTTCATATATACATATTTGCACTTTTCATTTATATAGAATGTTAGAACATTTGTGCATATAAATATTTGTAGTTTTCATTTATATAGAATGTTAGAACATTTGTGCATATACATATTTGTAATTTTCATTTATATAGAATGTTAGAACATTTGTGCATATAAATATTTGTACTTTTCCCTGATTGGTAACTTTTCAAACCATAACTTTTATCGAAGTTGGAGTAAAACAACTAACTTATTATTACTATCAAACTGTTTTATTGTTATCAATCTCACTGTTTAAATTGTGCCACTTCCAAAAGGGCAGCATTGTTGGTAAGGGAAAGCAATAAATGACTTACCAAGGGGCACCAATTGTGTCTTTGATGAGTGGATATCTTGTAGGATATTGACAAACCCAAGGATTAAGTGGGAGTTTAACAAGTGTTACTCTAGCACACAAGGTGGACTCTGCAGTTATGCTACAACAATCATGATTTAATTCCTTGATTGAATCTGTTTTAAGAACATCACCAAAACGTGTTCTTCCTGCCTTAATATGTCCAGCTATTTCTCTAGATTTCTTTAATGACTACATTCCTTTTGTTAAAACAGACATTATAGAAATCATATTTCAATAAAAAAAATCCATTATTAAAGGCTTCAGCTGTTCCACCAATCCTGTTCACTTTTCCCCTCTTGATTAAAATTGGACATAATCAGGTACTTATTTCAGGGGAGCCCAACCTGGCCGATGCTGGAGGCACCTCATGTTGTGAGTGGGCCACTGGGAGTAGCTCCACCCCATCATGTCCGGTTATGCTCCCAACACGGCCCTTACCACATCCACCCGCGGGTCCCTGTGGGCTGCAAAAACATGTGGCCAGGCCGTGGGTTGGGCATCACTGCCTTATATGCCTGAGATTCAGGCAGCACTGATAGGTAAGGCTGAGGCTGCATTGTTGTGCCATCAGAGCGCATATGGTTGTGCAAAAAATGAGGATTGCATTGTACTATGTACTATAACAACCATTTCTAGAACATTTGTACAGTTTAATTTCAAAAGCATTTTTAATCTTCTTATTAAAAAGAATAGGCAGGAAATGTTACACATATATTTTATTATAAATAGAAATCCGATTTATATGACTTTTTAGGGTCAGTCAGAGCCAACACAAAAATATTTGACTAGTAGCTTTCATTTCATTCACATTCATTTTGCCACTGTTCTAAATGGAATATTGATAATACTCGGGGGTGTAACTGTAGGTTAGGGGGTGGGGCTTCCCTGCAGGAACATGGGTGGGTCCTCACCCTCTATCAAAGGTATAGCTACCCACACAGTCTCTATCCACTCTGGCTGCTCCTATGTCTGTTCCAAGACATAATGATCATAAAGTAGAATATTAGTCGTTGGAGCCACTCTGAAAAACCATGACCGCTCTAGAATTGCCCAAAACATACGTGCATTTATTGTGCTAACACATGTTTTGGACGTCTTGGTCCTTTCACAAGTCAACTTCCCCTTGAGAAAGGACATCTGAAATATGTTGTGTTACCACAATAAATGCATGTATGTTTTGGGCAATTCCAGAGTGATCACGTTTTTTCTGAGTGGCTCCATCAACTTATATTCTACTTTAGGGTCCTGACTGTCAACACCCCTCCCAGGTGATTACTTCTGTGTACAGCTGGGATCGGCTGTTTCAGCATAAAAAAGCCTGTTAAATCAGTGCACACCAGAGTTTAGAGTGTACAAAGAGAAATATTGTATTGTTGTCAGGTTAATTGATTGCCTTTTGGGAGTCAATGTAGATACTAACACCACTAAATATATTGCAATGGTATTCTGCTTTGCATTGCTGATTAGTAGAGCTAAAGAGCATGTGAATAGAATGTTGACAATGGCTAATCTAATCAAGGACATGGGTAAAAAAAAACACAGTTCAGTAAAATACCCTAATATACTGTAAAAACAGATTAGTGACATGCTACTGTCCTAGAGATAGGTCATCCTACAGAAGTTGGTAATTCGCTAATATTATTAGCCAGGTTTGTATACATCTATTGGAAGACACATGCGAATGAGAAATTTAGCAGATAAATTACCTGTCAGAAGGAAGATGGAGCTGCTTTTTGTAGGACACGTCTGCCACTCTGCCAGAGGATCTGCATTAGATACACCAATAAATGTCAACTGGAGTTTTCACCACCACCTTTACTCTTTTGGTAGCTTGAGGAACATATAAGGGGCTGATGCAAAAAGAGGTACAAATCTTTGCATATACTTTTTAATTTGCAGAAATCGATTAGATTAGTTTTTTAATGGATTGCTGCAGATATACCGTATATCATTTGATTTATTGATGAATATTTATTGTATGGGCAAACATTTATTGCACCACACCCTAACTTCTTTACCTTACAAGTATCTGCCTAATTCCTGTGGTTTTTATGTAAATCTGATAGCAAAAACTGCATACTCTACATAGTCATTAGCAAGCCCAAGATATTGCTTTTAATGCTCGCTTATAAGACTATTTATAGCCAAAATTAACAGAATTAATGCAAAAGCCTGAAGTGTTACACTTAAAACGGGATGGTTTTTAACCTAGCACTGGTGACCTACCTTCCATTTCAGCAGTTTGTCATGTGTGATGCATAGCAAATTAACTCACTTTTTACACTACTACTTGCCCCCACCACTACCCAATGTAAGATGTCCCACTGGTAACTACTTTATTTTGTACATACTGTATATATGCAAGTTTGTGTTGCAAGTAAAAAAGCTGCCAAAAATTGTCTGTTGTTTATGGTATCTATATTGTAAAAAAAAAAAAAATTCTCAAAAGATTTATAATCTAATAGTAATAGTATGCAAAAAATAGCCATACAGTAGGATTTTTACTTCCAGATGCTCCAGTAATGTTCAAGCATTGTTGGTGCAACCGTCTGGCCCAATTCCCCTTCCTGAATAGACCAGGAAGGGGAATGTAATGGGAACGTCGGGTGGTCAATCCACCAATTTTCTTATATATTTGACTCAACAATCGGTATAACTAAAAAACTAACAGGGAGATTCAATAAAAGTTTAAAATGGTGCAAATTTTGCCCCAACCAATCAGATGTTAGATTTCAAATGTTAAATAAGATCTGATTGGTTGAGGCAAAATTAGCACCATTTTAAACGATAAGGACTTTTATTGAATCTCGCTGTAAGAGTATAAACTTTTAATTTGGTTTAAAGGGCAGCACAAAGTTCTGTTAATGTGAGTGTCTGTGTGTGCCTTTCAAACCCTGCATCTGTGACATAGGCAATCAAGGTAGGTAATCAGCACTGATTAGGTCTGCTCACAGCTGAATGCAATCAATAGGGAGCTAAAGCAAATAGCAGATGATGCAATCAAGAGGCAGTTGTTGGTTGTGTCTGCTAATTTCCTACTGGAAATTATTTCCTTCCTGGATATTGTATGTAAAGAGTAACTGTGGTCTTGAATTTTTCCAAACTAGTAAGGATTATATAAAAAGCCTCCCATCATAAATAAAACCTAAATCACATCTCTAGATAAAATTTGTGAGAAGTTATTGCTGGAAAGGTTCAGCCATATTACTTCCTGCTTGACCACTTCCAGTTTTCAGCAATGTGACCAGCTTGAAGTCATGTGATCAGTCTGTCTGCATTAATAGGCTCCCCTTCTCAACTGTCATCTTTTCCCCAAGGTACTTCCTGATTTCCCCAGCATTAAGTCTTAACTGAGCATGCGTCTCCCCCGGGGCGGATGGGCGGGGCAGAGGTCAGGTGATGTCACTCAACCTACTGGAAGCAGGAAGTTTGAACATTCAACACATGTAATTTCTCACTGGCAAGGAAATACAGCAGGCTTTCATTTAACCCTAACTTGTTTTAAGACCACAGTTGCCCTTTAACTGTCAACTCAAGTCATTTACCCCACTACAGGAAATACATTACATATTACAGATTGCTTTAACACAGTGGAGATAAAATCACTGCCATTTCAGATTTTCTCATAGGTTCATTGTGAAGTCGCACCAAGTGCGGAATTTTGGAAGAATAATCGTTACTCTCCAAGGAGCCACATATTGTGGTTTGGTGCTTCATAAGTTAGGACAATCAGTGGGAAGTAAAATAATTCAACTAGAGTAAATTACAGTATAGAAATATATAAAGTGTCCTTATCTCAAGAACTTTAATTGGCTACTGTCTGCTGCAGCTGCTCCACCTCGGTCTCATTATATCTACTGGAGTTAGAATTGTTGCAGTTAAGTCTAATCTATAGCTGGATATAAAAGAGAAACATGATATATAAATAATAGAACACAGTACATAAATCAACTTGAAACGTTCTCTATCCAAAAGGCATAATACTATAAATTTACAAGAAACTGGCCAATGGTTACACTAAAATCACCAATGGGCCATGATATATCAGCAGAGCACACCATTAAATCATCCTAGCCTGTCTTTGCTGTCCCTCTAATCTGTCTGGATAGATCCAGCTGTATATAACACACAATAAATGAAATGCCAAGGGCCTTCTTTCTAGCAATACACACAGAGTGCAGAAAATCAGTAAAGGGTCATGTAAAATCAGTTATGGGTCACTTAAAATCAACCAGGGTTTATGAAAGATCAGCCAAGTATACCTAACCATAATTGTACACCAATGTTTAATATAACATGACTTCTCAATTTATTGTGACTCTTGCACATGACCTTGTAATTTAGAAGAACAATCTCTGGAGGCCAGATGTCTCCCTTCATTTTCCTACCTATAGAATCCAGTAAAACCTTTGTAGCGCTTCTGCTTTATAACAAATATGAATTCCAATGCCTACTGTACCAGAATATAGACGCTATTATGGCTGATAGCGCTGCTCATTTAACCTTTGCACTGCTGCCATTCTAACAAGCTCTTGATTAAGATGCATTCTATGTTTATTATTTATGGCTGGGAATCACAGGACACAGTGTTAAAGGCATCTTTATTTTATCATTATTTAATATGACAGGCTGTTTACTTTCACATACTGTTTATGAAAGGGAGCTGAAAGGCTGTCACTTTAAATTAAATTAAATGAAAATGTCAGGTTCACACTAAGGGTCATTGTACGAAATCAACATGGTTGGAAATTTATAGCACTATGGCATAGATTTTCTGTAATTAAAAGGCAAAGTATCAAAATGTACAAATGGTCCTTATGGTGAAGATCTACAGACCATACGAGCTGTAACAAGAACAGGCACATGTTATGGTTCAGAAAGGAAGAAGTTTCTAGGTAAAAAGCAAGAGACAAACAAGCCCAAATAATTAGCTTCATCCGGTTAGCGTGGGTTATGCAGCAATTTTGCGTTGGCCATGTTATCTCCAAATATTTTTGTAAATAGCGTGGCTTAGCCAATGTCAAGCGTGACTTAGCCAATACTGCAATGGCTAAGTTAAGATTAGCGCAACAATTTTGCACTAATCTTAACCCCATTCCTACAGTGGTGTACAGGGGCAGTTACAGAACTAAAAATTTACGGCTTACCTGACCGAAATCCCGCGATGCAGTAAGTCTCACAATGTCGGTCGACTGGATCAGACGAATGGCCATTTGTACATATAGGCAAATCACCACCGGTCGCGGCGTCTCCCTGGCCGATTGATAGTGCCGAAGGTGATTTGTCCCGGCCGACCGCTCACTGGCAGCAAAAGTTGGTCGGGATGAAAAATTCCTCCATGTGTACCTAGCCTTAGGGGGCAAAATGTCTATACTGCTTGGAGGGTTGGGAATCACTTTCTGTACTGTTGGGGGTAAGGGAGTAAAATGTCTGTACTGCTTGGAGGGTTGATAATTACTTTCTGCACTGTTGGGTGTAAGGGGGTAACTGGTTGTTTGCACTGCTGGGGGACAGTAGTAATACTGGCTGTTTGTACTACAGAGGTAGAAGGCAAACTGGCTCTTTTTACTACAAAGGGAGGGGGATGGCTGAAACTATCTTCTTAAGCTGGGTAAACACAAAGAGATCATGTGTCCTGTCTGACTGTGCGGCACTTCCAAATTCAGACCAAATTAGCCGTGATCAACAGTTTGCTGCAGCCATAGAGGGCCCTCCATAGAAATAGAGGGACTCAAGATAGAAATTGGTTTAAAGTTTACAGGGGTTTAAAGTTTGGCGGCTGCAAGCTCGTTCGGGAAGCCTAGGTACTTGCATTACCGATAAAGCCCTGATACCATAAAAATGACGGTATCTGGGCTTTAAACTGGGTTAATACTTGTGATCGCCAGCACGCTGTTCTTGTCTTACTATTAGTTAGCTTACGGCATGGAAGTAGGAAGTGGAGAAGAACATGCCAGCGATCACAAGTTTAAAAAGTAATGGCAGGACTTAGATGCTTAAGAGGTTTAGGTTGTCACCCTGCGTTCTTTCAAATGGATGAAGAAGAGGATCAGGCGAGAGGTGAGTATAGTTGTACAAAAAGCTTATTTTCAGACCATGAAAGTCTCCAAAATTTTACTTCAACTCAAAGGAATTATTTTAGTGTAGGTTGTGCCATTAAACAGTTTTCCATTGCTTTATAGATACTAACAATACCAAATACAGACAACAGCAAAAAAAAAAAAGTGTGGCATAAAATATGAATTCAGTTTGACATGGTGATATCACGCTTCTAAATCATTTTTTTTCTTAAAAAAATCTGTGTAAATTCTCCCACAAAGTCTATTCTCCCTTTTATAAATATGTCCCTTAGAGAATGGTTGGCTAAACAGTTTTCAGTTATGTTCTGTAAATGGCCAAACAATTATCCCACCCAACAAGTCAAGCCAGACACCATACAGGACTCTAAGCATCCAATGTGTTCTTGTAATCATTCATTGTTATGAGCTGTCAATACAACAAAATGTTTCACTTTCATTGTAAGTCACTCTGCTATAAGATAAATCAAAGCAGAGGTTGCATTGAAAAAGGCCAGACATCTGAAACCTTTCTGTAGGCAAAAGTTCCAAGTGCCCTTTTTACTTTGAAGATTAAAGTGTTTGTGTACAGTTACAATGCAGAACAGGTAACAGCAATGTTTATGTATAAGGAAATGCAAGTTTTTGTTTTCAAAAATGCATATTTTATTTATTCTTGTAAAGAAACCTTACAATTGTTTGCACTGATCTACAACCCATATTCAGCTCCTGGACCAGATGAAATACATCAATGGGGTCCTAAGAGAGCTAAGTTCAGTTTTATTTGGGCCATTCTTCCTTATATTCTCAGATTAAATTTGTCTACAGATGTGCCTCTGGACTGAAAAAAGGTGATAAAAGACGATATTGAAAAATGTATTTATGACAATATTAAAAAAGGGTCACCTTAAAATTTAAACTCATAGGTGGGGAAGATACTGGAAACTTTGTTATGGGATCATAATCTGGAATGTCCTTATAAATAATAATCAGATCTTGTCAAACAAATTTGCTTGCCTTGATACTGTGTCAAATAGAGGACTTATGTATTAACTAACACTGACCATACAATTTTTAAATGTTAAAGTCGAGTAGACGTTTGCTCTGAAGATCTAATCAAGTTACCTGCTCAGCAGTTCTTATCTGCAATGTTTCTGGTACTTAACGTTATAGCTGTATAGGCAACTTAAGGTGACACTAAAGTTAAAATATTACAAGTCCTTATCCTTTTCTAGATTTTTAGAAAACTTGATCCCTTTCTGCTCTCAGTGTTTTCTTTCACCACATCTTCATTTCTGTACAGCACTGCTCAATTCGTGAGCAGTGCGGTGGACAGGCATGGGGAATGCTGGGAGTTGTAGAGCCGGTGGGCAGAGTGTAGTTGGTGGGAGGTCCGGGGGTTAGGATTTCGGAAGGGGGTTGTGTGTCGCTGCACATAATCGTGTGGTGATATCATCACGTATAAAGGGGAGGTACAGGAATCTCAGGCTATTTAAACCCAGTGCCCACATGGAGCCGGTGCCATTTTATAATGGGAAATATATTACCCAACCACAAATTGATTCTTCCAAGCTGATGCAGATTGTTTTAACTAAAAAAAAAAACCCATAGAGACAAAGGGGGACCCCACCGGCAACCCAACATGGCACACAGGTCGAGCAAGCTACAGCGAACTGGGAAACTGGATAGGCATAACAACCAGAGGTCTTAAAACAATAATCAGGTGAAACAAACTCCACATATGTGCAGTTCCAGAGGAAATAAAAGGCATTCAAGCTGTGCAAGTATCGCAAGAGACACTCACGCAGCCACCACAGCCTATTCCCAGAAATTGCGCGCCTTGTTTTGTATAACAAGCCAGCTGATTGCTGGCATTAAAATTTACTGGTATTAGATCATTTCGTTTTTGTTGATCCAGGGATCCTTTCCTAATTGCCATTGGAAGTCAGGAAAGGGTTTTCATTTCCCCTTTATGTTTTCTTTTTGCCTCTGGATCAACTGTTGGGTAGGGTTAATCGGTAGGTTGAAATCGTTGGACTAGATGGACCTATGTGTTAATTCAAGTTTTAGTACTATATAACTATATACAGTTTATGCCCATATGTAGAGGGCAACATACACAGGATGAGCATGAGGTAGTTCAATATTAATGACCAAGTATGTTCAGGTTTTCTTAATCTACCACAATCTATGAGCAGTCACATTTTAATCTGCGTGTTAACAAGTACTTAAAGAAGAATTAACAGAATCTATAAAGAAAGGGTCTTGCTAAGCATTCAGATAACAAGGTATGGTTAGATTAGTAAGAACATTAACGTATCACAACTGGAAGATACGTGTATATAGAATAAAATCTTGAAAGAGCCGCTGCGTTCTTTTTTGGAGTTAAAGTCACGCTAACGGCTTCGCTATTAGTAAGCATGACTCCAAGACACCCGCGCAGCCAGCGATCTTGATTCGATATCGCGTTCGTGCTACTTTTAGTGCTTGGGATTTACCCAAGCACTAAATTGAATCACTTTCAGGAGATTTACCCAAAGAGATAGCGGCTCTGGGTAAAAGAGCCTGAATGTATTCAATGTAATAGCTCTTAAAAGCAGTGACACAAATAAATACTTATAATGTATAATGTGCTGTTTCAGAAAAAAAAGGATAAATAAACCAAAAATTATTCACAACCCTACTACTCCACTATTAAAACACCCAGGGTCTTCCCGTGCTCTCAATAGATTGCAAAATGGTTGGGCCATGTGGTTTTCATAGCTTCACAGGAACGTCAGAGGCAAGATGACTGATGTATGAGCACCCTTAACTAAACCTGCGAAAAGATGTGTATAGAACACCCGTTTTGGGTGATGATCATTTCGTGTATGGGCGCTCCAAACCTGGTGATTAGAGATGGCCGAAACTTGATAGTTTCGTTCTGTTTTCGGATTCCCGGATCTTGGGAAAATCACGAAGATCCGAAAATTAAAAAACGGAACAAATTTTCGAATGTATTATCTATTTTCAAAAAGTATCGTAAATAGCTCCGTACATTCAAAAATCTTTGAAAATATGTTCCAAAGTCCCGAAATCCGGACGATCCGTCTGGATTCGGACGGATTGTTCGGATTTCGGAACCGAGGGGTTCCGTGTCGGATCTGGGTGCGTGTCGGTCTCTCTACTGGTGATCTGACCCAGCGAATCATCTACTAGGTCCAACCGAGTCGTCTCCTTCCACCCTCTCTGCATACAACATGGTTGATGGTCACATTTGTTATGTTTGTATCAACTGTTTTTAATATGAAGAAATAAAGTATTCGTTTTTACATTCCGTGTGCTGCCTGCTACTACCCTCATCTTCATGTCCAACCAAGCAGCCTTTTGACCAACTGAGCGCATGTACACAAAATTATTGCTATACTATAAGGTAAGCTCCAGTGCCCTCTGGGCATTCTATTATTCATAGGGAGGTGGGAATAAGCGTTCTCACCTCCCTGTGAATAATAGAAACATATGGAATATAGTTAAAAATACCAGTTTAGTGTTCCTTTAACATTCATTTCCACCTAATCCTGCAGTTAGTCACCAGCCCTAAACCCATCTTAAGAAGATGTGTAATGGCATGATCTAAATTCACATTCAATTTTGTTTTAGATTAGATTAGTTTGTGTAGAACGGCGTATAGAGCTGTATAAATATATAGGGGTTAGGTCTTTATTCATTGGGATCTCAATGGTTCAATTTTAGTTCAGTTGAGACAAGAATTTTGTCAATGCGCTGCATTACAACAACCATCCACTTTCATGTATGTATGTGTGTGTGTATGTATGTATGTTTGTATAATTTATTTATAAAGCACCACTTGGGGATGCAGCGCTGTCAATAACAAAATACAAAAAAAGTCATACAAGGGGAACAAATACATAAATAGTTCTCTAATGCACCTGAACTAAATGTATTTGTATAAATGAAGCCATAACCACGTTGTAAGATTAACTTCAATTCAAAGTTTCAATTACTTGTTTTCTTTAATCTTTTCTGTGGGATACTGCCATGATATTACTGGATGGTCGAATGGCTTGCCATGTGTGTCATTTCCTCATGCCAGAGAGGAGCAGTAAGTCCTGGTACAAATGTCGCCAATGATCCCAAGAAGTAAAATTGGGTGCTCTAGGCAATTACATGTAGCAAGAAAGACAGGGTAAATTTCGCGAGAGTGAACCCATGTCTAGGCTGCGATATCCCCAGGGTACCACGGATGGCTGACTACCCGTGCATATTATCCTCTTTTTTTCCTGAGACTTGGCAGGCTGCCCTGGCCGTTTTTTCACTTAGAATTGCACGCTTAGATCTTTAGCCTCTCATGCGTAATCCACAAGCGTTATTTTTACTGTACATGACATGTAACTACAATTCTCTGAGAGGAAACCCTTTACTGACTAAAATAAAATGAGCAAAGACACAAGCAAACCAAAGGTTGTTTTATGTGTTCCAATACACAAAATAAACAATGAACTGGGCTTGTTCACTGACACATAGTGAGTGAATAATGAGTTTTATATCCTCTTACACCATACAACAAAAACTTTACTTATTTGTTGACCTGCCTTCTGTTTCTTTAGATCAAATCTTCTGAACCATTTTAAACTTCAGCTGTCAATCAATTGTCTTATCATAAACTCTTCTGGGCTGTGCCATTTTGCTGTAATTGAAACAGTGACAGTGTGTATGATGAAGGGAATTTCCTTCATCACCTGAAGAAGGGGAATACTGAGCCTGAGCAAATCAAGTGCTGGATTGAAGGCATGCACCAACACACACAACTCAGAGTAGTGCTACTTACATTTAGTAATTTAAAGAATAAGGGTGAGGCCACACTGCAACGCACAGGAATCGAGCACCAAATCGCGAGCGTTATTGCCATTTTGCGTTATGGAAACGCATGAGTTAACACACCAAAAATGGTGAACGCATGCGTTACCAAAACACGAACGGACGCGCAATCGCATCGGAAAACGTGGGAATTTTCGCATTTCCGCAATTTCCATTTTAGCTAAAATCATGGACGCAAACACGAGCGCTAAAAACGCGCTAGTGTGGCCTAGCCCTTAGATGAGGCTAGGTAATTTTTTTCATTACAGCTACACTTTAAGGGAAGAGCAGATTAGAATTGGCTGTAGTAGTTGGTTGGAAGATGGGTAGCCGGTTAAAAGGAAGAGGGGCAGAATAAGTGCCGAAAAAAGATAGGATTTTGTGGTACATTGGATGAAGAAGGTAGAGAAGATTACATGTTTATTGAATGGAAGTGGGAGAGCATATTGAGTAGATAAGCAAAACCATTTAGTATGAAGGCGAGAGAACCGAATGAATTGAAAAGCACATCTGAATATGTTATCTTATATTTTCATATTATTTTAAATGATGAGTTCTGTTTGTGGACAAGGAGTTTTGTGAAAACTACAAAAATCTACTTGAAAAGTAATATACCGAAATGATGAATTCAAAGCTATGGCAGCATTTCTATCTAATAAACCTATGCAAAGGGACCAAAATATTTGTTTCTGGAACAAATATTTTAATCTTGCGTCACTATGGTCAATCTAACGTCACTAACAGCTATACTGCTAGATATTTGCACTAGGGGTTCAGAAATCCCCCTGGATGTTGTAGTGCACTTAGCCCCTAATGATGGGGATGTAGCGCTGTAAAGCAGACACCAGGTTGTGGCCCCAAGAAAAAGTAACTGTACCCATTAAAACAAATCCACTGGAGAGAGATAGAAGTGGTACCTTTAATCAGCATCTAGAAAGCAGAGTAATAAGTGTAGACAGGTCACAATTACAAGGTCAAGGCAGGCGGCATGGGTTCAGAAGTGATAAACAGACAGACTGCAAAGGTTCAGAGCTGTTTTTCAGGCAATAGGTCAGGGCAGGCAGAGAAGGGTTGGAAGTTCAAATGACAAAGCAGGATGAGCAACGGCAGAAACAGAAATCAGGCAAAGGCTTAGACACTCACTGGTAACAACCTGGAAGCTGATCTGACGAAACAGTAACATTGGAAATCGTTGGGGGTTTCAATAGGCAAACGACAAAAAGCCATGCCATCACAAGAGCCATGCACATTAGCGCACCTACAGCGTCGTGTATTAACATGCAAACAGAATTACACCATCATCATAATACTGACTTTATGCGTACACTGGCAAGCCTTTGATTGACAAGCATTTGACACCGAATGACAACTTTTTGACCAAACAAATGTAAGATGTCAATGTAGAAATAAGACAGATTTTCAGGGTGCCATAACAGCAGCACTGCCAACAACCACAGTTCCAAAGCTTATATACTTCATGATATCTAGCATTGACCCCTGTGCCAAAATTTTTGCCTTTAATCAGTCCCAGAATTATAATTTAGATGCCATAATGCTCTTGTACCTGTAAACAGCTGAAGCAGGATTTATTTCCCAAAGAAATAAATATCACACAAGTTAATGCTTAAAGGAGAACTACAGTGGAAAAATAAGCTTTAGGCTTGAAGACTAGAAATGCTGCACTTAACACATTACACTGAATTTACTGACCTGTAGATATATCTGTAGTTTCATAATTACAAAATATCCATCTGAAGTTTTTGAAGTTAAACAGTTGGGGGTCTCCATTTTTCAGCTATAGACTTAATCGGTAACTCTAAATTTCTCTTGGTGCTTTGTTCCTTAGGGGCCGTAAAACATTTTCAATCCTTTACCCACATTTGCAACTTTTATAATGCATGTTGCAGACTGCATTGAATATAATGCTAGTGATTAATTAAATACACCTGAAAGTACAGTACAGACTGCATGTTTTAAAGGGGAAAATATGTATAAAGTAGAATGTTAATTAATTGAACAAATCACTGGTGTTGGTTCATTTGGTCAGTTTGAAGGCTGTCTAGATTGGAATGTACAGTATCAATTTACTGTTAATTAAAACATCAACGTTAAATGCATACCTTCCAACATTCTCTTTAAATACTTACACTTATAGAAACAATATACCCTCCAACATTCCCCTTTAATAGTAGCGTTATTTTGAAAAAAAGACCTGATAATTATAGATTACAATTAAAAGCTTATGTCCAAACAGGATCTGTGATAACTACAAACCTCCAACCTTTTAAATAGGACACTATGGGGAAATCGTTGCACAGGGCTGTGCCAAGATCAGATTTACTTTATTATGCTCCCCCTGTGGCTCTGCACCATGTTGTTTCTATATGTGTACATATAAGGAAATTTTGGAGAGTATGCTGAAGTTTGAAGTGATTATGCAGAGGAGGGTTAACCTTGTTTTAAAATCCATGTGCGGGTTTTCTGTACCAGTTCTTTTTAAAAGAGTATATGAAAATGACAATGGACTTTAACATTTTGTTCCTCGTATACAAGCCTGTGGTAGTTGGTGAAAGGCTGTTTTATTTAAAAACCATTTAAATTCATTGATATTATTTCTTAATTATGCTACATAGACCGTCAAAAAATCATATAATATATTTTTTAAAGGATTCAGCAATGTAGCATTTTATTTGAAGAATATACACATTGGGCACCTCTGAACTCCCCGTAACCTGTGAGAAAAACCTTAATTATGCTTTGAGATGAACATTTTAGCTGCATATTAATGCAAAAAGGGGGCTTTCTTTCTCTCATTTTCTTTCCTGCCTTTATCTTCTCCTCTGCGTCTGTCACTGATTTTATGTCTCTATTTCTCAGTAGTGCCCAGGTACAAGGCTGCACGTCTTGAATTAAAGACATCCCTTGACGTGCTTGGGGAAAGAGTAAAAAGCATTGCCACATCTTGGCGTCTTCAAGTCAATATCTGCCTCTTTCTCATTTACATTGTGGTTTCTCATTGCCCCTCCAAGGACCTGTTCTCCTGTCTGTCACAGCTCATCTCTAAATCCATCCTCTTCCTACAGCTTATCCTGAAACCCCCAGTAGTCTCAAACAATGCCCCCACCTGTCAGTCTTTTTAACATGCGAGAAAGAGCCCAAGAGGAAACACTAAAAGTTAAGGGAAAGTGGAGACAAATCTATTTCTAGTATATAATGCAGAATGGAATAAATTTGATGTTTTGTGTTTCCATACAGGGAGCTGCGTTTCCTTTTTATTAGCTTAGAAGTAAATATAGTAAACATATCTATCAGACATTTAAAGAGGCTGTTTACTGTTCCCCATTATGTTTAATGGACTGGACAGACATTTTTTCACAATATATTGATGTATTTTGGCATATGAAGTAATATAAATTCCTGGTTAACTGGCCAACCAATGGATGAAAGGGGACGATAGACATGGGAGACATGTCCATCAGCCCTTATGAATAAGGAAATAAATGAATGTTTTGCTATGGCTTAGAAGCTGGTCATCCCCCGAAAACAGGCAGCTTCTTCTCTAACAATTATTGCTCCATTGTATGCTTAGTGGGATAAGGAAAAGTCATGAGATTAAATACAATCACTACTGAGAGCATCGTAGATCTTGATCTTCTGAATGAAAATGGCAAATCCTCGTTTTACAAACTTATCTTAGCCTTGTAAAATGAGTATAGCTAAAGGATTAATCCCCAATGACACATTCTGTCTGTCTTTTGAGTCAAAAACATTTTGCAATCTACATGATTAAAACTAAGATTGCGTTTTCCCGCTGCATTGTTTTTATTTCTGCAATCTTCTATCTCACAGACCCAGATACACACCAGACGTTTCACATCAGTAAATGACATGTCCTGAGGCCCCTTTCATTCCCATGGGATGGGGGTGAAGTAAATGCCACGTCAAATAAATATTTTAACTCTAGTAAAGTTTCCCTTAATGAACTATACTCTACTGTTCTTAAAAGCAATATACTAGTTAGGATTACAGAATCTACTCTGCTACTTTATATTTAACTTAAGTTCTCCTAAAGAATCTGGGACTGAATATATAATACATAAAGCTGCATAGAACCTTCATTTCTACAAGGTTCTAAACAGTATTCTGAGAAAATGTTCTTATTTGACTCATTCCTCAATCCACTGATATTTTTTTTGTTCATTTGATATTTTAGATTCTTAATAATGCACATGTGCACAGGCTATTACTAGTTGTGATTTTATGTTATAATAACATCTTGTAATTGAACTTTAATTAGTTTCCTAGCATCATGGAAATCAGTTTGTTAATTATTATTTGCTGGAGGGGCAATGGTATCAATTCCCTCATTAGATTGCCTGGATCATGGAGTGGCGTACGTTATCAAGGGAAATTATTCGGGGGGGGGATCAACTTTATTTACACAATGATTTGTACAAAGACACCAGTGGGTTAAATAAGGTCTAACTTATATAAAAGGTAAAAACGGTAACTTTTGTTCTGGTTTGTTTTAATAAACTTGTCAGTGTAAACAGAAGTAATCAATGGGCAATCAGGATTGAGAAGTTAAAAGCGAAAGGGTATTTAAAGGACACATATTCCAATGATTTCCAATATTTGACATTCTTTACAGTTTTAGATGGAGACAACTTTGGGGGAAGACTAAGAGAAAAAAATGGATGCATTTGGTTGAAGGTAGATTTTTTTGTCAGATTCAGTTGTGTGTAGCCTACGACTGGGTCTTAAACCTCAAACCAAAACTTCAAACCAAGTTTAGGTTTATAATGGTGAACCAACTTTACATCCAGTAACATGCAGCATACACACACTTGCAGCTGATTGTTGCATAGATTGGATATATACTTAATAACTCTCCATGATTATGTTCAATTCCATTAGTATAGGTGCAATGAAAAAAAGACATTAATCACTAATATCATTCAGTCTTAAAGACTGGATCTCAAGTTCTTAATAAAGGATGATGCAAGTTACAATGTAGAGATTTCTCTTATAGATACCCACACCTCTTGTTACACCAATATTAAAATGCATGCAGTCATTAGCGATTATAGCTATTAGTCCTAGTGCATATGGCCAATCCCAGGCTTGTGACTGGAATACTGGTTGATAACCATGAACGGCATATTTGGATATTATTTGAATATATACTAAGGCTAGGCATTTCAATGGGGAGGTGCAGTGGCGAGAATCTATATTACAATCACTGTCTATATTACAATCAGTGACTTCCTGTCTCCCCACTGCCCCTCCCACTGTCTCCCCATCCCTGTATTAGTCATTTATGTAGGAAGCCAGATTTATTCTTGACAATGTTTGCTCCTTCTTTCTCTTTTACAATAAAACAGTAATTAACTTTTTATACATTAAACAGGGATTCCTATATAAATGACTAATAGGAAGGGGGAGAGAAGGTGGTAATGAGGGGGGGGGGGTTTGGCTGGCCTTATGTTTATAAGAAATAATACGCTACCTACAGTGTAATATACGGATTTACTTCACCTTGGAGTTCCATGGCCTGTATAAAAGCTGCGGCCTTGTGCTTCTATATGGTCATGGAACTCCTCGGAGGCTAATATCCTTATATACACTGTATAATTATTAATACATAAAGGTCTGCATTTCAATGACGAGTGCATGGTAGAATCTATATAATCAGTCACTAATGAGGTCACTGAGTGACTTCCTGTATACCACTGCACTCCCCTTTCTCTCTCCCTGCCTGTATTATTATGTAGATGAAAAGCCTGTTTTTGTAAATACAAATAGTTAACTGCCATTTGTACTTCAACTAAAAAAGAGGACTAAACATTGTCTCTGACCCGTCCTTCTGGTTCGTTTCATTGACTGAATGAATTGCTGTGCAGATGAGGGAGAAGCCAAGTCACTTATACTCACATGAATGCGCTCGCTGCTCCTATCTGCCCATAATTATTCAGTCCTGAAACGACCGGAACTGGACCGGGTCAGAGACAATGTTTAGTCTCTTCTTTTAGTTTTAAGTACAAACGGCAGTTAAAGGGCATGTCCACCCCCAACTATAATCCCCCAACTACTGGCCCCATCATGTAGTGTGTAGTTTAATCTTACCTCACATCCAGCTCCATGGTTCTCTCTCGTGCACCCCCCCAAAGTCCCAAAAACTCCCACCAGGAGGATAGCAGGACTCTGCCTCCTACCTGGCCTCTGGTTTAAGTTTGGCATGCGTACTGCAGCCCCTTCTCCCCCTCCCTCCCTCTTAGATTCCCTCCCCTATGTAAATTGCTTTAGATATAGTATTCCCCCTGTCCCCCCAGCCCCAACGCTCTACATTTTTATTTTTAGAAAGTGCCCCGAACATTACTTCCTCCCCTCTTCCTCCTTCTCCGGCTGCACTGAATGACCGAACCGCGTCCGTGATTGGCTGCCGCTCAGCCATCACAGACGCGACTGCCGTTCAAGCCCCTCTGCTTGCATTTTCTCGCAAGCAGAGGGCCGCACGGCAGCGGGGGAAAGAGGGAGGTAAGTAGAGTTTGGGGCACTTTCTAAGAATAAAAACCTAGCGGTTGGGGCGGGGGACAGGGGGAATACATATTAAAAAATAGGTGACATACCCTTTAACTATTTGTATTTACAAAACAGGCTTCTAACTATATTACTAATAAAAGGAGAGGGAACAGGAGGGGAGACAGAATGTCTGTGCTGGATTTTTCTTTTTTTTTTACCTTATGTTTATATGGAATAATACGCTGCCTATAGAATAATTACGGATTTACTTCACCTCGGAGTTCCCTGACCTGTATAAAAGAAACTCGGTCTTACGGCCTGTGTCTTTTTTATGGTCAGGGAACTCCTCTCGGTGTAATATCCTATAACCCACCCCTCCTGTTGATTCCTATGGGGCTAAACTGTAAAGAATATCCCTATAACGGCGCACTACTACCGTAGTAGCGCACCGATTATAACACGGAAGTGCCCCATGTAACAGAACTTACCTTCAATATGGTTCACAAAGTGCCGGTCCTGAAGGAATGTGTAGCGGTGTGTCGGGGAATCCAGGAGGAGCAGAGGGGGTGTAGTCCTTAAAAGAGTGTGCAAGTTACGCGATTGAGCACGTGGGTGGTCTCATTAGGTCTCGCAGCTGCTGATCTGCTGTGTCGGGAATCCAGGAGGACAGAGGGGGTGTGGTCTTAAAAGAGCTGCAAGGAAGCCAGGTGACTGTAATCCTGCTGACCCACACACTGCACACACAGGGGGAGGAAACTATTGAATCCAGAGACTGCAGAGGCTGAAAACAGAGGATGGTTATATGTCAACTGACAAAGGGGGTCTGTGAACCTAATGAAAGTAAAGGGTAGTTGGTTCTTGGAAGAGGGGTTGTTAGCCTGTGAACTTGTATATTAAATAGATAATGTTGGGACTGCACAATCCTGCAAGGGATCCTGCATGGAAGGGGGGTGGGTTATAATAGATATGTACCCCCCTACTGAAAATTCATAGGATATTATAAGTCACCTCGGAGTTCGCACCCTGTATAAAAGGCACTCGGCCTGCGGCCTCGTGCTTTTATATGGTCACGGAACTCCTTGGTGACTTATAATATCTTTATAATTTACAGTGGGGTACATTATCCCCTATATAATAGTCACCAGCTACATAGTATTATAAAACTTAAATCCCATTTCCTTCCCTTACGAAGAAACTCTGTAAACCTGACAATGTTGTAAAAAGCAATTCCAATGCAAGTCTCCTGCACCTCCTGATCTATCCCACTTCTTTCAGAGTGGCAGGAAGTTGTTTTAACTCACATTTGCTTTATCTTGCTTTCGCATTCTGATAGTAGTACAGTATAAGTAAAATACATCAAACAGCATAAAAAATATCTAGCAAAATGAAATTAAATTAATAACAAATTAAATTAAAATTAACTTAATAATAAACATGAATTGTAAAAAAACTTTCATGGTTATTCATTAAAAGTTCTTATCTTTAAAATGAATTATCATTTATCATATTTAACAATAAGAACTTTTATTGAATCTCACTGTTTGGTGTTATATATGATAACCTGCCCCTTTCAATAAAGGTAGTTCCACACAAAAGTGAACTATTCCTTTAAAGCAGTGATTGAAGACCGGGGTAAAGGACCTATTCCTTACCTTCCTTTCTTCAATCACTTCACCGGATCCAGGACCAAAGGTAAGTTTAATTACATCACCCCATAGGAGGTCCCTGCCCCATAAGCTTACAATCTAGGTGGGTAACATGCAGATACAATGAATGGGTATAAGTGCTGTGCAAATAAAACAATAATAACTGTGCTGGTTACCAGATAGGTAGGATGTAAGGCTATTTAAACCTGCTTATTGAGGTTTCTTGACGTAGAGAGAGGTGAATAGAATTCCAGAAGATGGGAACCACGAGAGAAAAGGTTTAAGGCGAGAGGAAGTAGTATAGCATGGGGTCTGTACAGGAGCTGGTTCTGTGCTGAGCGGAGGGTACGGCAGGAACATATGGGACACTAGAGAGGAAAATATAAGGCAGAGAGCAGACGCGAAGGGATTTAATGTTAGAGCTGGATTTTGTATACATGCGCAGTTTAACGGGAGCCAGGTTGTTGTCCAATTTTGAAGGGTAACTCTGTCCCCACCACCTTTGTCCTGCCCAACTCCACCCCTCCTATCCATAGCCCCACCCACTCTGATGGTCCCTGGATATTAATGCACCTCCTATTGGTAAAATATATTATATAGAAGTTGCATGATCTATAGAACTTAAAGCAGAAGTCATGCACCTGTAAGTACACTAAATTATTTTTAAATTAGGTGGTACAAACAAAATCCTAAGGTTCTTATGCTTTTATATGGTTTTTATGCTTTTTATATCATTGCTTCTCAGATTTTTTCAGACAGTGCACACATGGCAAAGTAAATTTTTCTCGAGGCACAGCTGTGTACTTTGGAGTTACCCAGATTTTATGCACTTTACAGTGTATGTTGTTTCTATCATGTAGTGTGATGTTCACTACATTGAATGTGTTGAAATGTATCATAAATATATTTTATATGCAAAATAACAAAAAATGTAAGTTGTACTTGTAAAAAATGTACTAACTACCACATTCTGAGCACTTTGAAGTCACACTACTGTGCCCCAGCACACCCTTGAGAAACATCATTAACTCTTTTAACTCATGAAAACTTTTATCATTTCAATTGCTTGTCTTTGTGTTGTTTTGTGCTATTTCGTTGTAGACATAGTTGTTATGCTTTATATTCTGCTTCCTGTATTAAAAGAGAGAGAAATGTGCTGAGATATACAGTATGTTGGGTGTTTCTAATAGTTGGGTCTTACAGTCTGACATTCTTCTAAACACAGATGAACCAATATTCCATTGCAGTTTCTGGCCTAGTCAATGTACTTGAAACCCGTTCTATATAGAACTGCAAGTTTTTTCACAGCATGGCTTCCGGGATGTAACCCAAGCTGTGGTTAGCTGCCTCTTAGTATTGCTCTTACCGTCTCTGATAGAGGGGGCTGTCACTGACAGACAGCTACACCCCCCTCCCATAGACAGAAATCAATAATTCTGACCTTTAGCTGGCTGCCGAGGTCTGATTCACAGCACTGAGCTCCCCCTGCAACACAGAGACGCTCTCCTAATCATTGAATCAGCCTGACAGGCAGTTGAGGAGAACCCAGAAAGTGTGCAGCTTTACTGCTTACTTTTTTTAGCTTGCTCTCTGCTCATCCCCTTTATCTGCAGCACATTCCGTGTCTCTCTGTCCTTTATTTCTGTCTCTTATCTTTCTATTTTTCACAATGTCCTGTATGTGAAGTTTTCCTACAATGCATCCGTGCCCTCTGCATATACCTTTCCGCTATCTATCCTCTGCATGTCAGTATGGCCATTCCTCAACTCTCCTCACCCCCTCTCTCCCAGACCCCCTGAGACCTGCCAATACAATATTTCCATGACAACTACAATCTGAGGAAGAAAGTGCATTGTTTAAAGGGATCAGCTTTTGTCTGTGTAGAAATATTTATAGCTATATTGTGATTCAGTGATATTCTACTGAATAAACAAGACACATGCTCTTATAAATGTAGCCATTCGCTATTAGAAACTAATTACGCCAATCTCCATTCGGTCACATTCATCCAAACGGTGTCCGCTCTCAGTCTTAAAATAGGACAATATATTCCATTGACTACAGATCCATTAGCTAGTCTTTAAAATACTCATTATGCTTAGTGGATCCATATGTCTCCATCTTTATGGCCATCTGTAATGGGATACTGGAAATTCACATGGGGCTTATCTGTTATATTGGATGTCAAACCTTATTTATGAATGACATAATATGATGAGCATAGGGGAAAAGTTCAATCAGTGCCTCAGGTATAAGAAACCCTCATCCACCCATCAATGGTCTGTAGAATCACTTGCTCGGAGGGGCAAAGGCTACCAGAAATTACTGCAGTTTTTATCTAGAAGTACAACCTTGCTTCACTATGCTGCTGACTTCCTTTCTTTTCTATAGGGTAGCAAACTTTTGCAGTACTGCATTGAACCCACAATGCTCTAAATAAACAATGATACAACATCTTACAAGAGCATAAAGCTGATTTTAAGTGCAGTGTAGAAGATACTAGTGACATATCTTCCTAAATAGACACAATTTAAAGAACATAAGAGTGACCTTTGGATATTCTCTATGAAATAAGTCAATAAAAGGAGGTTGGTTACTCTTCAGGTCACCTCCAACCCAATATATTATCTAAGTATAAAAACAATGCAAACTAATGTGTGTTTAATCACTCTGTGGGTACTACCCCTTTAATATGTAAAGATTAGCCTCCTGTACACAGATTGAAAGATTTTTCACTAGATGAGACAGTTCAGTCACTTCTTCTTATCCCCCCCCAACCAAAGGAGAAGGGAATATTAGGAAAAAGGTTTTTGAAGCTGAACTGGATGAACTGTTGATGGCTCAAATCGGTCTGTGGTTGGCCCTCTGATTTGCATTTAGCTCATGGATACGGTAAAAACCTTTTATTAGGTAAAGCATTTTGTTAGGGCTACAATGGAAACTTGGAAATTACCCGACGTCTCTGTTTCTTATTTTCATGGGGACTCACCATTTTTGGATCCCACTCTCCTCTCTGGACCTCATTATGCAGACTGTACTGCTTCCCAGTCTTATAATACATCAAATCACAAATGCACCTGCACGCTCCAAAGCTCTGAAAAATTCTTGTTTATCACCCATATGTTAGATTCTCCAGCAACGTTTCGGGTGGACCTCCACCTTTTATTAAGCTTGGAGAGAAAGTGATCCAACAACCTTATATCCAGTGTGTCCTCTATTTTGTGGGCAGGACTAATCAATTAACACACAACTAGTGATTAACTATTAAATACTGTGTTCACATCCGTTTAAAAATTCAGTGATTATAATAAATAAAAAATTTAACAAATCATAGCTATATGAATTTTTTTTTTACTAATTTTTTTATTTATTTGTAATCAGTGTATTTTTAAACTGGTGTGAACAAGTAATTGAATAGTTAATCACTAGTTGTGTGTTAATTGATTAGTGATTTGATGTCTTATTTTCAGGGGTTGGGATAAGATATGCATACCCATATCTTTCCTTATTACACATTGAAACTTCTAAATTTAAAATGTAAAATTTGACTTTTTAAGGGATTCTAAGATACAGTATATCTGTGTAAAAATAACTAAAACCATAAGGCCATCCTTTTAAACCATTAAGGGTAGAGCATATCTACAACAATTTTTTTTTAAAATAAAATTCATGGGAAATCTGTTCTGTATCTGAGCTGAAGTACCATGATAGAGCAAACAGCATGGCAGCTTCGTATTAAGTGATGTAAAAAATAAAATAAATAACAGTGTTACAATTTCTTTTCTTATGAATATTATGATCTTATGAATTTATGAATAATAATCTATTTAATATCCAGTATTGTGAATATTATAATGATGATGTCATGGTATACATAGTCAACAAATGTTTAGGAGGAAAAGAGATCTATTACTTCCTAGTCTGGCCATGTTACATTCGAAAAACAATAACTTACACCAGACAAAGCCAGTGGATGTTTGTGCAGGCACCAAGGGCAGGAGAAAGCAATAGTGTAGCAATGACACGTTATTGATCAAGGTGTCCTATATATTACATCATTGGCTTATTAACGTTGGCAGCTTCCAATGAGATTTACAATAAAATATTACACTAATGACCATTACTACTACGTAGAATAAGTAGCAGATATGGCATACCATAAATGTCCTGGTAAGGAACAAAGCAAGGTCTAGCGTTAGCAGATCCCATGTTAAAGATGTTTCTATGGCTACTTTCAGTTAATGATTTAAAACCTCTTTACATTGAACTTCCACATTCATGGTTACCTAAAGCTTTCAATCGCTTCTCCTGCAGTTACTGGGGTTGGCTGTTCATTCTGTGTCTAACCAAAGGTATCAAAAGCATTAGATAGAGATAGTTATGATTCCGTATCAGTTATTTGCAGGTGGTCAGTAGCTTTGAAAGTAATGCTGCATATTGTTCTGGTTTTTCTCACGTGTCCTACACAAACACATCATCTGGCTGTGACCAGTGGCTTTTGACTTTCCAGTTTAGAATGAAGAAACCTCCATTAGGTTCTGTCTGTGCAGCTTTTTTTCTGTCCCATTTTTTTCTATGGACATTTAGCACTGGCGAAATTGTATCTCGTACATTATTATGGGAATTAATCAGACATGGCCCATGGTTATAATTGCCATCAAAAATGCGACTTTCAGACAATTCTCTTTATGTTCTATGAGAGGTGATGTGTCAGGCATTAGATACTGCTACATATCTGGAGGAAAGTTGCTCCACGTGACACGTGCAGTGATATCATTAGACACACTTCTAAAGATAGATACAGAATATTGGCCTAATGCCTTTTAGGATCAAAGAGTATTTATGGACATATTACAAGATTTCTGAATCTTTCGGGGAAATATCTGTGCTGGAACAATAAAAATAAAAACTGGCATTTAATGCAGGGGATATTTTGCTAATGACCCGTCATAGAATAGTGTATTAAACGTTATTTTACTGTCAGGAAACTAGAACCTTTCTAAATAATTCATTCTATTTGCGCAGCTTTGGAGATTCTGAACCCCCATGGTCCAACCCTGGCCTTGGGAATTAGTCATTATAATCTGCATAGATAAACACGTTTGTGGATGTGAGATGAATGTTAGTGGTGTGAGAAGCATAGACGGAATGGGAGTGTTGACAACACTTTAAAAAAGATGAACAAAAACCTCTGAGACCGTTTCACAGCAGGGAGAAAACTAAATTACAACATGAGCCAGCCAAGGAACACTATGAAATGATTGAGCTTTGTCCGGGTTGTGTTTGTCTAATTTACAACCCCCATACGAAAAACAGGACAAGTTAGGGAGAGGAAAGGCTGCAAAGTGTTACCAGAAAAGCTGGAGAGCTTTAGCACAGATCCATTGAGTCCGGTTAAAATAATAGTAGGTATTAGGGAGGGTTGGGCAGAGGTGAGTTGTGGGTTGTGTTGGACATACATTGATAGGATTCCAGGCACGGCTCTGCCAGTTTTTCATTCCACAGCGGCTGGCAGATGCCGGCATTGATTGCTCCATTTGTATTTCAACTCGCAGCCAAGAGGGCGGCTAAATGGGCGGAAGGCTAATCTGACATTTTTAAATCCTGATACTTAAAAACTCAATAGCCCCCAGGAGAACAGAGGGATCAATCTTTGTGATTGGGAAGCGAAACGGGGCTTAACTGTAGCTGTTAAATCATTCGGGATAGTTTAACTCATTCATTACACCGTGTCACATTTTGTCAGAATTTAAAAATGATAGCAATTAGATTAAAAAGGTTAGGGGCTGCTCAACATTTACTGGATATAAGAGTTTCCCTTGGCTCATTTAATGGCCCCTCTCGCTGTTGTATACAGTTCCATATAATGGCGCTCTGACAAATAAAATGGATGCTAAACTCAAATGCATAAATCAATGCAAATGTCATCATTAAAAAAAAGAAAACACACTAAGATGACCACAGTCGTGATTCGTTCCCAGGATTTATTCACATAACATGAATTTGAAACTCACAATTTATGTGGCTATAGAAAAAAATAATCACTCCTTGTCAACATTATAAACGAATACATGACTTACTCTGCAATGTTGCTAATGGGCAGGGAGTTTAGGGATGGATCACAGAGGTGTGGGTCTTTTCTATTTAATAGGTTGCACTTGTGTCCATGTATAAAAGATATGAGGTGAGCATAGCTGGAGCTAATTGTGTAGTTATCTGAACAGAAGAACTTCTTACAGGCTTAACAACCTGTAACCAATCAGCATACGAGAATCTTCACAATGCAAAGATTTAAAGAACCAACTCCAGACTGCAAATTAAGACCATGCATCTGACTTGCTTCATAATCTCACTGAGCCCAGTAATCCTATGGGTGAAATTATTAAAGCCTGAAATGTCATAATATTATAACTATTAAGATATAGAATTTCTGCACTTGGTTATAGCTGTATACTCCGTTTTATTGGTTTAAAAATTACCCAAGGGAACAGTCCAAAACATTGCACTTCGACAATCCTAAATGTGGCTTAACTGTGGAAAGCACCGTGGCACCATTCAGCTAGTGTTAGGCAGGGAGACTTATTTATTAATCTGTATAAAACAATGAAAAACACATAGGGCTCCCTGATCTCTTTTTACTCAACAAAAGGAATTGAGAGCCCCTAAACTTATTTCTTTATATTATATGACCGTTTTTGCTAGGCTGTATGTATTTTTTGGGGGAGATAAATATGGGAATTTAGTATATTATTGTATCTCGGGAAAAACCTGCAAAACAATTTGAAACATGCCACAGGTGGTAAATTTATACACATATACCCTTATACCGGGTACCAACGTTTCAATACTTAGTAATATAAACTAGAGAGCAGCACACCAAAATCTAATGAAGAGAACGTTCCGCCCAAAATATTGTGTTGAGGAGGTGTATGGGAAAAAGTTTTCTTAATGACTTTGGTGTACTACTCTCTATTTAGTATCTCAACACAAGTCCCAACAGGCTTACCCAAAGACAATAGAAAACATTCAGGTAGCAGCGGCACTCTGGATTATACTTACTTCCAAAGGTTATGGTTTACTTCTACTGTATCTACCCATTTATCTACACACAGACATGGATGGTTCCAATAACAGGTATACTGGGACCATACCGGAGGCCCAATGTTTGTGGGGCCCTCTCAAAAAGCAGTGCTATCTGGAATTAACCACATGCAACTGTCATCTCCATAACTTTAAAGCTTTAAAAATTTCTAGCCTTACATAACTACTGTACCTCTACTAACACAGACCCTATTTGTTAACTTTGTTAAGTTAACTGCACTGATGGATGTTTGGCGAGAAATGTAAACTTGCTATTCAGTACAGGCTACAGCACAGTTCTCTTTGTATGTTGACTTTATAATTGTAGCAACCCTCCCATGCTCCACTAAGGAAGGGTAGATGAATAGAAAAGGAGGAGGATACTACACATAGAAAAGGGGACATACTGAAATAGGAAGAAAGGTAGATAGAACACAGGGAGAAGGGGAGCAAATTGGAGAAAGAGATCTGAAGACGGATGGGGGGTTCTTTGAGCTGGTATGTTGGAAAGGAGGGCCTTACATGCTAGTTAGCCTAGGGCCTAGAATGTTGAGATCCATCCTTTCATTTGCCAGGCCACAGGGAGAGCCTGTGAACATTGGACCCTGCAACTCGATGACAAAAGATCAGCCACCAACAAAGGTAAATATAACTTCATTTTAACTGCCGATCCTGATACCTCATCGTCTTGAGACAAACCTTCAAGAAATACAAATAGAAAAGTCTACTGACATTAATTAGCTAACTGGGCTTTTTCATGGGAGAAAGAAACAAATAATATTATTTGCATCTCTGCTTGCCCATTTGCACCAATGCATGTTTCTGTATGTAATTGAAATATTAGTTTTGTAAGCTTAAGCATTCCTTTGGATAAAGTTGAGTGCTACACTTTAAAAATTAAATATAAAGATGAAGGTGCAATGTATCAAACTGCCAATATGTAGGCCTTCAATTTTCCCCAGCATCAATTTGCAAGAGTAAATTGAAATAAATATACCAGCCAATGTCTAGATGGATGTCTTTGCTGGTTAATGTTGTAGTGTCTTTTAAGAGCCTTTCTGGGAAAAAAATAACATTGTGTAAACTAGCGATGAAACCAGAAAGACTGCTTTTTCAACATTTTATGCCTCTTTCCCCTTTTAAACAGTGGTTTATAGTTGGAATTGTATCTTTTTAACAGTGATTGCTTTTCACAAATGAAAAATATAAGCCAAAACAAAACAATTCCGCCTGATCAGGATTGAAAAAGGACAACTAAAGTGTAAAAATAACTAGGACTATAACAAAGAACACATTACATTGTATTAATGCACCTACTTGATTGACATCAGCCCAATGACAGTGAAGATGTGTGGTTTTAAAGTTGTCCAATGGGGGCTGCCATCCTCGCTCCTCCTCCTGTAATTAATACTACACCTACCGGTACATTAGATTAGAAATAGTAATGTTCTTTATTGTACAATAACTGTGCATATGATTTTAAAAGAGCAAACTTGATCCTGTTTACACTGATATTTATGTAATGTGCAATGCGTTTCTAATTAGTGTACCAATTTAAAAGGAATGTTGGAGGGTATGCATAACAAAATAAATTATTATGCCTTTAATCAGACAGTAAGGGTTGGTAAGACCTGTAGTTCCATTAGGCAACAGAATGGAAGAGAGCTTTTCATTACTGAAAAATTCCTTTCTTAAATAACTTTTTCTTAAAGGGGTAATGTTGGAGGGTCTCTTTTCTATAAGTGTAATTATAAAGAAGCATGTTGAAGGGTATCTGTATCTATACGTTGTAACTATTAAAGGGGTAATTTGGAGGGTATATTGTTTCTATAAGTTGTAATTATTAATGGGGTAATGTTGAAGGGTATGTGTATCTACACGTATAACTATTAAAGGGGTATGTTAGAGGGTATATTGTTTCTATAAGTGTAATTATTAAAGAAGTAATGTTGAAGGGTATGTGTATCTATACGTGTAACTATTTAGGGTAATGTTGGAGGGTATATTGTTTCTATAACTGTAATTATTAAAGGCAGTGTTGAAGGTATATTGTTTCTATAAGTGTAATTATTAAAGAAGTATGTTGAAGGGTATGTGTATCTATACGTGTAACTATAAAGGGGAATGTTGGAGGGTATATTGTTTCTATAAGTGTAATTATTAAAGGGGAATGTTGGAAGGTATATTGTTTCTATAAGTGTAATTATAAAGGGTAATATTGAAGGGTATGTGTATCTTTACGTGTAGCTATTAAAGGGAAATGTTGAAGGTTATATTGTTTCTATAAGTGTATTATTAAAGAGGAATGTTGGAAGGTATTTTCTTCTATAAGTTTAATTATAAATGGGAATGTTTGAGGGTATATTGTTTCTATAAGTATAATTATTAAAGGAGTAATGTTGAAGGGTATATGTATCTATACATGTAACTATTTAAGGGGAATGTTGGAGGGTATATTGTTTCTATAAGTGTAATTATTAAAGGGGAATGTTTGGAGGGTATATTGTTTCTATAAGTGTAATTATTAAAGGGGAATGTTGAAATGTATATTGTTTCTATAAGTGTAAATTATTAAAGGGGTAATGTTGAAGGCTGTGTGTACTATATGTGTAACTTTTAAGGGAATGTTGGAGGGTATATTGTTTATATAGTGTATTATTAAAGGGGAATGTTGGAAGGTATATTGTTTCTATAAGTGTAATTATTAAAGGGGTAATATTGAAGGGTAAGTTGTATCTATACGTGTAGCTATTAAAGTGAAATGTTGAAGTTATATTGTTTCTATAAGTGATTATTAAAGAGGATTTTGGAGGTTATTTTCTTTCTATAAGTGTAATTATTAAATGGGAATGTTTGAGGGTATATGTTTCTATAAGTATAATTATTAAAGGGGTAATGTTGAAGGGTATATGTATCTATACATGTACTATTAAGGGGAATGTTGGAGGGTATATTGTTCTATAAGTGTAATTATTAAGGGAATGTTGGAAGGTATATTGTTTCTATAAGTGTAATTATTAAGGGGAATGTTGGAGGGTATATTGTTTCTATAAATGTAATTATTAAAGGGGAATGTTGAAATGTATATTGTTTCTATAAGTGTAAATTATTAAAGGGGTAATGTTGAAGGGTGTGTGTATCTATACGTATAACTTATAGAAACAATATACATTTCAACATTCCCCTTTAATAATTACATTTATAGAAACAATATACCCTCCAACATTCCCCTTTAATAATTACACTATTACACTTATAGAAACAATATACCTTCCAACATTCCCTTAATAATTACACTTATAGAAACAATATACCCTCCAACATTCCCCTTAATAGTACATGTAAGATACATATACCCTTCAACATTACCCCTTTAATAATTATACTTATAGAAACATATACCCTCAAACATTCCCATTTAATAATTACACTTATAGAAAGAAAATACACCTCCAAAATCCTCTTTAATAATACACTTATAGAAACAATATAACTTCAACATTTCACTTTAATAGCTACACGTATAGATACAACTACCCTTCAATATTACCCCTTTAATAATTACACTTATAGAAACAATATACCTTCCAACATTCCCCTTTAATAATACACTATATAAACAATATACCCTCCAACATTCCCTTAAAAGTTACACATATAGTACACACAGCCTTCAACATTACCCCTTTAATAATTTACACTTATAGAAACAATATACATTTCAACATTCCCCTTTAATAATTACACTTATAGAAACAATATACCCTCCAAACATTCCCCTTTAATAATTACACTTATAGAAACAATATACCCTCCAACATTCCCCTTAAATAGTTACATGTATAGATACATATACCCTTCAACATTACTCCTTTAATAATTATACTTATAGAAACAATATACCCTCAAACATTCCCATTTATAATTAAACTTATAGAAGAAAATACCTTCCAACATTCCTCTTTAATAATACACTTATAGAAACAATATAACCTTCAACATTTCCCTTTAATAGCTACACGTAAAGATACACATACCCTTCAATATTACCCTTTATAATTACACTTATAGAAACAATATACCTTCCAACATTCCCCTTTAATAATTACACTTATAGAAACAATATACCCTCCAACATTCCCCTTTATAGTTACACGTATAGATACACATACCCTTCAACATACTTCTTTAATAATTACACTTATAGAAACAATATACCTTCAACACTGCCTTTAATAATTACAGTTATAGAAACAATATACCCTCCAACATTACCCTAAATAGTTACACGTATAGATACACATACCCTTCAACATTACTTCTTTAATAATTACACTTATAGAAACAATATACCCTCTAACATACCCCTTTAATAGTTATACGTGTAGATACACATACCCTTCAACATTACCCCATTAATAATTACAACTTATAGAAACAATATACCCTCCAAATTACCCCTTTAATAGTTACAACGTATAGATACAGATACCCTTCAACATGCTTCTTTATAATTACACTTATAGAAACAGAGACCCTCCAACATTACCCCTTTAAGAAAAAGTTATTTAAGAAAGGAATTTTTCAGTAATGAAAAGCTCTCTTCCATTCTGTTGCCTAATGGAACTACAGGTCTTACCAACCCTTACTGTCTGATTAAAGGCATAATAATTTATTTTGTTATGCATACCCTCCAACATTCCTTTTAAATTGGTACACTAATTAGAAACGCATTGCACATTACATAAATATCAGTGTAAACAGGATCAAGTTTGCTCTTTTAAAATCATATGCACAGTTATTGTACAATAAAGAACATTACTATTTCTAATCTAATGTACCGGTAGGTGTAGTATTAATTACAGGAGGAGGAGCGAGGATGGCAGCCCCCATTGGACAACTTTAAAACCACACATCTTCACTGTCATTGGGCTGATGTCAATCAAGTAGGTGCATTAATACAATGTAATGTGTTCTTTGTTATAGTCCTAGTTATTTTTACACTTTAGTTGTCCTTTTTCAATCCTGATCAGGCGGAATTGTTTTGTTTTGGCTTATATTTTTCATTTGTGAAAAGCAATCACTGTTAAAAAGATACAATTCCAACTATAAACCACTGTTTAAAAGGGGAAAGAGGCATAAAATGTTGAAAAAGCAGTCTTTCTGGTTTCATCGCTAGTTTACACAATGTTATTTTTTTCCCAGAAAGGCTCTTAAAAGACACTACAACATTAACCAGCAAAGACATCCATCTAGACATTGGCTGGTATATTTATTTCAATTTACTCTTGCAAATTGATGCTGGGGAAAATTGAAGGCCTACATATTGGCAGTTTGATACATTGCACCTTCATCTTTATATTTAATTTTTAAAGTGTAGCACTCAACTTTATCCAAAGGAATGCTTAAGCTTACAAAACTAATATTTCAATTACATACAGAAACATGCATTGGTGCAAATGGGCAAGCAGAGATGCAAATAATATTATTTGTTTCTTTCTCCCATGAAAAAGCCCAGTTAGCTAATTAATGTCAGTAGACTTTTCTATTTGTATTTCTTGAAGGTTGTCTCAAGACGATGAGGTATCAGGATCGGCAGTTAAAATGAAGTTATATTTACCTTTGTTGGTGGCTGATCTTTTGTCATCGAGTTGCAGGGTCCAATGTTCACACAGGCTCTCCTGTGGCCTGGCAAATGAAAGGATGGATCTCAACATTCTAGGGCCTAGGCTAACTAGCATGTAAGGCCCTCCTTTCCAACATACCAGCTCAAAGAACCCCCCATCCGTCTTCAGATCTCTTTCTCCAATTTGCTCCCCTTCTCCCTGTGTTCTATCTACCTTTCTTCCTATTTCAGTATGTCCCCTTTTCTATGTGTAGTATCCTCCTCCTTTTCTATTCATCTACCCTTCCTTAGTGGAGCATGGGAGGGTTGCTACAATTATAAAGTCAACATACAAAGAGAACTGTGCTGTAGCCTGTACTGAATAGCAAGTTTACATTTCTCGCCAAACATCCATCAGTGCAGTTAACTTAACAAAGTTAACAAATAGGGTCTGTGTTAGTAGAGGTACAGTAGTTATGTAAGGCTAGAAATTTTTAAAGCTTTAAAGTTATGGAGATGACAGTTGCATGTGGTTAATTCCAGATAGCACTGCTTTTTGAGAGGGCCCCACAAACATTGGGCCTCCGGTATGGTCCCAGTATACCTGTTATTGGAACCATCCATGTCTGTGTGTAGATAAATGGGTAGATACAGTAGAAGTAAACCATAACCTTTGGAAGTAGATAATCCAGAGTGCCGCTGCTACCTGAATGTTTTCTATTGTCTTTGGGTAAGCCTGTTGGGACTTGTGTTGAGATACTAAATAGAGAGTAGTACACCAAAGTCATTAAGAAAACTTTTTCCCATACACCTCCTCAACACAATATTTTGGGCGGAACGTTCTCTTCATTAGATTTTGGTGTGCTGCTCTCTAGTTTATATTACTAAGTATTGAAACGTTGGTACCCGGTATAAGGGTATATGTGTATAAATTTACCACCTGTGGCATGTTTCAAATTGTTTTGCAGGTTTTTCCCGAGATACAATAATATACTAAATTCCCATATTTATCTCCCCCAAAAAATACATACAGCCTAGCAAAAACGGTCATATAATATAAAGAAATAAGTTTAGGGGCTCTCAATTCCTTTTGTTGAGTAAAAAGAGATCAGGGAGCCCTATGTGTTTTTCATTGTTTTATACAGATTAATAAATAAGTCTCCCTGCCTAACACTAGCTGAATGGTGCCACGGTGCTTTCCACAGTTAAGCCACATTTAGGATTGTCGAAGCTGCAATGTTTTGGACTGTTCCCTTGGGTAATTTTTAAACCAATAAAACGGAGTATACAGCTATAACCAAGTGCAGAAATTCTATATCTTAATAGTTATAATATTATGACATTTCAGGCTTTAATAATTTCACCCATAGGATTACTGGGCTCAGTGAGATTATGAAGCAAGTCAGATGCATGGTCTTAATTTGCAGTCTGGAGTTGGTTCTTTAAATCTTTGCATTGTGAAGATTCTCGTATGCTGATTGGTTACAGGTTGTTTAAGCCTGTAAGAAGTTCTTCTGTTCAGATAACTACACAATTAGCTCCAGCTATGCTCACCTCATATCTTTTATACATGGACACAAGTGCAACCTATTAAATAGAAAAGACCCACACCTCTGTGATCCATCCCTAAACTCCCTGCCCATTAGCAACATTGCAGAGTAAGTCATGTATTCGTTTATAATGTTGACAAGGAGTGATTATTTTTTTCTATAGCCACATAAATTGTGAGTTTCAAATTCATGTTATGTGAATAAATCCTGGGAACGAATCACGACTGTGGTCATCTTAGTGTGTTTTCTTTTTTTTAATGATGACATTTGCATTGATTTATGCATTTGAGTTTAGCATCCATTTTATTTGTCAGAGCGCCATTATATGGAACTGTATACAACAGCGAGAGGGGCCATTAAATGAGCCAAGGGAAACTCTTATATCCAGTAAATGTTGAGCAGCCCCTAACCTTTTTAATCTAATTGCTATCATTTTTAAATTCTGACAAAATGTGACACGGTGTAATGAATGAGTTAAACTATCCCGAATGATTTAACAGCTACAGTTAAGCCCCGTTTCGCTTCCCAATCACAAAGATTGATCCCTCTGTTCTCCTGGGGGCTATTGAGTTTTTAAGTATCAGGATTTAAAAATGTCAGATTAGCCTTCCGCCCATTTAGCCGCCCTCTTGGCTGCGAGTTGAAATACAAATGGAGCAATCAATGCCGGCATCTGCCAGCCGCTGTGGAATGAAAAACTGGCAGAGCCGTGCCTGGAATCCTATCAATGTATGTCCAACACAACCCACAACTCACCTCTGCCCAACCCTCCCTAATACCTACTATTATTTTAACCGGACTCAATGGATCTGTGCTAAAGCTCTCCAGCTTTTCTGGTAACACTTTGCAGCCTTTCCTCTCCCTAACTTGTCCTGTTTTTCGTATGGGGGTTGTAAATTAGAGCAAAACACAACCCGGACAAAGCTCAATCATTTCATAGTGTTCCTTTGGCTGGCTCATGTTGTAATTTAGTTTTCTCCCTGCTGTGAAACGGTCTCAGAGGTTTTTGTTCATCTTTTTTAAAGTGTTGTCAACACTCCCATTCCGTCTATGCTTCTCACACCACTAACATTCATCTCACATCCACAAACGTGTTTATCTATGCAGATTATAATGACTAATTCCCAAGGCCAGGGTTGGACCATGGGGGTTCAGAATCTCCAAAGCTGCGCAAATAGAATGAATTATTTAGAAAGGTTCTAGTTTCCTGACAGTAAAATAACGTTTAATACACTATTCTATGACGGGTCATTAGCAAAATATCCCCTGCATTAAATGCCAGTTTTTATTTTTATTGTTCCAGCACAGATATTTCCCCGAAAGATTCAGAAATCTTGTAATATGTCCATAAATACTCTTTGATCCTAAAAGGCATTAGGCCAATATTCTGTATCTTATCTTTAGAAGTGTGTCTATGATATCACTGCACGTGTCACGTGGAGCAACTTTCCTCCAGATATGTAGCAGTATCTAATGCCTGACACATCACCTCTCATAGAACATAAAGAGAATTGTCTGAAAGTCGCATTTTTGATGGCAATTATACCATGGGCCATGTCTGATTAATTCCCATAATAATGTACGAGATACAATTTCGCCAGTGCTAAATGTCCATAGAAAAAAAATGGGACAGAAAAAAAGCTGCACAGACAGAACCTAATGGAGGTTTCTTCATTCTAAACTGGAAAGTCAAAAGCCACTGGTCACAGCCAGATGATGTGTTTGTGTAGGACACGTGAGAAAAACCAGAACAATATGCAGCATTACTTTCAAAGCTACTGACCACCTGCAAATAACTGATACGGAATCATAACTATCTCTATCTAATGCTTTTGATACCTTTGCGTAGACACAGAATGAACAGCCAACCCCAGTAACTGCAGGAGAAGCGATTGAAAGCTTTAGGTAACCATGAATGGGAAGTTCAATGTAAAGAGGTTTTAAATCATTAACTGAAAGTAGCCATAGAAACATCTTTAACATGGGATCTGCTAACGCTAGACCTTGCTTTGTTCCTTACCAGGACATTTATGGTATGCCATATCTGCTACTTATTCTACGTAGTAGTAATGGTCATTAGTGTAATATTTTATTGTAAATCTCATTGGAAGCTGCCAACGTTAATAGCAATGATGTAATATATAGGGACACCTTGATCAATAACGTGTCATTGCTACACTATTGCTTTCTCCTGCCCTTGGTGCCTGCACAAACATCCACTGGCTTTGTCTGGTGTACAGTTATTGTTTTTCGAATGTAACATGGCCAGACTAGGAAGTAATAGATCTCTTTTCCTCCTAAACATTTGTTGACTATGGTATACCATGACATCATCATTATAATATTCACAATACTGGATATTAAATAGATTATTATCATAAATTCATAAGATCATAATATTCATAAGAAAAGAAATTGTAAACATGTTATTTATTTTATTTTTTACATCACTTAATACGAAGCTGCCATGCTGTTTGCTCTATCATGGTACTTCAGCTCAGATACAGAACAGATTTCCCATGAATTTTATTTTAAAAAAAAATTGTTGTAGATATGCTCTACCCTTAATGGTTTAAAAGGATGGCCTTATGGTTTTAGTTATTTTTACACAGATATATGTATCTTAGAATCCCTTAAAAAGTCAAATTTTACATTGTTAAATTTAGAAGTTTCAATGTGTAATAAGGAAAGATATGGGTATGCATATCTTATCCCAACCCCTGAAAATAAGACATCAAATCACTAATCAATTAACACACAACTAGTGATTAACTATTCAATTACTTGTTCACACCAGTTTAAAAATACACTGATTACAAATAAATAAAAAAATTAGTAAAAAAAAAATTCATATAGCTATGATTTGTTAAATTTTTTATTTATTATAATCACTGAATTTTTAAACGGATGTGAACACAGTATTTAATAGTTAATCACTAGTTGTGTGTTAATTGATTAGTCCTGCCCACAAAATAGAGGACACACTGGATATAAGGTTGTTGGATCACTTTCTCTCCAAGCTTAATAAAAGGTGGAGGTCCACCCGAAACGTTGCTGGAGAATCTAACATATGGGTGATAAACAAGAATTTTTCAGAGCTTTGGAGCGTGCAGGTGCATTTGTGATTTGATGTATTATAAGACTGGGAAGCAGTACAGTCTGCATAATGAGGTCCAGAGAGGAGAGTGGGATCCAAAAATGGTGAGTCCCCATGAAAATAAGAAACAGAGACGTCGGGTAATTTCCAAGTTTCCATTGTAGCCCTAACAAAATGCTTTACCTAATAAAAGGTTTTTACCGTATCCATGAGCTAAATGCAAATCAGAGGGCCAACCACAGACCGATTTGAGCCATCAACAGTTCATCCAGTTCAGCTTCAAAAACCTTTTTCCTAATATTCCCCTTCTCCTTTGGTTGGGGGGGGATAAGAAGAAGTGACTGAACTGTCTCATCTAGTGAAAAATCTTTCAATCTGTGTACAGGAGGCTAATCTTTACATATTAAAGGGGTAGTACCCACAGAGTGATTAAACACACATTAGTTTGCATTGTTTTTATACTTAGATAATATATTGGGTTGGAGGTGACCTGAAGAGTAACCAACCTCCTTTTATTGACTTATTTCATAGAGAATATCCAAAGGTCACTCTTATGTTCTTTAAATTGTGTCTATTTAGGAAGATATGTCACTAGTATCTTCTACACTGCACTTAAAATCAGCTTTATGTCTTGTAAGTATGTTGTATCATTGTTTATTTAGAGCATTGTGGGTTCAATGCAGTACTGCAAAAGTTTGTACCCTATAGAAAAGAAAGGAAGTCAGCAGCATAGTGAAGCAAGGTTGTACTTCTAGATAAAAACTGCAGTAATTTCTGGTAGCCTTTGCCCCTCCGAGCAAGTGATTCTACAGACCATTGATGGGTTGGATGAGGGTTTCTTATACCTGAGGCACTGATTGAACTTTTCCCCTATGCTCATCATATTATGTCATTCATAAATAAGGTTTGACATCCAATATAACAGATAAGCCCCATGTGAATTTCCAGTATCCCATTACAGATGGCCATAAAGATGGAGACATATGGATCCACTAAGCATAATGAGTATTTTAAAGACTAGCTAATGGGATCTGTAGTCAATGGAATATATTGTCCTATTTTTAAGACTGAGAGCGGACACCGTTTGGATGAATGTGACCGAATGGAGATTGGCGTAATTAGTTTCTAATAGCGAATGGCTACATTTATAAGAGCATGTGTCTTGTTTATTCAGAGAATATCACTGAATCACAATATAGCTATAAATATTTCTACACAGACAAAAGCTGATCCCTTTAAACAATGCACTTTCTTCCTCAGATTGTAGTTGTCATGGAAATATTGTTTGGCAGGTCTCAGGGGGTCTGGGAGAGAGGGGGTGAGGAGAGTTGAGGAATGGCCATACTGACATGCAGAGGATAGATAGCGGAAAGGTATATGCAGAGGGCACGGATGCATTGTAGGAAAACTTCACATACAGGACATTGTGAAAAATAGAAAGATAAGAGACAGAAATAAAGGACAGAGAGACACGGAATGTGCTGCAGATAAAGGGGATGAGCAGAGAGCAAGCTAAAAAAAGTAAGCAGTAAAGCTGCACACTTTCTGGGTTCTCCTCAACTGCCTGTCAGGCTGATTCAATGATTAGGAGAGCGTCTCTGTGTTGCAGGGGGAGCTCAGTGCTGTGAATCAGACCTCGGCAGCCAGCTAAAGGTCAGAATTATTGATTTCTGTCTATGGGAGGGGGGTGTAGCTGTCTGTCAGTGACAGCCCCCTCTATCAGAGACGGTAAGAGCAATACTAAGAGGCAGCTAACCACAGCTTGGGTTACATCCCGGAAGCCATGCTGTGAAAAAACTTGCAGTTCTATATAGAACGGGTTTCAAGTACATTGACTAGGCCAGAAACTGCAATGGAATATTGGTTCATCTGTGTTTAGAAGAATGTCAGACTGTAAGACCCAACTATTAGAAACACCCAACATACTGTATATCTCAGCACATTTCTCTCTCTTTTAATACAGGAAGCAGAATATAAAGCATAACAACTATGTCTACAACGAAATAGCACAAAACAACACAAAGACAAGCAATTGAAATGATAAAAGTTTTCATGAGTTAAAAGAGTTAATGATGTTTCTCAAGGGTGTGCTGGGGCACAGTAGTGTGACTTCAAAGTGCTCAGAATGTGGTAGTTAGTACATTTTTTACAAGTACAACTTACATTTTTTGTTATTTTGCATATAAAATATATTTATGATACATTAACACATTCAATGTAGTGAACATCACACTACATGATAGAAACAACATACACTGTAAAGTGCATAAAATCTGGGTAACTCCAAAGTACACAGCTGTGCCTCGAGAAAAATTTACTTTGCCATGTGTGCACTGTCTGAAAAAATCTGAGAAGCAATGATATAAAAAGCATAAAAACCATATAAAAGCATAAGAACCTTAGGATTTTGTTTGTACCACCTAATTTAAAAATAATTTAGTGTACTTACAGGTGCATGACTTCTGCTTTAAGTTCTATAAGATCATGCAACTTCTATATAATATATTTTACCAATAGGAGGTGCATTAATATCCAGGGACCATCAGAGTGGGTGGGGCATGGATAGGAGGGGTGGAGTTGGGCAGGACAAAGGTGGTGGGGACAGAGTTACCCTTCAAAAATTGGACAACAACCTGGCTCCCGTTAAACTGCGCATGTATACAAAATCCAGCTCTAACATTTAAATCCCTTCGCGTCTGCTCTCTGCCTTATATTTTCCTCTCTAGTGTCCCATATGTTCCTGCCGTACCCTCCGCTCAGCACAGAACCAGCTCCTGTACAGACCCCCATGCTATACTACTTCCTCTCGCCTTAAACCTTTTCTCTCGTGGTTCCCATCTTCTGGAATTCTATTCACCTCTCTCTACGTCAAGAAACCTCAATAAGCAGGTTTAAATAGCCTTACATCCTACCTATCTGGTAACCAGCACAGTATATTATTGTTTTATTTGCACAGCACTTATACCCATTCCATTGTATCTGCATGTTACCCACCTAGATTGTAAGCTCTATGGGGCAGGGACCTCCTATGGGGTGATGTAATTAAACTTACCTTTGGTCCTGGATCCGGTGAAGTGATTGAAGAAAGGAAGGTAAGGAATAGGTCCTTTACCCCGGTCTTCAATCACTGCTTTAAAGGAATAGTTCACTTTTGTGTGGAACTACCTTTATTGAAAGGGGCAGGTTATCATATATAACACCAAACAGTGAGATTCAATAAAAGTTCTTATTGTTAAATATGATAAATGATAATTCATTTTAAAGATAAGAACTTTTAATGAATAACCATGAAAGTTTTTTTACAATTCATGTTTATTATTAAGTTAATTTTAATTTAATTTGTTATTAATTTAATTTCATTTTGCTAGATATTTTTTATGCTGTTTGATGTATTTTACTTATACTGTACTACTATCAGAATGCGAAAGCAAGATAAAGCAAATGTGAGTTAAAACAACTTCCTGCCACTCTGAAAGAAGTGGGATAGATCAGGAGGTGCAGGAGACTTGCATTGGAATTGCTTTTTACAACATTGTCAGGTTTACAGAGTTTCTTCGTAAGGGAAGGAAATGGGATTTAAGTTTTATAATACTATGTAGCTGGTGACTATTATATAGGGGATAATGTACCCCACTGTAAATTATAAAGATATTATAAGTCACCAAGGAGTTCCGTGACCATATAAAAGCACGAGGCCGCAGGCCGAGTGCCGTTTTATACAGGGTGCGAACTCCGAGGTGACTTATAATATCCTATGAATTTTCAGTAGGGGGGTACATATCTATTATAACCCACCCCCCTTCCATGCAGGATCCCTTGCAGGATTGTGCAGTCCCAACATTATCTATTTAATATACAAGTTCACAGGCTAACAACCCCTCTTCCAAGAACCAACTACCCTTTACTTTCATTAGGTTCACAGACCCCCTTTGTCAGTTGACATATACACCATCCTCTGTTTTCAGCCTCTGCAGTCTCTGGATTCAATAGTTTCCTCCCCCTGTGTGTGCAGTGTGTGGGTCAGCAGGATTACAGTCACCTGGCTTCCTTGCAGCTCTTTTAAGACCACACCCCCTCTGTCCTCCTGGATTCCCGACACAGCAGATCAGCAGCTGCGAGACCTAATGAGACCACCCACTGCTCAATCTCGTAACTTGACACTCTTTAAGGACTACACCCCCTCTGCTCCTCCTGGATTCCCCGACACACGCTACACATTCCTTCAGGACCGGCACTTTGTGAACCATATTGAAGGTAAGTTCTGTTACATGGGGCACTTCCGTGTTATAATCGGTGCGCTACTACGGTAGTAGTGCGCCTTATAGGGATATTCTTTACAGTTTAGCCCCATAGGAATCAACAGGAGGGGTGGGTTATAGGATATTACACCGAGAGGGAGTTCCCTGACCATAAAAAAGACACAGGCCGTAAGACCGAGTTTCTTTTATACAGGTCAGGGAACTCCGAGGTGAAGTAAATCCGTTATATTATTCTATAGGCAGCGTATTATTCCATATAAACATAAGGTAAAAAAAAAAGAAAAAATCCAGCACAGACATTCTGTCTCCCCCTCCTGTTCCCTCTCCTTTTATTAGTAATATAGTTAGAAGCCTGTTTTTGTAAATACAAATGTTAAAGGGTATGTCACCTATTTTTTAATATAGTATTCCCCCTGTCCCCCGCCCCAACGCTAGTTTTTATTCTTAGAAAGTGCCCCCAAACTCTACTTACCTCCCTCTTTCCCCCGCTGCCGTGCGGCCCTCTGCTTGCGAGAAAATGCAAGCAGAGGGGCTTGAACGGCAGTCGCGTCTGTGATGGCTGAGCGGCAGCCAATCACGGACGCGGTTCGGTCATTCAGTGCAGCCGGAGAAGGAGGAAGAGGGGAGGAAGTAATGTTCGGGGCACTTTCTAAAAATAAAAATGTAGAGCGTTGGGGCTGGGGGGACAGGGGGAATACTATATCTAAAGCAATTTACATAGGGGAGGGAATCTAAGAGGGAGGGAGGGGGAGAAGGGGCTGCAGTACGCATGCCAAACTTAAACCAGAGGCCAGGTAGGAGGCAGAGTCCTGCTATCCTCCTGGTGGGAGTTTTTGGGACTTTGGGGGGGTGCACGAGAGAGAACCATGGAGCTGGATGTGAGGTAAGATTAAATACACACTACATGATGGGGCCAGTAGTTGGGGGATTATAGTTGGGGGTGGACATGCCCTTTAACTGCCGTTTGTACTTAAAACTAAAAGAAGAGACTAAACATTGTCTCTGACCCGGTCCAGTTCCGGTCGTTTCAGGACTGAATGAATTATGGGCAGATAGGAGCAGCGAGCGCATTCATGTGAGTATAAGTGACTTGGCTTCTCCCTCATCTGCACAGCAATTCATTCAGTCAATGAAACGAACCAGAAGGACGGGTCAGAGACAATGTTTAGTCCTCTTTTTTAGTTGAAGTACAAATGGCAGTTAACTATTTGTATTTACAAAAACAGGCTTTTCATCTACATAATAATACAGGCAGGGAGAGAGAAAGGGGAGTGCAGTGGTATACAGGAAGTCACTCAGTGACCTCATTGGTGACTGATTATATAGATTCTACCATGCACTCGTCATTGAAATGCAGACCTTTATGTATTAATAATTATACAGTGTATATAAGGATATTAGCCTCCGAGGAGTTCCATGACCATATAGAAGCACAAGGCCGCAGCTTTTATACAGGCCATGGAACTCCAAGGTGAAGTAAATCCGTATATTACACTGTAGGTAGCGTATTATTTCTTATAAACATAAGGCCAGCCAAACCCCCCCCCCCTCATTACCACCTTCTCTCCCCCTTCCTATTAGTCATTTATATGGAATCCCTGTTTAATGTATAAAAAGTTAATTACTGTTTTATTGTAAAAGAGAAAGAAGGAGCAAACATTGTCAAGAATAAATCTGGCTTCCTACATAAATGACTAATACAGGGATGGGGAGACAGTGGGAGGGGCAGTGGGGAGACAGGAAGTCACTGATTGTAATATAGACAGTGATTGTAATATAGATTCTCGCCACTGCACCTCCCCATTGAAATGCCTAGCCTTAGTATATATTCAAATAATATCCAAATATGCCGTTCATGGTTATCAACCAGTATTCCAGTCACAAGCCTGGGATTGGCCATATGCACTAGGACTAATAGCTATAATCGCTAATGACTGCATGCATTTTAATATTGGTGTAACAAGAGGTGTGGGTATCTATAAGAGAAATCTCTACATTGTAACTTGCATCATCCTTTATTAAGAACTTGAGATCCAGTCTTTAAGACTGAATGATATTAGTGATTAATGTCTTTTTTTCATTGCACCTATACTAATGGAATTGAACATAATCATGGAGAGTTATTAAGTATATATCCAATCTATGCAACAATCAGCTGCAAGTGTGTGTATGCTGCATGTTACTGGATGTAAAGTTGGTTCACCATTATAAACCTAAACTTGGTTTGAAGTTTTGGTTTGAGGTTTAAGACCCAGTCGTAGGCTACACACAACTGAATCTGACAAAAAAATCTACCTTCAACCAAATGCATCCATTTTTTTTCTTAGTCTTCCCCCAAAGTGTCTCCATCTAAAACTGTAAAGAATGTCAAATATTGGAAATCATTGGAATATGTGTCCTTTAAATACCCTTTCGCTTTTAACTTCTCAATCCTGATTGCCCATTGATTACTTCTGTTTACACTGACAAGTTTATTAAAACAAACCAGAACAAAAGTTACCGTTTTTACCTTTTATATAAGTTAGACCTTATTTAACCCACTGGTGTCTTTGTACAAATCATTGTGTAAATAAAGTTGATCCCCCCCCCGAATAATTTCCCTTGATAACGTACGCCACTCCATGATCCAGGCAATCTAATGAGGGAATTGATACCATTGCCCCTCCAGCAAATAATAATTAACAAACTGATTTCCATGATGCTAGGAAACTAATTAAAGTTCAATTACAAGATGTTATTATAACATAAAATCACAACTAGTAATAGCCTGTGCACATGTGCATTATTAAGAATCTAAAATATCAAATGAACAAAAAAAATATCAGTGGATTGAGGAATGAGTCAAATAAGAACATTTTCTCAGAATACTGTTTAGAACCTTGTAGAAATGAAGGTTCTATGCAGCTTTATGTATTATATATTCAGTCCCAGATTCTTTAGGAGAACTTAAGTTAAATATAAAGTAGCAGAGTAGATTCTGTAATCCTAACTAGTATATTGCTTTTAAGAACAGTAGAGTATAGTTCATTAAGGGAAACTTTACTAGAGTTAAAATATTTATTTGACGTGGCATTTACTTCACCCCCATCCCATGGGAATGAAAGGGGCCTCAGGACATGTCATTTACTGATGTGAAACGTCTGGTGTGTATCTGGGTCTGTGAGATAGAAGATTGCAGAAATAAAAACAATGCAGCGGGAAAACGCAATCTTAGTTTTAATCATGTAGATTGCAAAATGTTTGTGACTCAAAAGACAGAAGAATGTGGTCATTGGGATTAATCCTTGTAGCTATACTCATTTACAAGGCTAAGATAAGTTTGTAAAACGAGGATTTGACCATTTTCATTCAGAAGATCAAGATTACGATGCCTCTCAGTAGTGATTGTATTATCTCATGACTTTTCCTTACCCATAAGCTACAATGGAAGCAATAATTGTTAGAGAAGAAGCTGCCTGTTTTCGGGGGATGACCAGCTTCTAAGCCATAGCAAAACATTCATTTATTTCCTTATTCATAAGGGCTGATGGACATGTCTCCCATGTCTATCGTCCCCTTTCATCCTATTGGTTGGCCAGTTAACCAGGAATTTATATTACTTCATATGCCAAAATACATCAATATATTGTGAAAAAATGTTCTGTCCAGTCCATTAAACATAATGGGGGAACAGTAAACAGCCTCTTTAAATGTCTGATAGATAGTTTACTATATTTACTTCTAAGCTAATAAAAAGGAAACGCAGCTCCCTGTATGGAAACACAAACATCAAATTTATTCCATTCTGCATATATACAGAAATAGATTTGTCTCCACTTTCCTTAACTCTTTAGTGTTTCCTCTTGGGCTCTTTCTCAGTCATGTTAAAAAGACTGACAGGTGGGGGCATTGTGTTGAGACTACGGGGGTTTCAGGATAAGCTGTAGGAAGAGGATGGATTTAGAGATGAGCTGTGACAGACAGGAGAACAGGTCCTTGGAGGGGCAATGAGAAACCACAATGTAAATGAGAAAGAGGCAGATATTGACTTGAGACGCCAAGATGTGGCAATGCTTTTTACTCTTTCCCCAAGCACGTCAAGGGATGTCTTTAATTCAAGACGTGCGCCTTGTACCTGGGCACTACTGAGAAATAGAGACATAAAATCAGTGACAGACGCAGAGGAGAAGATAAAGGCAGGAAAGAAAATGAGAGAAAGAAAGCCCCCTTGTTTGCATTAATGATGGCAGCTAAAATGTTCATCTCAAAGCATAATTAAGGTTTTTCTCAAGGTTACGGGGAGTTCAGAGGTGCCCAATGTGTATATTCTTCAAATAAAATGCTACATTGCTGAATCCTTTAAAAAATATATTATATGATTTTTGACGGTCTATGTAGCATAATTAAGAAATAATATCAATGAATTTAAATGGTTTTTAAATAAAACAGCCTTTTCACCAACTACCACAGGCTTGTATACGAGGAACAAAATGTTAAAGTCCATTGTCATTTCATTACTCTTTTAAAAAGAACTGGTACAGAAAACCCGCACATGGATTTTAAAACAAGGTTAACCCTCTCTGCATAATCACTTCAAACTTCAGCATACTCTCCAAAATTTCCTTATATGTACACATATAGAAACAACATGGTGCAGAGCCACAGGGGGAGCATAATAAAGTAAAATCTGATCTTGGCACAGCCCTGTGCAACAATTCCAACCATAGTGTCCTATTTAACAAGGTGAGGTTGTTTAGTTGATCACAGATCCTGTTGGTACATATAAGCTTTTCAATTGTATCTATAATTTCAGGTCTTTTTTTCAAAATAACGCTAGTGTAAATTATTAAAGGGGTAATGTTGAAGGGTGTGTGTATCTATACGTATAACTATTAAAGGGGAATGTTGGAGGGTATATTGTTTCTATAAGTGTACACTTATAGAAACAATATACCCTCCAACATTCCCCTTTAATAGTTACACGTATAGATACACATACCCTTCAACATTACTTCTTTAATAATTACACTTATAGAAACAATATACCTTCCAACACTGCCTTTTAATAATTACAGTTATAGAAACAATATACCCTCCAACATTACCCTTAAATAGTTACACGTATAGATACACATACCCTTCAACATTACTTCTTTAATAATTACACTTATAGAAACAATATACCCTCCAACATTACCCCTTTAATAGTTATACGTGTAGATACACATACCCTTCAACATTACCCCATTAATAATTACACTTATAGAAACAATATACCCTCCAACTTTACCCCTTTAATAGTTACACGTATAGATACAGATACCCTTCAACATTGCTTCTTTAATAATTACACTTATAGAAACAAGATACCCTCCAACATTACCCCTTTAAGAAAAAGTTATTTAAGAAAGGAATTTTTCAGTAATGAAAAGCTCTCTTCCTATCTGTTGCCTAATGGCTGAACTACAGGTCTTACCAACCCTTACTGTCTGATTAAAGGCATAATAATTTATTTTGTTATGCATACCCTCCAACATTCCTTTTAAATTGGTACACTAATTAGAAACGCATTGCACATTACATAAATATTCAGTGTAAACAGGATCAAGTTTGCTCTTTTAAAATCCATATGCACAGTTATTGTACATATAAAGAACATTACTATTTCTAATCTAATGTACCGGTAGGTGTAGTATTAATTACAGGAGGAGGAGCGAGGATGGCAGCCCCCATTGGACAACTTTAAAACCACACATCTTCACTGTCATTGGGCTGATGTCAATCAAAGTAGGTGCATTATATACAATGTAATGTGTTCTTTGTTTATAGTCCTAGTTATTTTTACACTTTAGTTGTCCTTTTTCAAATCCTGATCAGGCGGAATTGTTTTGTTTTGGCTTATATTTTTCATTTGTGAAAAGCAATCACTGTTAATTAATAGATACAATTCCAACTATAAACCACTGTTTAAAAGGGGAAAGAGGCATAAAATGTTGATAAAAAGCAGTCTTTCTGGTTTCATCGCTAGTTTACACAATGTTATTTTTTTCCCAGAAAGGCATCTTAAAAGACACTACAACATTAACCAGCAAAGACATCCATCTAGACATTGGCTGGTATATTTATTTCAATTTACTCTAGCAAATTGATGCTGGGGAAAATTGAAGGCCTACATATTGGCAGTTTGATACATTGCACCTTCATCTTTATATTTAATTTTTAAAGTGTAGCACTCAACTTTATCCAAAGGAATGCTTAAGCTTACAAAACTAATATTTCAATTACATAACAGAAACATGCATTGGTGCAAATGGGCAAGCAGAGATGCAAATAATATTATTTGTTTCTTTCTCCCATGAAAAAGCCCAGTTAGCTAATTAATGTCAGTAGACTTTTCTATTTGTATTTCTTGAAGGTTTGTCTCAAGACGATGAGGTATCAGGATCGGCAGTTAAAATGAAGTTATATTTACCTTTGTTGGTGGCTGATCTTTTGTCATCGAGTTGCAGAAGTGACTTCACGCAGCTCCATCTGAACATACTGTCCCTCCAGTGATTGGACCAGCAATAGGGTCCAATGTTCACAGGCTCTCCCTGTGGCCTGGCAAATGAAAGGATGGATCTCAACATTCTAGGCCCTAGGCTAACTAGCATGTAAGGCCCTCCTTTCCAACATACCAGCTCAAAGAACCCCCCATCCGTCTTCAGATTCTCTTTCTCCAATTCTGCTCCCCTTCTCCCTGTGTTCTATCTACCTTTCTTCCTATTTCAGTATGTCCCCTTTTCTATCTGTACTAGTCATCCTCCTCCTTTTCTATTCATCTACCCTTCCTCAGTGGAGCATGGGAGGGTTGCTACAATTATAAAGTCAACATACAAAAGATAACTGTGCTGTAGCCTGTACTGAATAGCAAGTTTACATTTCTCGCCAAACATCCATCAGTGCAGTTAACTTAACAAAGTTAACAAATAGGGTCTGTGTTAGTAGACGTACAGTAGTTATGTAAAGGCTAGAACTTTTTAAAGCTTTAAAGTTATGGAGATGACAGTTTGCATGTGGTTAATTCCAGATAGCACTGCTTTTTGAGAAGGGCCCCACAAACATTGGGCCTCCATGGTATGGTCCCAGTATACCTGTTATTGGAACCATCCATGTCTGTGTGTAGATAAATGGGTAGATACAGTAGAAGTAAACCATAACCTTTGGAAGTAATAATCCAGAGTGCCGCTGCTACCTGAATGTTTTCTATTGTCTTTGGGTAAGCCTGTTGGGACTTGTGTTGAGATACTAAATAGAGAGTAGTACACCAAAGTCCATTAAGAAAACTTTTTTCCCATACACCTCCTCAACACAATATTTTGGGCGGAACGTTCTCTTCATTAGATTTTGGTGGGCTGCTCTCTAGTTTATATTACTAAGTATTGAAACGTTGGTACCCTGGTATAAGGGTATATGTGTATAAATTTACCACCTGTGGCATGTTTCAAATTGTTTTGCAGGTTTTTCCCGAGATACAATAAATATACTAAATTCCCATATTTATCTCCCCCAAAAAATACATACAGCCTAGCAAAAACGGTCATATAATATAAAGAAATAAGTTTAGGGGCTCTCAATTCCTTTTGTTGAGTAAAAAGAGATCAGGGAGCCCTATGTTGTTTTTCATTGTTTTAATCAGATTAATAAATAAGTCTCCCTGCCTTTTAACACTAGCTGAATGGTGCCACGGTGCTTTCCACAGTTAAGCCACATTTAGGATTGTCGAAGCTGCAATGTTTTGGACTGTTCCCTTGGGTAATTTTTAAACCAATAAAACGGAGTATACAGCTATAACCAAGTGCAGAAATTCTATAATCTTAATAGTTATAATATTATGACATTTTACAGGCTTTAATAATTTCACCCATAGGATTACTGGGCTCAGTGAGATTATGAAGCAAGTCAGATGCATGGTCTTAATTTGCAGTCTGGAGTTGGTTCTTTAAATCTTTGCATTGTGAAGATTCTCGTATGCTGATTGGTTACAGGTTGTAAGAAGTTCTTCTGTTCAGATAACTACACAATTAGCTCCAGCTATGCTCACCTCATATCTTTTATACATGGACACAATGTGCAACCTATTAAATAGAAAAGACCCACACCTCTGTGATCCATCCCTAAACTCCCTGCCCATTAGCAACATTGCAGAGTAAGTCATGTTATTCGTTTATAATGTTGACAAGGAGTGATTATTTTTTTCTATAGCCACATAAATTGTGAGTTTCAAATTCATGTTATGTGAATAAATCCTGGGAACGAATCACGACTGTGGTCGTCTATAGTGTGTTTTCTTTTTTTTAATGATGACATTTGCATTGAATTTTATGCATTTGAGTTTAGCATCCATTTTATTTGTCAGCGCGCCATTATATGGAACTGTATACAACAGCGAGAGGGGCCATTAAATGAGCCAAGGGAAACTCTTATATCCAGTAAATGTTGAGCAGCCCCTAACCTTTTTAATCTAATTGCTATCATTTTTAAAATATCTGACAAAAATGTGACACGGTGTAATGAATGAGTTAAACTATCCCGAATGATTTAACAGCTACAGTTAAGCCCCGTTTCGCTTCCCAATCACAAAGATTGATCCCTCTGTTCTCCTGGGGGCTATTGAGTTTTTAAGTATCAGGATTTAAAAATGTCAGATTAGCCTTCCGCCCATTTAGCCCGCCCTCTCTGGCTGCGAGTTGAAATACAAATGGAGCAATCAATGCCGGCATCTGCCAGCCGCGTGTGGAATGAAAAACTGGCAGAGCCGTGCCTGGAATCCTATCAATGTATGTCCAACACACCCACAACTCACCTCTGCCCAACCCTCCCTAATATCCTACTATTATTTTAACCGGACTCAATGGATCTGTGCTAAAGCTCTCCAGCTTTTCTGGTAACACTTTGCAGCCTTTCCCTCTCCCTAACTTGTCCTGTTTTTCGTATGGGGGTTGTAAAGTTTAGACAAAACACAACCCGGACAAAGCTCAATCATTTCATAGTGTTCCTTTGGCTGGCTCATGTTGTAATTTAAGTTTTCTCCCCTGCTGTGAAACGGTCTCAGAGGTTTTTGTTCATTTTCTTTTTAAAGTGTTGTCAACACTCCCATTCCGTCTATGCTTCTCACACCACTAACATTCATCTCACATCCACAAACGTGTTTATCTATGCAGATTATAATGACTAATTCCCAAGGCCAGGGTTGGACCATGGGGGTTCAGAATCTCCAAAGCTGCGCAAATAGAATGAATTATTTAGAAAGGTTCTAGTTTCCTGCACAGTAAAATAACGTTTAATAACACTATTCTATCTGACAGGGTCATTAGCAAAATATCCCCTGCATTAAATGCCAGTTTTTATTTTTATTGTTCCAAGCACAGATATTTCCCCGAAAGATTCAGAAAATCTTGTAATATGTCCATAAATTACTCTTTGATCCTAAAAGGCATTAGGCCAATATTCTGTATCTTTATCTTTAGAAGTGTGTCTAATGATATCACTGCACGTGTCACGTGGAGCAACTTTCCTCCAGATATGTAGCAGTATCTAATGCCTGACACATCACCTCTCATAGAACATAAAGAGGAATTGTCTGAAAGTCGCATTTTTAGATGGCAATTATACCCATGGGCCATGTCTGATTAATTCCCATAATAATGTACGAGATACAATTTCGCCAGTGCTAAATGTCCATAGAAAAAAATGGGACAGAAAAAAAGCTGCACAGACAGAACCCTAATGGAGGTTTCTTCATCTAAACTGGAAAGTCAAAAGCCACTGGTCACAGCCAGATGATGTGTTTGTGTAGGACACGTGAGATAAAACCAGAACAATATGCAGCATTACTTTCAAAGCTACTGACCACCTGCAAATAACTGATACGGAATCATAACTATCTTCTATCTAATGCTTATTGATACCTTTGGCTTAGACACAGAATGAACAGCCAACCCCAGTAACTGCAGGAGAAGCGATTGAAAGCTTTAGGTAACCAGTGAATGTGAAGTTCAATGTAAAGAGGTTTATAAATCATTAACTGAAAGTAGCCATAGAAACATCTTAACATGGGATCTGCTAACGCTAGACCTTGCTTTGTTCCTTACCAGGATCATTTATTGGTATGCCATATCTGCTACTTATTCTACGTAGTAGTAATGGTCATTAGTGTAAATATTTTATTGTAAATCTTCATTGGAAGCTGCCAACGTTAATAAGCCAATGATGTAATATATTAGTGACACCTTGATCAATAACGTGTCATTGCTACACTATTGCTTTCTCCCTGCCCTTGGTGCCTGCACAAACATCCACTGTCTTTGTCTGGTGTACAGTTATTGCTTTTTCGAATGTAACATGGCCAGACTAGGAAGTAATAGATCTCTTTTCCTCCTAACATTTGTTGACTATGTTATACCATGACATCATCATTATAATATTCACAATACTGGATATTAAATAGATTTATTATTCATAAATAATTCATAAGATTCATAATAATTCATAAGAAAAGAAATTGTAACACCTGTTATTTATTTTATTTTTTTACATCACTTAATACGAAGCTGCCATGCTGTTTGCTCTATCATGGTACTTCAGCTCAGATACAGAACAGATTTCCCCATGAATTTTATTTTAAAAAAAATTGTTGTAGATATGCTCTACCCTTAATGGTTTAAAAGGATGGCCTATGGTTTTAGTTATTTTTACACAGATATACTGTATCTTAGAATCCCTTAAAAAGTCAAATTTTACATTGTTTAAATTTAGAAGTTTCAATGCTGTAATAAGGAAAGATATGGGTATGCATATCTTATCCCTAACCCCATGCAAATAAGACATCAAATCACTAATCAATTAACACACAACTAGTGATTAACTATTCAATTACTTTGTTCACACCAGTTTAAAAATACACTGATTACAAATAAATAAAAAAATTAGTAAATTAAAAAAATTCATATAGCTATGATTTGTTAAATTTTTTATCTATTTATAATCACTGAATTTTTAAACGGATGTGAACACAGTAATTTAATAGTTAATCACTAGTTGTGTGTTAATTGATTAGTCCTGCCCACAAAATAGAGGACACACTGGATATAAGGTTGTTGTGATCACTTTCTCTCCAAGCTTAATAAAAGGTGGAGGTCCACCCGAAACGTTGCTGGAGAGATCTAACATATGGGTGAATAAACAAGAATTTTTCAAAGAGCTTTGGAGCGTGCAGGTGCATTTTTGTGATTTGATGTATTATAAGACTGGGAAGCAGTACAGTCTGCATAATGACGGTCCAGAGAGGAGAGTGGGATCCAAAAATGTGTGAGTCCCCATGAAAATAAGAAACAGAGACGTCTGGGTAATTTCCAAGTTTCCATTGTAGCCCTAACAAAATGCTTTACCTAATAAAAGGTTTTTACCGTATCCCATGAGCTAAATGCAAAATCAGAGGGCCAACCACAGACCGATTTGAGCCATCAACAGTTCATCCAGTTCAGCTTCAAAAAACCTTTTTCCTAATATTCCCCTTCTCCTTATGTTGGGGGGGACTAAGAAGAAGTGACTGAACTGTCTCATCTAGTGAAAAATCTTTCAATCTGTGTACAGGAGGCTAATCTTTACATATCTAAAGGGGTAGTACCCACAGAGTGATCTAAACACACATTAGTTTGCATTTTGTTTTATACTTAGATAATATATTGGGTTGGAGGTGACCTGAAGAGTAACCAACCTCCTTTTATTGACTTATTTTCATAGAGAATATCCAAAAGGTCACTCTTATGTTCTTTAAATTGTGTCTATTTAGGGAAGATATGTCACTAGTATCTTCTACACTGCACTTTAAAATCAGCTTTATGCTCTTGTACAGTATGTTGTATCATTGTTTATTTAGAGCATTGTGGGTTCAATGCAGTACTGCAAAAGTTTGCTACCCTATAGAAAGGAAAGGAAGTCAGCAGCATAGTGAAGCAAGGTTGTACTTCTAGATAAAAACTGCAGTAATTTCTGGTAGCCTTTGCCCCCTCCGAGCAAGTGACTTCTACAGACCATTGATGGTTGGATGAGGGTTTCTTATACCTGAGGCACTGATTGAACTTTTCCCCTATGCATCATCATTATGTCATTCATAAATAAGAGTTTGACATCCAATAATACAGATAAGCCCAATGTGAATTTCCAGTATCCCATTACAGATGGCCATAAAGATGGAGACATATTGGATCCACTAAGCATAATGAGTATTTTAAAGACTAGCTAATGGGATCTGTAGTCAATGGAATATATTGTCCTATTTTTAAGACTGAGAGCAGGACACCGTTTGGATGAATGTGACCGAATGGAGATTGGCGTAATTAGTTTCTAATAGCTGAATGGCTACATTTATAAGAGCATGTGTCTTGTTTATTCAGTAGAATATCACTGAATCACAAATTATAGCTATAAATATTTCTACACAGACAAAAGCTGATCCCTTTAAACAATGCACTTTTCTTCCTCAGATTGTAGTTGTCATGGAAATATTGTATTGGCAGGTCTCAGAGGGGTCTGGGAGAGAGGGGGTGAGGAGAGTTGAGGAATGGCCATACTGACATGCAGAGGATAGATAGCGGAAAGGTATATGCAGAGGGCACTGGATGCATTGTAGGAAAACTTCACATACAGGACAATTGTGAAAAATAGAAAGATAAGAGACAGAAATAAAGGACAGAGAGACACGGAATGTGCTGCAGATAAAGGGGATGAGCAGAGAGCAAGCTAAAAAAAAGTAAGACAGTAAAGCTGCACACTTTCTGGGTTTCTCCTCAACTGCCTGTCAGGCTGATTCAATGAATTAGGAGAGCGTCTCTGTGTTGCAGGGGGAGCTCAGTGCTGTGAATCAGACCTCGGCAGCCAGCTAAAGGTCAGAATTATTGATTTCTGTCTATGGGAGGGGGGTGTAGCTGTCTGTCAGTGACAGCCCCCTCTATCAGAAGACGGTAAGAGCAATACTAAAGAGGCAGCTAACACAAGCTTGGGTTACATCCCGGAAGCCATGCTGTGAAAAAACTTGCAGTTCTATATAGAACGGGTTTCAAGTACATTGACTAGGCCAGAAACTGCAATGGAATATTGGTTCATCTGTGTTTAGAAGGAATGTCAGACTGTAAGACCTCCAACTATTAGAAACACCCAACATACTGTATTATCTCAGCACATTTCTCTCTCTTTTAATACAGGAAGCAGAAATATAAAGCATAACAACTATGTCTACAACGAAATAGCACAAAACACACAAAAGACAAGCAATTGAAATGTATAAAAGCTTTTCATGAGTTAAAAGAGTTAATGATGTTTCTCAAGGGTGTGCTGGGGCACAGTAGTGTGACTTCAAAGTGCCTCAGAATGTTGGTAGTATAGTACATTTTTTACAAGTACAACTTACATTTTTTGTTATTTTGCATATAAAATATATTTTATGATAACATTTCAACACATTCAATGTAGTGCAACATCACACTACATTGATTAGAATACAACATACACTGTAAAGTGCATAAAATCTGGGTTAACTCCAACAGTACACAGCTGTGCCTCGAGAAAAATTTACTTTGCCATGTGTGCCACTGTCTGAAAAAATCTGAGAAGCAATGATATAAAAAGCATAAAAACCATATAAAAGCATAAGACCTTAGGATTTTGTTTGTACCACCTAATTTAAAAATAATTTTAGTGTACTTACATGGTGCATGACCTTCTGCTTTAAGTTCTATAAGATCATGCAACTTCTTATATAATTATATTTTACAATAGGAGGTGCATTATATATCCCAGGGACCATCAGAGTGGGTGGGGCTATGGATAGGAGGGGTGGAGTTGGGCAGGACAAAGGTGGTGGGGACAGAGTTACCCCTTCACAAATTGGACAACAACCTGGCTCCCCGTTAAACTGCGCATTGTATACAAAATCCAGCTCCTAACATTTAAATCCCTTCGCTCTGCTTCTCTGCCTTATATTTCCTCTCTAGTGTCCCCATATGTTCCTGCCCGTACCCTCCGCTCAGCACAGAACCAGCTCCTGTACAGACCCCCATGCATACTACTTCCTCTCGCCTTAAACCTTTCTCTCTCGTGGTTCCCATCTTCTGGAATTCTATTCACCTCTCTCTACGTCAAGAAACCTCAATAAGCAGGTTTAAATCTAGCCTTACATCCTACCTATCTGGTAACCAGCACAGTATATTATTGTTTTATTTGCACAGCACTTATACCCATTCCATTGTATCTGCATGTTACCCACCTAGATTGTAAGCTCTATGGGGCAGGGACCTCCTATGGGGTGATGTAATTAAACTTACCTTTGGTCCTGGATCCTGGTGAAGTGATTGAAGAACGGAAGGTAAGGAATAGGTCCTTTACCCCCGGTCTTCAATCACTGCTTTAAAGGAATAGTTCACTTTTTGTGTGAACTATTCCTTTATTGAAAGGGGCAGGTTATCATATATAACACAAACAGTGAGATTCAATAAAAGTTCTTATTGTTAAATATGATAAATGATAATTCATTTTTAAAGATAAGAACTTTTAATGAATAACCATGAAAGTTTTTTTACAATTCATGTTTATTTATTTAAGTTAATTTTAATTTAATTTGTTATTAATTTAATTTCATTTTGCTAGATATTTTTTATGCTGTTTGATGTATTTTACTTATACTGTACTACTATCAGAATGCGAAAGCAAGATAAAGCAAATGTGAGTTAAACAACTTCCTGCCACTCTGAAAGAAGTGGGATAGATCAGGAGGTGCAGGAGACTTGCATCTGGAATTGCTTTTTACAACATTGTCAGGTTTACAGAGTTTTCTACAGTAAGGGAAGGAATGGGGATTTAAGTTTTTATAATACTATGTAGCTGAGTGACTATTATATAGTGGATAATGTACCCCCTACTGTAAATTATAAAGATATTATAAGTCACCAAGGAGTTCCGTGACCATATAAAAGCACGAGGCCGCAGGCCGAGTGCCTTTTATACAGGGTACGGAACTCCGAGGTGACTTATAATATCCCTATGAATTTTCAGTAGGGGGTACATTATCTATTATAACCCACCCCCCTTTCCATGCAGGATCCCTTGCAGGATTGTGCAGTCCCAACATTATCTATTTTAATAATACAAGTTCACAGGCTAACAACCCCTCTTCCAAGACACACACTACCCTTTACTTTCATATAGGTTCACAGACCCCCTTTGTCAGTTGACATATTACCCATCCTCTGTTTTCAGTCTCTGGATCAATAGTTTCCTCCCCCTGTGTGTGCAGTGTGTCGGGTCAGCAGGATTACAGTCACCTGGCTTCCTTGCAGCTCTTTTAAGACCACACCCCCTCTGCTTCCTCCTGGATTCCCCGACACAGCAGCTCAGCAGCTGCGAGACCTAATGAGACCACCCACTTGCTCAATCCGGTAACTTGCAACTCTTTTAAGACTACACCCCCTCTGCTTCCTCCTGGATTCCCCGACACACACGCTACACATTTCCTTCAGGACCGGCACTTTGTGAACCATATTGAAGGTAAGTTCTGTTACATGGGGCACTTCCGTGTTATAATCGGTGCGCTACTACGTAGTAGTGCGCCGATTATAGGGATATTCTTTACAGTTTAGCCCCATAGGAATCAACAGGAGGGGTGGGTTATAAGGATATTACACCACAGAGGAGTTCCCTGACCATAAAAAAGCACAAGGCCGTAAGACCGAGTTCTTTTATACAGGTCAGGGAACTCCGAGGTGAAGTAATATCCGTATATTATTCTATAGGCAGCGTATTATTCCATATAATACATAAGGTAAAAAAAAAAAGAAAAATCCAGCACAGACATTCTGTCTCCCCCCTCCCTGTCTCCCTCTCCTTTTATTAGTAATATAGATTAGAAGCCTGTTTTTGTAAATACAAATAGTTAAAGGGTATGTCCACCTATTTTTTAATATAGTATTCCCCCTGTCCCCCCAGCCCCAACCGCTATGTTTTTATTCTTAGAAAGTGCCCCAAACTCTACTTACCTTCCCTCTTTCCCCCGCTGCGCTGCCGGCCCTCTGCTTGCGAGAAAATGCAAGCAGAGGGGCTTGACCGGCAGTCGCGTCTGTGACTGGCTGAGCGGCAGCCAATCACGGACGCGGCTTCCGGTCATTCAGTGCAGCGGAGGAAAGAGGGGAGGTAAGTAATGTTCGGGGCACTTTCTAAAAATAAAAATGTAGCGGTTGGGGCTGGGGGGACAGGGGGAATACTATATCTAAAGCAATTTACACTAGGGGGAGGGAATCCTAAGAGGGAGGGGGAGAAGGGCTGCAGTACGCATGCCAAACTTCAACCAGAGGCCAGGTAGGAGGCAGAGTCCTGCTATCCTCCTGGTGGGCAGTTTTTGGGACTTTGGGGGGGTGACTACAGGAGAACCATATGGAGCTGGGATGTGAGGTAAGGATTAAACTACACTACATGATGGGGCCAGTAGTTGGGGGATTATAGTTTTGGGGGTGGACATGCCCTTTAACTGCCGTTTGTACTTAAAACTAAAAGAAGAGACTAAACATTGTCTCTGACCCGGTCCAGTTCCGGTCGTTTCACTGACTGAATGAATTATGGTGCAGATAAGGAGCAGCGAGCGCATTCATGTGAGTCATAAGTGACTTGGCTTCTCCCTCATCTGCACAGCAATTCATTCAGTCAATGAAACGAACCAGAACTGGACCGGGTCAGAGACAATGTTTAGTCCCTTCTTTTAGTTTGAAGTACAAATGGCAGTTAACTATTTGTATTTACAAAAACAGGCTTTTCATCTACATTAATAATACAGGCAGGGAGAGAGAAATGGGGAGGTGCAGTGGTATACAGGAAGTCACTCAGTGACATCATTGAGTGACTGATTATATAGATTCTCACCACTGCACCTCGTCATTGAAATGCCAGACCCTTATGTATTATATAATTATACAGTGTAATATAAGGATATTACGCCTCCGAGGAGTTCCATGACCATATAGAAGCACAAGGCCGCAGGCTTTTATACAGGCCATGGAACTCCAAGGTGAAGTAAATCCGTATATTACACTGTAGGTAGCGTATTATTTCTTATAATACATAAGGCCAGCCAAACCCCCCCCCCTGCCCATTACCACCTTCTCTCCCCCTTCCTGTATTAGTCATTTATATAGGAATCCCTGTTTAATGTATAAAAAGTTAATTACTGTTTCTATTGAAAAGAGAAAGAAGGAGCAAACATTGTCAAGAATAAATCTGGCTTCCTACATAAATGACTAATACAGGGATGGGGAGACAGTGGGAGGGGCAGTGGGAGACAGGAAGTCACTGATTGTAATATAGACAGTGATTGTAATATAGATTCTCGCCACTGCACCTCCCCATTGAAAATGCCTAGCCTTATGTATTATATTCAAATAATATCCAAATATTGCCGTTCATGTTATCAACCAGTATTCCAGTCACAAGCCTGGGATTGGCTCATATGCACTAGGACTAATAGCTATAATCGCTAATGACTGCATGCATTTTAATATTGGTGTAACAAGAGGTGTGGTATCTATGAGAGAAATCTCTACATTGTAACTTGCATCATCCTTTATTAAGATACTTGAGATCCAGTCTTTAAGACTGAATGATATTAGTGATTAATGTCTTTTTTTCATTGCACCTATACTAATGGAATTGAACATAATCATGGAGAGTTATTAAGTATATATCCAATCTATGCAACAATCAGCTGCAAGTGTGTATGCTGCATGTTACTGGATGTAAAGTTGGTTTCACCATTATAAACCTAAACTTGGTTTGAAGTTTTGGTTTGAGGTTTAAGACCCAGTCTGTAGGCTACACACAACTAGATCTGACAAAAAAATCTACCTTCAACCAAATGCATCCATTTTTTTCTCTTTATGTCCTTCCCCCAAAGTTGTCTCCATCTAAAACTGTAAAGAATGTTCAAATTATTGGAAATCATTGGAATATGTGTCCTTTAAATACCCTTTCTGCTTTTAACTTCTTTCATATCCTGATTGCCCATTGATTACTTCTGTTTACACTGACAAGTTTATTAAAACAAACCAGAACAAAAGTTACAGTTTTTACCTTTTATATAAGTTAGACATTATTTAACCCACTGGTGTCTTTTGTACAAAATCATTTGTGTAAATAAAGTTGATCCCCCCCCCGAATAATTTCCCTTTGATAACAGTACGCCACTCCATGTATCCAGGCATCTAATGAGGGAAATTGATTACCATTAGCCCCTCCAGCAAATAATAATTAAACAACTGATTTCCATGATGCTAGGAAACTAATTAAAGTTTCAATTACAAGATGTTAATTATAACATAAAATCAACACTATTAATAGCCTGTGCACATGTGCATTATTAAGAATCTAAAATATCAAATGAACAAAAAAATATCAGTGGATTGAGGAATGAGTCAAATAAGAACATTTTCTCAGAATACTGTTTAGAACCTTGTAGAAATGAATGGTCTATGCAGCTTTATGTATTGATTATATTCAGTCCCCAGATTCTTTAAGGAGAACTTAAGTTAAAATATAAAGTAGCCAGAGTAGATTCTGTAATTCCTAACTAGTATATTGCTTTTAAGAACAGTAGAGATATCAGTTCATTAAAGGGAAACTTTACTAGAGTTAAAATATATTTATTTGCAGTGGCATTACTTCTACCCCCATCCCATGGGAATGAAAGGGGCCTCAGGACATGTCATTTACTGCATGTGAAACTTCTGTGTGTATCTGGGTCTGTGAGATAGAAGATTGCAGAAATAAAAACAATGCAGCTGGAAAACGCAATCTTAGTTTTAATCATGTAGATTGCAAAATGTTTTTGACTCAAAAGACAGACAGAAATGTGTTCATTGGGGATTATTAATCATTTTAGCTATTACTCATTTTACAAGGCTAAAGATAAGTTTGTAAAACGAGGATTTGCCATTTTCATTCAGAAGATCAAGATCTACGATGCCTCTCAGTAGTGATTGTATTTCATCTCATGACTTTTCCTTTACTCCACTAAGCATACAATGGAGCAATAATTGTTTAGAGAAGAAAGCTGCCTGTTTTCGGGGGATGACCAGCTTCTAAGCCATAAGCAAACATTCATTTATTTCCTTATTCATAAGGGCTGATGGACATGTCTCCCATGTCTATCTGTCCCCTTTCATCCTATTGGTTGGCCAGTTAACCAGTAATTTAATATTACTTCATATTGCCAAAATATCATCAATTATAATTGTGAAAAAATGTTCTGTCCAGTCCATTAAACATAAATGGGGAACAGTAAACAAGCCTCTTTAAATGTCTGATAGATATGTTTACTATATTTACTTATTCAAGCTAATAAAAAAGGAAACCGCAGCTCCCTGTATGGAAACACAAAACATCAAATTTATTCCATTCTGCATTATATACTAGAAATAAGATTTTGCTCTCACTTTCCCTTAACTTTATAGTTGTTTCCTCTTGGGCTCTTTCTCAGTCATGTTAAAAAGACTGACAGGTGGGGGCATTGTTTTGAGACTACTGGGAGGTTTTCAGGATAAGCTGTAGGAAGAGGATGGATTTAGAGATGAGCTGTGACAGACAGGAGACAGGTCCTTGGAAGGGGCAATGAGAAACCACAATGTAAATGAGAAAGAGGCAGATATTGACTTGAGACGCCAAGATGTGGCAATGCTTTTTACTCTTTCCCCAAGCACGTCAAGGGATGTCTTTAATTCAAGACGTGCAGCCTTGTAACCTGGGCACTACTGAGAAATAGAGACATAAAATCAGTGACAGACGCAGAGGAGAAGATAAAGGCAGGAAAGAAAATGAGAGAAAGAAAAGCCCCCTTTTTTGCATTAATATGCCAGCTAAAATGTTCATCTCAAAGCATAATTAAGGTTTTTCTCACAGGTTACCGGGGAGTTCAGAGGTGCCCAATGTGTATATTTCTTCAACATAAAATGCTACATTGCTGAATCCTTTAAAAATATTATTATATGATTTTTTGACGGTCTATGTAGCATATATTAAGAAATAATATCAATGAATTTAAATGGTTTTTAAATAAAAACAGCCTTTCACCAACTACCACAGGCTTGTATACGAGGAACAAAATGTTAAATTCCATTGTCATTTTCATATACTCTTTTAAAAAGAACTGGTACAGAAAACCCGCACATGGATTTTAAAACAAGGTTAACCCTCCTCTGCATAATCACTTCAAACTTCAGCATACTCTCCAACATTTCCCTTTAATATGTACACATATAGAAACAACATGGTGCAGAGCCACAGGGGGAGCATAATAAAGCAAATCTGATCTTGGCACAGCCCTGTGCAAAGCATTTCCCCATAGTGTACCTATTTAAAAGGTTGGAGGTTGTTAGTTTATCACAGATCCTGTTTGGTACATTAAGCTTTTAATTGTAATCTATATTTATCAGGTCTTTTTTTTCAACAAATACCTTCCAACATTCCAATATCGAATTAATTTTAACGTCAATTGGAGCAGCAGATTTATCTGATGTTGTTCCCAAGGCGTTTCCTAACTAGAGATGGACTAGAACTCGAACCCGAGTTCAAGCCGAACTATTTGAGTTCGAATGGACTTGAACTTCTCGGACTTTCGATATTTTCCAGACTTTCTATAACTAATGAATGTTCGAACGTTCAAGGCGTGCAAAAATGTAAAGTAAAATGTCTATTATACCAATACGCGAGTATCGAATTATTGAATATGCGAGTAAAATGTCTATATACCAATACACGAGTAAATATCGAATTATCGAATCTGCAAGTAAAATGTCAATTATACCAATACGTGAGTAAACATTGAATTATCGAATCCACGAGTAAAATGTCTATTATACCAATACACAAGTAATATTCGAATTATCGAATCCACAAGTAAAATGTCTATTATACCAATACGCGAGTAAATATCGAATTATCGAATATGCGAGTCGTTCATGGGATAATTATCGAACATTCGAACGCGAAAGCTCGAAAGGGCCGCATGTGAGAGTAAAATCGATTTTTTAAAAGTCCTAGATATTTGAACATGTTCCCCAGACCATTTCCCAGGTCCCACAGCCATTTACATTAAGTTACCATTAATATATTAATTGTATTTCATTCAACATTTTCAAACTATTTGACTCCCATTGACTTTAATGGGTCCGTTTTCGAACTTTTGAACTTTCTATATATCGAAAACGGAAACTTTCGAAAGTTTGGCCATCTCTATTCCTAACCTGATCATGTTTGTGATCATAATAGAAATTTTGACCATCCTTTTGGCATGATCCTCTTATGTGTCCAGGTTTAAAGGGATGAGGTGGTAATCCTATCTTATAATTAAGAATGCATGATCTGGAAGAATGAAAATGATCCCTTATACATTACAGATAAAATGATCCTTTATACATTACAGATAAAACGATCCTTTATACATTACAGATAAAACGATCCTTTATACATTACAGATAAAACGATCCTTTATGCATCACAGATAAAATGATCCTTTATACATTACAGATAAAACAATCCTTTATACATTACAGATAAAAATCCTTTTACATTACAGATAAAACAATCCTTTATACATTACAGATAAACGATCCCTTATCATCTTACAGATAAAACGATCCTTTATACATCACAGATAAAACGATCCTTTATACATTACAGATAAAACGATCCTTTATACATTACAGATAAAACAATCCTTTATACATTACAGATAAAACAATCCTTTATACATTACAGATAAAACAATCCTTTATACATTACAGATAAAACGATCCCTTATACATTACAGATAAAACGATCCTTATAACATTACAGATAAAACGATCCTTTATACATTACATATAAACGATCCTTATACATTACAGATAAAACGATCCCTATACATTACAGATAAAACGATCCTTATACATTACAGATAAAACGATCCCTTATACATTACAGATAAGATCCTTACATTACAGATAAAACATCCCTTATACATTACGATAAGATCCCTTATCCATACAGATAAACGATCCCTTATACTTACAATAAAACATCCCTTATACATTACGATAAAATGATCCTTATATACATTACAGATAAAACGATCCTTTATACATTACAGATAAAACGATCCTTTATACATTACAGATAAAACGATCCTTTATACATCACAGATAAAATGATCCTTTATACATTACAGATAAACGATCCTTATACTTACGATAAACTTTATACATTACAATAAAACGATCCTTATACATTACAGATAAAACGATCCTTTATACATTACAGATAAACGATCCTTTATACATTACAGATAAACATCCTTTATCATTACAGATAAAACTCCTTATACATTACAGATAAACGATCCTTATACATTCAGATAAACGATCCTTTAACATTACAGATAAACGATCCTTTTACATCACAGATTAAAATGATCCTTTATACATACAGATAAAACGATCCTTTATACATTACAGATAAACACGATCCTTTATACATTACGATAAAACGATCCTTTATACATTACAGATAAAAACGATCCTTTAATACATCACAGATAAATGATCCTTTATACATTACAGATAAAACGATCCTTTATACATTACAGATAAACGATCCTTTATACATTACAAGATAAAACCTCCTTTATACATTACAGATAAAAGATCCCTTATACATTACAGATAAAACGATCCTTTATACATTACAGATAAAAACTATCCCTTATACATTACAGATAAACGATCCTTTATACATTACAGATAAAACGATCCCTTATCATTACAGATAAAACGATCCCTTACACATTACAGATAAAACGATCCTTTATACATTACAGATAAACATCCCTTATACATTACAGATAAAACGATCCTTACATTACAGATAACAATCTTACATTACAGATAAAACAATCCCTTATACATTACAGATAAAACGATCCTTTTACATTACAGATAAACTGATCCTTTATACATTACAGAACATCCTTTATACATTACAGATAAACAATCCTTATCATTACAGATAAAACGATCCTTTATACATTACAGATAAAACGATCCTATACATTACAGATAAACAATCCTTTATACATTACAGATAAAACGATCCTTTATACATTACAGATAAAACGATCCTTTATACATTACAGATAAAATGATCCTTTATACATTACAGATAAAACGATCCTTTATACATTACAGATAAAACGATCCTTTATACATTACAGATAAAACAATCCTTATACATTACAGATAAAACGATCCTTTATACATTACAGATAAAACGATCTCTTATACATTACAGATAAAATTATCCTTTATACATTACAGATAAAACAATCCTTATACATTACAGATAAAACGATCTCTTATACATTACAGATAAAATTATCTTTATACATTACAGATAAAACAATCCCTTATACATTACAGATAAAACGATCCTTTATACATTACAGATAAAACGATCCCTTATACATTACAGATAAAACAATCCCTTATACATTACAGATAAAACGATCCTTTATACATTACAGATAAAACAATCCCTTATACATTACAGATAAAACGATCTCTTATACATTACAGATAAAATTATCCTTTATACATTACAGATAAAATGATCCTTTATACATTACAGATTGTAAAGATTCCAGCATGCACATCTGTCCAACACAAGTACTTCCTTCCTTAGGCTGAGGCTACACTGCAACGCACAGGAATTGCGCACAAAATCACCAGCGTTATCACATGCGGTTGTGTGCGTGATTCTTGTGAGTTTTGCGTTGGCGTGTGCATTTTGCCGTTTTCCGTTATGGAAGCGCATTCGTTAATGCACCAATAATGGTGAACGCATGCATTACCAAAACGCGAACAGAATCACAGGAATTTTCGCGTTCCCGCGATTTTGATTTTAGCGAAAATCATGGGCGCATTCGCGAGCACAAAATACGTGCACAAACGCGCTTGTGTGGCCTAGCCCTAACTTAGGAACAGGCACCTGATAATCAATTAAGCCAATGACTAAATGCAGGATGCGCAAAACAGGTCTGCCTTTTGGTAGTGTGTGGAGATGAGGTAGAGAAATACTGCAGAGCTTTGCCTTCCTGAGTTTATTCTCCTATGTTGGGCTGTGTGTTTGCTGAGTGGCTGCTTTGTCTCCTTGATGTAGATACACATCCCTGGACCCTGACTTCACTGGATATGATATCTCACTTTATGTTATGTTACTGGGGAATTTCCCTATCACTTGAACTTATAATGTCACTTGGAGTGGTGAAACATCTACAATTACTAAAACAAGTCCATATATATATATATATATATATATATATATATATATATATACATATAAAATGACATGGATGACTGAAAACCTTCACTCACATGTATGTATGTATAATTTTATTTATAAAGCGCCACTAGGGTATGCAGCCCTGTACATTATAAAATACAGACAGTGAGATTCAATAAAAGTTTAAAATGGCGCTAATTTTGCCCCAACCTATCAGATATTATTTAACATTTGAAAGATAACATCCGATTGGTTGGGGCAAAATTAGCACAATTTTTAACGATAAGAACTTTTATTGAATAACCCTGAGAGTATCCAAACAAGGGGATGAGTGCAAGCCATTATAAAGATAGATAAAAATTAAATAAAATTTCATACATAGGTTAAGAATACATATATATAAATTATGGATAAATTGATATAAGTGCAGCATGCCATGACACATTAGGAATGAGATCCCTGTCCCAAAGAGCTTACAATCTAAGTGGGTGGGACAACATACAGATAAAAGTGGGGGGATGGGTTACAAAGGAGGGGTTAAAAAAGAGCTGAGAGTGTATAACATTCATTGTGTGCTGGTGCTCAGAAAGGTAGGATAACTGTCTAGATTTGAAAGAATTAATGGATGTCACCAGGCAAAGGGAGAGAGTTCCAAAGGTAGGGAGCAGCAAGAGAGAATGGTTTAAGATGGGAGAAAGCATTGTTTTTCCAATCCAACTTATTTATTAATTAATCAATATTGATTCATAACTACAGATAGAAGTAGGTCTTAATATTTGGTCTGTCTATGGTATTCCATTCTTATGCATAGATATAAATATCCATATATATATAATACATGTATCAAAACCTGCATACTCTTTATATGACTAACATTGATTGTGCTGTCTCTGTCTTTAACAGCCAAATGTACAAACTACAGAAATATAGTTGGAAAGCTGAGGGAATCAAAATAAAAAAGTGTTTAAATTATTGTAGAATATTGCATCTAAAATAAGCGTGAATGGTCTGTACCCACAGTCTTTCAGATTTCTCTAACTTTGCTATGAGGGGGTTGTAAGCAAGGAAAAAGGGAACAGACTTCTAAGATCTATGAGTGAACAGAAAAGTTATTTAGAAACTATAAAGATTGTAATTAATATACAAAGCATTAAAGTCAGCAAAAAACTGCAAATGTTAAATTTACATTTTTACAAACAGTGATGTGTCCAGTGAAGCAGCCAGCTCAGAGAAGTAAATCAATGTCAAATTACTGAGATTAACGTAATACTATGGGCTGCCTAAATAAAAGGATACCATTACCCCGAAAAGCATTCTCTGATGCTCCACGTTTGGGATTTAATAATACCCTGGACTCCATTTACAGTAATATTGGCATTAAAATTATATTGTATTGGGAATATACAGCACTGAAAATGCTCACATGTACTCATTTTTCTGCAAAACTCAAGTTCTATTTGGGAGCAGACATACACAAAGGTAGCTCATTCATTGGCTTTCCTTCTTTCTCATTAGCCTTCTATACATTAGAGGATATAGTATAGTATAGTAAAGTATAGTATAGTATTTGACATACGTCCATACAGTCCAACCTGCAACCTATGTGATATCATAATCAAAAAATCTATAAAACGTTGACAGAAAATACAATATATATCGCCTAATTGTTAGGAAAAGTTTTCACAATAGTCAGCATTTTCTTAGCATTTTCAGTTCTTTTTACAATATCTCTAATTTAGGGGTTCTCAAACTTTTCAGACCATGGCACATTTGGAAAAAAAATGTTCTTAACTTGTGTTCATAATTTTGGCCTTAATGTTGTCATTATCCATATTCTTATGCACTTTAAAGTGTATATTTTCATAAAATGTTATTATAATCAATGTAGTGCTAAGTAAAATGGTGGTACTCACATATTTAACTGTGCTTTGTCAATAAATTATTAATGTTTAGTGTGTGCTGTTAATTTCCCCCACCCTCTCTTACTCACTGCCTCCTTGTAGTGTCTGCAACACTAATAAGTTCTGCACAGCCTCACCATGGACACTGCTCTGCTTACACATCTCCCCCTCCCTACCCCACCTTCTTTTCTCTGCTGAATCTCTTAATTGTTGCAGAAATCATGTTCGCAGGCAGCCAAATATCCTAGTAAAAGGTCAGAGATGGGGGACATATTGTCATTTCTGCTTCTGGAGTGACAGGTCTTTCCCTGTAAATGATGATTTCTCAGGATCTACAACTGAGATTTAAAATCCAAAAAAAGTTTTGGAGTAGTGGGATCTTGCTGTATCTTAAGTAACTTTTTAAAAGATACCCTTTAATAAAAATATGATACAGCACAAAGGCCAAATTATAGATTTCGGTGATGGCACACCCTCAACTGCAATGGATGGTGCATGGGATGTAACATTCAAATGAATAACACCTAATGAGCTACATCAGGGGACATAGAGATCCCAAGATGGAGCCCCAAAAGATCACATTAAATAGCACTGCATCATAACCGCTAAATTAGGCAAACAGCAATATATGCTAAAAATAATTACTGGAGCCAAAGCTTCAGGCGAAATACATTACCCAACAAAGAGCTAAATTGCTATAAATGCACCATATCTACAAAGTGTGAAAAAACAGGAGCAAAATATATCACTACATTGACTGCTTTTAAATGTTACTATAATATATATATATGTTTTTAGAGGATAACATAACAAAAATATTAATATGGAACAGACAAAGGCTAGGACTGAAAGAAGTAAAGAACACAATAGAGCTAGAATCAGCTACACAGCTACAATCAGCTAAACACAACTTGTGGTGTTGGATTTTAGTTGCTGCAAATTTACTGTTTCATAAAACCTACATCAGGAAAAAAGAAGTCAACAATGACACAGAATACACAATGTCTAGGCTACTGTCACCCAAGTAGTGTTCCTCAGGAACAGCTTTGCCTTCATCTATAAGTAGACTAAGGCGGCCATTCAAGGTTGCTGTTTTTCCAACTTGCTGGTCAATAAACTTTGCAGTCAATTTATTTATCAAAAATCTGATTGGGCATGTTTGAAATCTTTTCCTATCAGGGATGGAGGCAGCATTGGGGGGGATCAGTGGACAAACACTTCACACTTCATTGAGCAGTACGAAGTGTCTTGATTGATATTTGACCATATTTTTTCTTAAATCTGATCAAAAATTGATTAGTCCTTGTGGTATTGAAAAATGATCAGGGAGTCATCAATCACTTGTCATAACAGCCTATGTATGGATCACCTAAGATAAATGTACCTCCTGGTACATTTATTCAGTTCCAGTTTAACCTCTGCACTTTTAAACTATAGTTTATTTTACATTTACTTTAAATGTAACACAATTACCATGATTTAAAACAAACCTCTTAATCTAAACCTCAAAACTCCTTGTAAACCATACAAAACAAAGCAAAAAAAACTCTTTATTCTGATTGCAGATGTGTTGTGTGTGAAGGAGGTGGTGGTCCAAAGAGCCGACAGCTACAATAGACTGTAGATTGTGTGCTCTGGAATAGGGCGAGTCTTGTAGCAGTTTGCTGACTAGTTCTTGAAATGTTTAAACTGCAGAAGAACACAATCTTCTATTGGAAAAAAAAGGAAAGAATTCTTTAGCATAGGTTTCTATAGTTTTATCTGATCATTTGCTACAGGCACAGGTCAGCATTGGTATAAAAGCACTCCACATGCCTAATCTGTACACGCATAGAAGAAAAAACAACATATGGATACACACAACATATGCATGCACACGTCTAGACATGATCACACTCCCAGAATTCAGAGGGAGCAGAATCCAGCAGTAAGGAAGCTGCTTTGTAATATTTAATGTCAGGTCGGCTTGTCAGTTTTCTGGTAATTAATGCGAAAGCAGAGTCGCAGCCTCGCTGGAATCATATATCAGTGCCAGCCTTGCACGGCGTGCTGAACCATGGAGTGTTATTATGGGAATGTTATATGTATTAGCAGCTGAGGCACATTAATACATTAAAAATGTCAGACGATCAGGTCTCTAATTGTCTGATTTAAATGTCTATTTGTCAGGAGTTGCCCAGGTGACTCAAAAGAGAAACACATACCAATTTGGATTTCCACGTAAACACAAGAGGGAGGAGGGAATGGGAGACTGGGAACATTTATCCTTCATGGCCCCCAGGGAGTAGAAAGAGCCATTTGAATTGTCATATGTAAAGTCAAAGTAGAGAGGATAGTTTGTAAAGGCAGAACTGTAATTATCATAGAGACCAGCTTGTAACCAAGTTAAATACACAAAGTTAAACAACCATACGAATAATTTTAGTTGCCACCTAATATAGAGTAATAAAGCAGAACTGAACCCAATTCACAAGCTGAAAGTATAATTAGAAGTCAATACATTTTATCCAATCACCAGGGCCTATATATGTCCACTGGTGGCATTTGTCTAATTTATAAGCAGCTTCTCTTCCAATTACTTAGATATATATATTGTAAGGCTATGCAGAAAACATTTTTGTTAAATATTAATAGAACAGTGTGACATATTCATAAATATTGAGGGAGACTGGAAGTGGTCAGGCTCAATTGGAAGCCCAGGCAAAAAGTCTGCAATGTCCTCACAATCCAATACATGTGTAAAGATTTGAATAGTAGAGAGGAATTACTTTTTATATTAAGATGTTTCCTGAGTATTTTTGCAATTTACTTTGAAGAGATGAGAAACAGTGGTGATATATTTTTGAAGGATTTTTTTTTATGTGCTATGGAGACAGCATCACCAGATCCTCTGCACTTCCTACTTCCTGCACTGAAACCAAACATTTATACAAACATAGAAAAGATAATCAATGCACATTCCTAGGCCCCATACAATATCATATTATCTGCACACTGGCATACTTTATAAACAAAGGGGTTTTAGTATACATTACTGTGATCACATGAATGAAAAGCCTTCCAACCACGTCAAGGTAACCCCCGTCTGGAAGGTCCATGTGCAATTCAATCTGAACAGCTCCATTGGACATCCTGAGGCCCTAGACCTCACTTGGGATAACCATGCCTGCTTAGTATACTAAAACTTAAGCCTAATAGAATGAAACAGGCAGACACAAGAGTTGGGTGAATAAAATAGGCCACAGCTTTATTAACACATTTACAACATGTGTTCACACATTGCCAACCTTAAAGTGTACATCCTTGCCTTGCCTCGTGATCCAATGACCACCCCCAGCCGTAGCCAAAGCTAAATGCCACGCCTCTGGGTCCCCAGAGGGCATGTAACGGCTCAACACCATAACCATTGCAAGGATGACACCGCCACCAGGAGTTGCTGTAGGCCTACACGGAACTCCGACCGCCACCCAACAAATATAACGCCTGCTCAATTCCATCTTGGAGTCCAGATAGGAAGATGTCTAGTCCTATATCATTAAGATGAACTCCATCCTGGCGCATGAGTGCCCTATTGTCCCCTTCCAGCTGACTACTACCCCTCCTTGCGACCTGACAAATCTAGAAATCCTGGTATTCAGTACTCTCCTGGCCTTTTCCACTGAACCCACGTCCCTAGCCCCTTGCCACTGAACCCTGGGAACTACCTCTGACCATACTAAGATCACCTCCTTAAAAAATGCCCTGAACCTTAACAAGTCTGCCTTCATTAAAAACAATAAATCAGACAACCGATTACGGCAGAGATCGTTCCCAGCTGCGTGAATAAGCAGGATCGTCGGTCCGGGGTCCGCTTTGCTGATCTGGACCACCTCCATGAGGACCTGCCACCATGACAAGCCCCGAATCCCCTTCCAATGTAGAGTTGCCGTCTGAAATCCAAGGTTTCTGCAACCAGGTCGCACCTCTGCCCTCTGCGCCGCCCAAAACAGATATGAGTGGCCGACCAACCAAACCGATGGTTGCTGTACATCTGAAAGAAAAATTCAGTCAATAACCAATTCCGGGCGGATGTAACGCGCTACACAATTAGACCGCCAGCGCCCTAAGCTACGCACCCTCTCTTCAGAGAAACCTAAGGAAAATGCTTCTGTTGCTGCACCTATCCGAAAAGAATGCGTACCAAATTCTCTGGGCTTAAGACCCAGGGAACCCAGTGCCTTCCTTAACACGGCCCCAAATTGAAACCGCGTCAAAGGAAGACCGTCTTGATGTATTAAGAATGACGACACTGGGGGCCTAATAGAAGAAAATCTCTGTATAGCTTGAACTGGACACCATGCTGACTGAAGTGGAAAAATAGAAAACCAACGGCCCTGACCAAATATGTCTGTTTTAGAGCGCTTAATCCTGACTCTCACAACTGACTGAGAGATAAATAAGTCCTCAGCTAGCAGACCGCCGGGCTTCTTAGAACTGGCGGATACAAGTTCCCCCACCCTCATGGCCCCGAAAAAAGCCAGCGCGAAACCGGTCTCAAAAAGCAAAGACTCAAAAGGGGAGTTACATATAACAGGTAAGTAGCCAATTCCCAAACGTTTTCGCTACCTTGTATTTTTTCTCCCCCTTTTCGGTCTTAGCCACCTCCTTTTCGACCGTCACCATATCCGTAGTCAAGAGCGACCATATGTCTACATAGTCGTTCTTCCATATTTTTTCCTTCACCTCGCTTGCTAGGTGCACCCCCAGCGGGCTAACCCCGCAAAAATAGGTCTCTTTTAATGCCTCGGCAGAAGGAGCTTCTAACACAGGCGAGGGCCCTGCGGCCCCCCCTGGAGCTGGACTCACCGTGGAGCCAGATGGTAGGGTATCAATCTTCCCCATCAGCGCTTTCAACACTTGTACCAACTCCCCACCTTCAGTTCCCCCACTATTCCCCCATGCCCCGGCACATGAGTACTCACCACCGACAGTTGTATTGGTGCCGCTCACAAGTGGTCTCTGCTCCACAGGGGGTCCTTGCTGTTGCTGCTCAACCTGTGGGGCTGCATTCACGCTGGTAGCTTCCCGTGCTGAAGCCGCTACCGAGGATACCCTGCTCCTATCGGACGTAGTAGAGCGGGATGCCCTGTACCTCCTATCCCTAGACCTAGATCGCCGCCTGCTGCTATGGCCACTGGAGCGTGAACGATACCTGCGGCGCTCCCTCCTACGGTACCTCCTACGACTCCCACTACGATACTCCTCGCTACTATCCTCGGAGGAGGAGTATCTCCTTCTCCTCCCACCCCGTCTAGGGCTCCTCTCCTCCCTTCTATGGCGACTCCTCCCCCCAGGGGACCTCCCCCCTTCACAATCCCCAAGCCGCGTAGCGGCAGGCGTAAGGCCTCTCACGGTGGACCTTGTGTCCACAAACTGTTCTCCCTCATCCGACACCTCCCCTGATTCTATTACTTGGGCATCTCTCGCCCTCTCACCCACCGCTGCTGCTGCTACAGCTGGGCGGGTCACTCTCTGCGCCCAAGGGGCCCGGCTTCCCCTGCCCCTAGGCCTCCCCCTACTAGATGCTGGAATAGGGACGGCAGCCGGTTCAGGCTCTTCCACCAATGTATCCAGAGGTGGGGAATGAACCTCCACCTGCACCAAACGTGACGGGTGCACCATATTGAAGGCTCTCAAAAGACCCTCCGTGGCTGCGCTAGGCTGCCGAACCTGTGGCCCCTGCCGTCTCCTACCGGTGCGCGGGGGACTGGGACTCAAGCGAAGAGGGGGACCAGAGCGGCGTACAGGCCTACCGGAAGACCGGATCGTTGTCCTGGCCCCAGGCCCAAAACCTGCACTCCTACCACGAGTGCTGGGGGAAGCCTCCCCCATCAGTGCCTGAAGCCACCCATCCCCCTCCAGCCTGATCCTCTCCCTTACCCTTTCCAGCATCTCAGTGTCCTGTGCTGCCATAATCCTTTCTCCAAAATACTGTAAATCCAGCCAAATTACCACCGTTGCTCAGAGGAAGAAACAGACCTCTCTGTTCTTCCTAGCAATTCTATTAAAATGGCGCCGACTCCTAGAACATGGCCGCCTCTTATAGGCCCGGTGACGTCATCTGTGACGTCACATTCCTGTCCCCCCCGCGAGATCCGGTGCAGCCAATCCGCTCCCGCGCATGGCGATGACGTCACCACGGACGCGACCGGACCCGCGAGAAGGGAGAGAAGAACCGGACCCACCGGACTACAACTCCCAGCATGCCTGGCGGGACCACCCCCGCCCGAGGTCAGTCGCCCCGCCCCCTAACACGCGCCGGCGCTTCCATACACGATCCAGAATAAAATGCTAGGTTCATACCTACTAGGGATGGCCGGTTTGCAGAACCGAACCCGGATCCGCCACGGATTTATCCCGTTCGCGAACGGCGGATTTTTCCAGATTTTCCGCCTTCCGAACTTCCGATTTGCGGATTTTTCGTATTTTCGAAAATTTCCAAAATTACGAGTTTTCACGTATTTTCGAAAATTTTCGAAAATACGAGAAAACATGTAAATTCGAAAATACAAGGATTTCTCTTATTTTCATGAATACGTATTTTCGAAAATTTTCGAAATTACGAGGATTACTGTATTTTTGAAAATACATATTTTCGAAAATACTAGTTTTCTCGTATTTTCGAAAAAAAATTTTCGAAAAAGGACGTGGCAGAACGTTCAAGTGACCAGCACCACCAGGAAATCAACTAGAGGCACATGCTAGTGCCCAGGGTGTGCAGCTTCTCTTCTATATATATTGTGTTACTCTGGTGGTCTATTACAAAGCAGTGCACATAAACAGGTTCCCCACATAACATGTGTAGTAATCATGGGTTTCCCTGTCTATGGTGCACCACTTTGAATATTGACCAGGTCTGTATATAGTGTGTCCTTGTAAGTTGGTGTACACTTATCTGTTTCCTCAGAGTTTGTATCCAATAAGGTAAATTGTCTGTCCAATGATCTCTCCTCTCAACAGGTGGGTAACAGGATATTATACACAGGATCTTATACACTGGATCTTGGTGTATATGTCCATTACAATACACATCATATCCTGTGTAGCAGACAGAAACTTTTTTTGGATTATCCTTCCTTTCACATGGAGCAGACACAGGGGTGTGGTTTAAGCTGCCATTTGACCATTCCAAGTAGGGATCAATATATATTTTGTGTTGTACCTAATATAAGTCAGTGCTAAAGTTTAAATACATTTACTGATGGTCATTTAAATGGTAACAATGAGATAGTACACACATACATATACACCTTTCCTATGTGTAATATCCTATACCCCCCACCACATTGGTAGCTCCTAATATCCTATGGAGATATAAATATATTTATATAATATAAGGGATATATATCTATATATATATATTTATTTATTTTTTTCGTTTTCTGTCATTTTTGCATAAACTTTAATCTGAGATTTATTAGCAGGACAGTTATCAGATTGGTACAAGGGTCTCTGGAATTGTAAGGGATCCAGCCATCAGTTGTACTTCCTGTCCCATGACAATCTGGATAAAAGCTCTATCAGCATGAAAACAATACAAGTATAAAATAGCACAAATAATGTGCAGGGACAGGAAAGCTCTAAACCCTAATATTCTTTTTACATAAACATGTTAATTCACTGTTCAGCAGGAACATTCCAAAACCAAGTCTTAATATTCAAAAGGAATATGTAGATCACAGTATACTTACGTATGTATTTATAAAGTACTGACACCTACAGGACTATCACAAATTCAATTACATGTATTCAAGAGGTGGAAATTATGGGAAAGAAGTGACAGATTACATGCTCAGTGAAAAATAAATCCTGGATTTATAAAATAATATTTATGTTTGCAGCATACTTAATGACTTTATAAATATGGATGGATTTTTATAATTTTGCAAAATGTAGTTATGTCCTTATGTAGACAGCAACAAGCCCCTTAGCAATTGAAAGAATGGGTTATGTAGTACACACAGGTCCTAGGGGGTTTATTCTAATTTAATAAATAGCTCTTGGAAACATTGCCAAGTACAGATTTTTTTTTTTGACACATACTGCAATAAAGGTGTATGTTCATTAAGCTTATGAACAATGACTTTATGGGGAATGTGTGTGTTGCATTATGTATGCTTGTGAGCCATCCTGTATGCGTGTGTGCCATTCTGTATGCATGGGCATCTTATATCTATTAATCTGTTTTGTGGGTATATTTACCAGTTCACCAGCCCTCCAATTCACAAGCCAGTGTAAAGTCAGCCCTCCAGTCCACCAGCCAGTGTACAATCAGCCCTCCAGTCCACCAGCCAGTGTAAAGTCAGCTCTCCAGTCCACCAGCCAGTGTTAACTCCACATCTACAAGACACACCCTCTGTCCCTACACTACAGCAAAACTTAGTTTTGGGGGTGGAGATACCATTTAAATGTGAATTTGAATTTGAATGTTAGAGCCTGGAAGAGTGTGTTTTTTTGTATGCAGAACTTCCCACAGGCAGCCCTCCTGTTGCATCAATTTTATATAACATATATGCATCCCCCCAACAGTACTCATTTATTTGGTAAACTTATATAAACAACATGGTGCAGAGCTGCAAGTGGCATAGTCTCCAACATTCCCCTTTAATATGTACACTTATATGGAGGATAATATAGTGACCCTGATCTTAGCACAGCTCTGTGCAATGTGTTTCTTAGTGTTGTACCTATTTGAAGGTGAATGTTGAATGGTAGGAGGAAGAAAATGTGATATATTCAGTACTTATTCAGAGGGGAATGTTGGAGGGTAATAAACATACCCTCCACGATGCTTCTTTTAAATGATACACTTTTACAAACAACATGGCGAAGACCTGCGGGGGGTGGGGTTACAAAAATAAACCCAATCTTAGCACATCTCTGTGCTACCTAATTAAAAGGGAATGTTGCATACATATTCTATAAAATTGATGCAGCAGGAAGGCTGTCTGTGGGGAAATGTATCACAAAAAAAACCACACTCTTCCTACCCCCCATCCTGGGTTGGCAGATCATTTGATCTAGTACGGACACACTTAATAAATGTCATACACTCCAACATCAGTACATTTAGGGCTAGGCCCCACTAGCCCATTTTGGTGTGCGCTGTGAGCTGCTTTAGCGCAACGCACATTGCACACTAATAGAAGAGGATGGGGATGGCCCCATTACCTCCGGTGCCCTGTGGTGTGCTGCCGACCCTTTTCGCAGCGCATGTGATCACCATTTTTGGTGCGCATCGCATGCACTGTGAAATTGGTACATCTAAGAGATCGCAGCGCACGCTAGTCAGACCTTGCCCTCATAGGAACAACATAGTGCAGAACTGCATGTGGAGGACAATTAATTTACCTGAAATCACCACAATGTGCAATGCATTTCTCAAAAGTGTTCCAATAGAAAGGTGAATTGTGAAGGGTATAAAATGTAACTAGCAGGGCTGCACTGATTGCCTACCCTCCAACATTCATCATACTATCGAGAAATACATTTCACAGAGCTGTGCTAAGATCAAGTTGACTTCATTATCCCCCCTATGCACTGCACTATGTTGCATTCTATAAGTGTACCGATTAAGGGTGAGGCCACACGATATACTATGAAAGCATACGGAGTAACCAATGAATCACACATCCTCGAGAGTATTGCTTGGACAGTCTAGGCCATTTCTCAAGTGTGAACACTCCCCCCCCCCCCCCCGCAAAAATTCAATTATAAACCACCAGTTAAAGTGTATAAACTAAACACTGATAATACATAATAAATACATGAGCATAGTGATAAAATATTTCAAAAACAATTAAAACATTAGATAATCAATTCTGTCTACAGTTTAATTTAAAAATGTGCAAATTGACAGTATAATATCCCAGATCCTCAGTGTCCATAGTTAACTAATGATAACATAGTTAACTAATGATAACATTGACTGTGCAATGTCCCAGATCCTTAAGGTGGCCATACATACAGTATATTCGATTTTACTTACCCGAATGATCGATCCTGCCACATTAGACGAATCCTGCCGGAACTGCCTTTCCTGTTTTTCTATGCAACTGGCATCATTCGCAAAATGAATGGGATTTGCAATGTTGGTCGCATAGAAGAACAGAAAAGGCAGGATTGGTCTAATGTTGCAGGACCGCTCGTTCGGGTAAGTAAAATATACTGTATGTATGGCCACCACCTTAAGGATCTGGGACATTGCACAGTCAATTTTTATCATTAGTTACATAGTTATTGAGGTTGAATAAAGACATCAAGACCACCCTTCCTAACAGTTGATCCAGAGGAAGGCAAAAAAAAAAAAAGCAAAAAAGGGGGGGGAAATTCCTTCCTGACTCCAAACGGCAATCGGAAAGTATCCCTGGATCAATCAAATCTATATGTATTGATACCAGTAATTCTCAATATTGTTTAGTTTTAGAAACTTATCCAGGCCTTTTTTAAAGCTATTCAGTGAACTTGCCATTACCACATCTGCTGGAAGACAGTTCCACAGTTTCACCGTTCTCACTGTAGAGAAACCTTTCCTAACCTGAAGATGAATCTTCTTTTCTTCCAACCTTAAAGGATGTCCACGAGTCCTCTGATATGACCTATTAGTGAACAATGCACCAGAGAGTTCATTGTCTGGCCCATTAATATATTTGTATAAGGTTATCATATCCCCACGCAAACTTCGCTTCTCCTATGTAAACAGCCCTAACTTGTCTAATCTGCCTGCATATTCAAGCCCCTCCATTCCCCTTATTAATTTAGTTGCCCTTCTCTGAACTGCTTCCATTTCCAAGATGTCCCTTTTGTATATGGGATCCCAAAACTGCACTGCATATTCCAAATGAGGCCTTACCAGAGCCTTGTAAAGAGGGAGAATTATATATTTCTCTCTTGAATCTATTCCCCTCTTTATACAAGACAATATCTTGCTAGCTCTAGCCGTTGCTACCTGGCATTGTTTGCTATAGCTAAGTCTGTTATCTACCAGAACCCCCAAATCTTTTTCCATTACAGATGCACTTAACACAGAGTTATTTATGGTGTAGATGGCACAGGGATTATTAAATCCCAAATGCATCACCTTACATTTATCAACATTGAATCTCATCTGCCATTCTGCTGCCCATTTTGATAATCTATCTAGGTCTGCTTGCAACACTTGTACATCATTTGAAGTTTCCAAAACTCTGCATAGTTAATGTCATCAGCAAACACAGAGACCTTGCTCTCAATGCCCCCTTCTAAGTCATTTATAAACAGATTAAACAGAAGCGGCCCCAGTACAGAACCCTGAGGCACTCCGCTTAGAACTTTAGCCCACATAGATGAAGCTCCATTTATCACCACTCGATCCAATAACCAATTCTCTATCCATGCAAAAATGTTTTCTTCAAGACCAACAGTCCCCAGTTTATACATTAGTCGACTATGTGGCACAGTATCCAAAACTTTGGCAAAATCCAAGTATCCCACATCTACTGCTCGGCCTGAATCCAAATTCTTACTCACTTCTTCATAAAAACCAATTAAATTTTTCTGGCATGATCTATTTCTTATAAATCCATGCTGACTACTACTAATAAGATGAGCTCTGGAGACAAAGTCAAGGATATGATCCCATAACAAAGTTTCCAGCACCTTCCCTACCACTGATGTTAGGCTTACAGGTCTATAGTTACCAGGCTGTGAACTACTACCTTTTTTGAATATTGGTATTACATTGGTTTTTTTTTAATCCAGCAGCACCAGACCAAAGCGAATCTGAAAAGATGAGAAAAAGTGGTCTAGATAGAACTGAACTAAGTGTATTCCATCTGGTCCTGGGGCTTTATTGATGTTAACTTTGTCTAATTGTTTCCGTACCATATCCTCCTTCAGCCAATGTGAGTACTCCTCATTTCTTCCCTGCATATTATTACAATCCTTGCTGTAAGGACTAGGATACTCAACAGTGAAAACCGATGTAAAAAAAACGGTTTAGCACATTAGCTTTTTCAGCCAATCACGGACGCGGCTGCCGGTCATTCAGTGCAGCGGAGGAAAGATGAGAGGTAAGTAAGAGTTTGGGGAGCCTTTTAAAAATAAAAAATATGCGGTTGGGGCTGGGAGACATGGGGGAATACTGTATTAAAGGGGTTTTATGCTAGGGGGAGGGATAGTAGAACGGGAGGGAGAGGGAGGGAGAGTGAGGGGGAGGGAGGGGGAGAAGGGCTGCAGTATGCATGCCAAAATTCTCCCGGAGGCCAGGTAGCAGGCAGAGTCCTATATGGACTCTGCTAGCCTCCTGGTGGGCAGTTTTTGGGACTTTGGGGGAGGGACTACAGGAGAACCCTATGGAGCTGGGATGTGAGGTAAGGATTAAACTACACTACATGGTGGGGCCAGTAGTTGGGGGGATTATAGTTTTGGGGGTGGACATGCCCTTTAACTATGGACACTGAGGATCTGGGATATTATACTGTCAATTTGCACATTTTCTGTCCATAGTGCAGAAACCAATACTGAATACCTTAGAAGGTCCAGCCTAATAGGGACACCTTGTTAGAGATAACATTTCTTAAAAGAAAAAGTGCTTGGTGCCCCAATAAATAAAGTCCAGGTTTCTGGACATCCAGTAAGCTTTGCAGTTCATGGAGTCCCCCGTTAGTGTAATAGTCCTGGTTTAAGTCACACGAGTATTCTAGACTCCATATATAAACATAAAGTGCTCAGTGTCCCAGTAAATAGAGAAAGTCCAGGAAGCCCCAATAAATAGAGATAGTAATGGTGAGGCCACACTACAGCAGATGGCACTGCACATGTTACCGTCCACTGGTCTGCGCAATGTTGAACGTGTGATCCACCAAAAAGAATGGCAATCGCATGCAAAAATCTGATTGCAGCGCACCAAGTGTGGCCACACCAATTAGCCAACATTAGCGTCTGCTTTTCAGCACCCGGTCACTTTTGCAATTTGATTATAGATGATTTAACTTCCCTTGGCTCTATTTAGCTTCAGTCTCTACAGCATCTTGGCCCAGTGCGCTAGTTGTATCTAGAGTAAGTTAGGACTTAATGAGTTTATGAAAATAGAGAAGTCAATTCAGTGACATTCAAGGGCTTTTCAGGTCACCGTGCTGCTGCACCAGTGGTGCGGCCCCTCCAGGATATACCTGGCAGACCAGTCCAACCTGCTCTAAATATCTAAAGACCATTTACAAAAAATGCTGGTGGTCACTTATTTTTAAATTTCACAAGATATGCTTTTCGATATATCCTAGTTTTTGTTTATTTATGTCCTATTCTCTCCTGGACCAATGGTAAACAAATAAATTGTTTCTATCACAGTTTAAAGGACAACTCCACCCTCATAAGAACATCTTTTAGAAAGAATGGCATCTTTAAAGTATGTTGATATATCATACTTTGTCCTATGAATTCATTACTGTATGCCCGCTATGCTTCTGGATGCCTCATGGAAACTGACCAATTTAGAAACCTGTACTGAGCCTGTACTGAGCCTGAGCATGCTCAGAAGAGACAGACAGGGGATTAACATTTAGTCATTCAGCTTTACCCGACGGCAAGGACGAAGGCTGTCCAATTGAAAAAAATTAACTACTGGGCTAGTAAATCCAGAAAGTTCATAGGTTCCTGTGCCCAGCATCAAACAAATAACAAACCAATTCAAGTGAAAAAATAATAAAGCAAATAGAGCAAAGAGGAAAACCAAGAACAAAAGACTGGGACGAAGCGGGCGCAAGAGCACACACAATGTTCAGAGACCGAAAAAGGGTTTGTGAACCACCATGTGTCGTCATTGAAAAATGTATGTTTTTCCAATGTCCCGCATCTGTCCACCAAAACATATTGTGATACATTAGCACCTGCGACCTTTATGTCCTGAATATAAATACACTACCTTTTTATCATGTCAATCTTTCTATCTACATTTACTTTTTGAAATCTACATTTTCATGCAATGTTTCATTCCTTTTCTGGAGGGTATAGGTGACATCCACTTTTACCTGTTCTCCACGAGCCAATGTTTGTGCTGTTTCTTTTAAAATCCTCCATTGTCTTGAATTTAAAGAGTTACTGACCATAGAAATGCAACTTTTCCTATATGTCAAAGTCACAGGGGTTGAAAATTTTAGGAATGACAATCTCCCATGCATTTCCTGTTTTCTGGGTTGATTTATTTTTTTTTTTTTTTTTGTTTTTATTTTTTTTTTTTTTTTTATTATTTATTCTTTAATTTTTTTTTTTTTTGTTTTTTTTTTGTTATTTTTTTGTGTATTTTTTGTTTTTTTTATGTTATTTTTTTTGTTTTTTTATTCTTTATTTTATATTTTGGGGGTTTTTGATTTTATTTTTTTTTTTCTTTTTTATTGATTTTTTTTTTTTTTTTTTTTTTTTTATTTATTTTTTTTTTTTTTATTTGATTTATTCTTTTTTTTTTATTTTTTTTTATTTTTTCCCATTTTTTTTTTTTTTATGTTTTTTGATTTTTTTTCTTTTTTCTTTCTTTATTTCTCTCTTTATTATTTTTTCTTTTTTTTTTTTTTTCTTTTGTCCTCGTTGCCTCCCCGACCCCCTAGCTTCTTCCCCGTTGTTTGGCCCTCTGCACGCTTTTTTCCAGTACCCCACTTGGCCTGACAATTATTTGTCCGTATATACTTGAGGATAGTCGAATTTTTCAGACTTTAAAATTAGCCTGAAAACCTAACCTCGACTTATAGCTCGAGTCAGTCCTAATTTGATCCAAATTCTGCAATTACAGATAGTAACCATAGTGTCGCTGTGGTTAACCTGTATGAGAAGTTACAGGAGCTGATCTGCCTTACTTCCTGCTTCCTGTATTCTGCCTGCTGGACTCACTCAGCACTGTCACTGGATTGCTGTAAATCTATGGGTCTCCTCATGTTGGGGCCAAAAACAGCTCTAGTACAGTGCAAATGTACAGCTTGAAACTACAACTCTCAGAGTGACATTTTTAACTATTGGGGTCAGAGAATCCTTTACTATATGGGGATCAGAGTTCGCTTTACTATATGGGTTCAGAGGGCCCTTTACTATATGGGGTTCAGGAGAATTGTAAATGATGGTAAGCTTAATTAAAATTTTACTGAACCTTGCCACTCCACATGTTTAGAAACTGAAACTCCCAGCAACACAGCATGCTGGGAGTTGTAGTTTCCAAACATCTGGAGTGCCAAAGAATGGAGTTACTGGTACTGGATTTTGGCTATTACTGTATGGGATTCATGTATGGGAATTCTGCTGTCCATTTAAAGGGCAACTAAAGACCTAAAACAACACAGAATCAGAAGGCAGTAGTGGTGATAATTTCTACCCTCGACTTATACTCGAGTCAATCAGTTTTTACAAATTTTTCAGGTAAAAATAGGTACCTCGACTTATACTCGGATCGACTTATACTCGAGTATATACGGTATTTCTCTAGGGAAATGCTCTAAAGCTTCATACACACATGTGATCACATCACACATGTGGTCGACCCCCAACGCACGATGTGTATACACATGTTTTGGCCGATAAACTTACTATGTATGGGCATTTCGCCAGCCATAACGGCCGTTCGGGTTGAACATCCCGCCGGCTAGTCGGGCAACGATCCCTGACCTAATGGCCATTTCACCGATAAAGTTCCCATACATGCACGATTTGTCGCCTGAAATGACCATGCATACACATCATGCATCGCGGGTCAGCCCCAGTGATCACGTGTAAATGAGCTTAAGGCCTGGAACAAAATGGGTCTATTTTGAACTTCCTGACCAACAGACTTACAAACCTATCGTCTATCTCCAGTCCGGTAACAAAAAAATACTGACGTATTTTTGGGCAAACATCACATCACTTACACTACTACCTGCCCCAACCCCAAAGATATTTTTTGCATCTTAGTTTCCTGCATTACTAATTTCTTCAAAGAGTTTCTGAAAATAAATCTGGGGTGGGAGATTTCTAAAAGTTATAGAGATGAAGGACACTTACAACAACATCCATGGTTCAATAATTAATTGTGCAAAAAAACTTTTCAGGGCACTTGCCCCCTTTCTCAGGAGATTTCTGGTTTGCTAATATACAACGTTTTTTAAAAAAAATTGATCACCACTGTGGCAACAATTCAGAATACATTCCATCATTCTTTTAACCCGTAGAGCTCTGGAAACACAGTGCTAGGCTGTCCAGGGGGTCTATAATGTACATGAGGGCTTAACTGCAAATCCAAGAATGTTCGCGCTTAGGACATGACTAGGGGGGAGCTCCTATGACTAAAGGGGGCTGCCCGAAACACGTCAGGCACCTTCAGCTTCAGTCATGTTTTACTTTTATTATAAATCACGTTCCAGTCGTGAATTCTGGGACAACAGTGTTTTTATTTCTGATCCGGAGACACCTTTACCCGTGTTTTTTGGGGAAAGGGCCAACTGCCTTATTTACTCCATGTAAAATGTTTTCTGGACTGCTACTCTGTATGGCTAATGTATATAGTTTGAATGACTGGACAGGTTTGAAAATTTGCCTGCTTAAACAAAATCTGCTGTCTCAACTAATCACCTGATGACAGGGTACTGACTGATGTTCAGTAGAAGAGGATCAAGTTGTCATACATAGTCTTTGCATTCTTTGGTAGCACAGTCTCATAACAAAAAACAAAACAGAGCATAGTAATATCGGGCACAAGCTGACTCATCAATCTATATAGTACATATACGAAATGTAATGTGACTTAAAAAGCCTGCCCTTCCCTCTGGATAAATAAAGCAATTAGTTCAATAACTTGGCCAAATCACAGCAACCACTTCAAGGTTTGCTTTTTTCTTCTGGGTCCTAACTTCTAACCTTTTTTACATTAGTAACTTTTTTCCTTTTAGGGAGACACAATTCTACAACTTTGTTTTTATATCAGTACCTGCCTTTTATAAGTTGAAAGACCCCGATGCTCTTTGGCTTGCTTTCCTGGGACTCAAATCTATATAGGCAGGTGCAATTTGATGAAACATGACTGGCAACTCCTGCAATAGCAGCGGCCTGAGTATTCCTATATACTGCCCCAAGTTTGGTTACAGCAGCCAGTTTTATTCTCCACGCTGTTTTACTACGATGTTTGGCTACTTAGCCCTGTGTTTTTACCTTTCCCCATACATCGGCACATCTTTCTAGTTAATAATACCAAAATAGGGCTGTTTATTTCCTATTGCAATGTACCGGTATTTATTTCCTACTTAAAGATATTTCACAGATGCTTGTTAAGGTTCTCATTCTTCCAGGTCATTGGTATATCTGTTGTATTCATTAGATCAACTGGACTTGAAGTTTAGTTCTTGAAGACGTTTCGCTAGTCATCCACTGGCTTCCTCAATTCAGAATGACTTGTACAAGAATCTGTGGCAATTATGTACCCTGAAAAAATCCCAATTAGCATATCATAGCCAGGTTAAGGCGTGATTGGATATGGGTTATAGAACGGCCCAGAGTAAGGTGTCAAAACAGCATTGTACATGGCAGACAGTTGATGTTGAACCCCCCCCCCACCTATTTTTGTGCTTGGTTTCTTTATTTTCACACATAAATGGCCTCCTTAACACCTCTATTGAACCAGTCACGTTCCTTTGCCAATATGTTAACATTACAATCTTCAAGGTATGTCCCTTTATCCTTAAGAGTGCAGGTCCAACGGCTGAGTTCTGACCCAAGCACATACACCTCTTAGCCACAATGCAATCACCGCCCTTAACACCTGGCTGTGATATGCTAATTGGGATTTTCCAGGGTACATAATTGCCACAGATTCTTGTACAAGTCATTCTGAATTGAGAAACCAGTCGGATGACTAGCGAAACGTCTTCAAGAACTAAACTTCAAGTCAGTTGATCTAATTGAATACACAGATATATTTCACAGATGTTTCCAATTATTTTACCATCCCTTCTCCCACCTGGAATTGCCTCAAAACTTCCGGGTGACTTATATTTTCCTTATATTTTAAAGCAGGGGTGCATTATTGTCTATAAATGTTTTAATGAGTCATGTGACACTGTGACATATTTAAGCACTGATCATAACAATGCTTAAGATGATTAATATTACAGTACATTCGGGACTCTTATGCATTACTCTATTTATAAAATCGTTGCTTAGCCGAGGTGACCTTAGATAGAATAACTTACTGAACCTTGTTAATTTAAAGGAATAGTTCACTCTCAAAGTGAAGCCCAGGAGGTTAAGGACTATGGCTTACCACCCCGGGCTCAATCAATAATCCAGGGTCCGGAACAAAGAGACTACCTTTTGCGCGATCCACGACAGCCACTCTGAAAATCTCCGATCACTTCCCTCTCCTGTTAGCTATAGCACACATTACTGTTACATGCTATAGCTGTACAGAAAGGGAAGCGTTCGATGTTTCAGCGTGCCTGCGTGTGATCCCGCAAAAGCTACGTTTCTTTCGTTCCTGGACCCTGAGTATAACCTCCATAAACCCCCCAACTGCAATCAATATATATAAAGAACAGTTCACTTTGAGAGTGAACTATTCCTTTAAGAAAATAATTTACTCCTAAATAAGTTGTGTGAATGTTAGAAGTCACCTTGGAGTTTCATGACCTGTATGAAAAAACCAATATACCCAACCTTTATGAGCAATGGCAGTCTTTACTAATCCTTGCCTGCAGCTTGAAGTGGATTCTCTCGCAAACAGCACAACAGACATCCTTATATGTTTAAATACCGAAAGGCCCATGAATACCATCCAAACGATAGGCCACAGGCCACTGTAGGAGGAAGCACATTCTAGCTGTGTCACTTTCAGTACATCTTCTTTGCCATTCAGATTCAGATACTTTCCTCCAGCTGCACTGTGTGAAAACAATATCACAGAAGGCGTTGATCTTAATTGGCCATAATCACAGTGTAACCATACTGGATCCAGTTCTAATTACACAAAATCGCCGTTTAGCTTTTCTACCATCTACCGGCCTGGGGTGGTCCCCCTGTAAGTAAACACAGCTATTTTTGGGGAGGTTTTTTATTATATCTGTCCCTGGGAGCACAGCAGTCTCTGAGCTGTCAGTATGAAGAACTTTATATTCTTATCACGCCACTTAAATTGGGCTCAGCAGAAAGCAATTTAAAGAGTGTCAGGGCAGAGGGCTGAGTCCCTCCCCATCCCCCCCCCCCCCCCACTAAGGGTGTCTGAACTGCTGCCTGATAAACGAGCCCCAGCCCACAATGCCAGGTCGATAACATGCAGGAGGCCAGCAAGGCTTCTTAACCCCTTCAATACACGATGTACAATATATATATATTTATATAGTTAATATTATAGATAGTCTATACACACTTTATTTCCAGATCACGTGCTTACACTGTTTGCGTGTATATGACAGATGTGCGTGCATGACGTCATCTCGTTGCGGAAATTATGTTATATGCGCACACGCCCAGACATCCCACCCTGCCTCTTCGTCCTTCCGGGCAGGATGGGCGCGGGGCGTGGTGAGGGGCGTGGCTACACTGTGTGACATCATTGGCATCACACAGTGCGGGGCATACACACTAGGGGGTGGGGGCGGGTTAGGGGGTTGTATGGTCATGGCGCAGGCGTCTGGGGGCTCGGACACACAAAGGGGGCATAACGGGGAAGGGATACGGACTCCTCTCCATTGCGGGAGATAGGGGTGGTCTCGTGGACCTCGGGAGACCACCCCGATTTGCGGGAGACTCCGGAACATCCCGGGAGTAGTGGGATACCTGCACACGGTGAGGGTCACGTGTGGGTGTGTAACAAACGCAGATTCCTGTTCGACCAGGAGCTGGAGGATCCAATATACAGGATTATAGCAGCACAACTTTGAAGCGTAAAATAGTTTTTAAAAGCTGCAGCTTCCCACTAACATTCCCTTTTTTTAAAAAGCATATTTATCCTTTAATATAGTGGATAATGCATCCCCCAACTGTAAATTATAGGGATATTAGAAGTCACCTTGGAGTTCCGTGACCATATAAAAGAACGAGGCGCAGGAACTCCAAGGTGACTTCTAATATCCTTATAATTACAGTTCACAGGGTGCATTATTTATATAACCTGACCCTTTTGTGGCTTCTGGTTTCCTTCCCTCTTGGACCGTACGATTATAAGGTATAATCTACAGTTCTCCCCATAGAAATCCACTACAGGGGTAGTTATAACTTAATAACAGGTAATGTCTGATTCTGCAAGAAAAAGATTTTCCTTATTTGCCACTGTTACATATTTTATTACATAGATGCAGGATCGATCACTAAACTGCTAAAATGGAGAACCCTGTATTAAGGAGAATTATACTCACCTCCCACTCCACCATCCACCGGCCCAGCAGTCTTTAGAACCCAGGTTGAGGACCTAACCACACCGCCAGGTCCTCACCGCTGTGATCACCTTCTATCCTCTGTAATACTTACTAGAAGTTTGTTTCTTCGGCTCTGGCGACTCTGGCTCCACTTCTGCATTCACAATAACGGCAAATTAATCTTCTCATTGTCTGAAGTCGACGACTGAGTGGAGGACGGAGCCACAAAGCGAACTTCAAGTAAGTATTACAGGGATATAGGTGATCCCAGTGGTGAGGATCTGGTGTTTAGGTCCTCACCCTGGATAATACACATCAGTGGACTATCGTTCAGGTGAGTAGTAGTTGTCCTTTAAGTAGCGGCACCCTGCAGATGCCATTATGATGCTTATTGGAGCAATACTAAAAAAGATTTTATGAGGAATCCGGCACTAGCTATATAAATAACCTTAGTAAGGTAATGTGCTTAAATACGGTAGTTAAAATACTAATGCATTCATTAAAAAGAAGAAGAACAGAACCTATAGCAACTCTTTAAATAAAAGGAATCTGGAATGTCATAAAACATACTTAAAAACATATGGTGACCCCGATAGCTACAAAGTACATATTCTTAACCAAGTGAATATAAGTAAAGCAGTTGCTAGTCAAATAGTACAATTAGATAAATAAATAGCAAGTTACCATAAAGGTAACACATAACCTACCATTACCAGTGCAGTAATTCACACAATCTAACCACACTACAGGTATTGGAGAATAGTGGATGGCATTCCTAAATTTGATGTTGTAAATATTCCTTAATTCTTGGTTGAAAGACTTAAAAGTGCGTCGCAGCATACCAAGGGGCCAATGAAATTCAGCTGTTTTGTACCAGGTTAGGGTGGTTTTTGAACTAATTTCACGCTGGCTGCACCATTTCCAAATATTTTGGCATAGCCAATGTGGTAATGGTTAATATAAGATTAGCGCAACAACTTCTGCTCAATCTGAAAGCCATTACCACTCTCGTTTATGGGTCCGATGTAATACTCTAAAGTTACTTCTTACCTGACCGAATCCTGCGATGCACCGGGGCGTATCTACCAGGGGTGTGCAGTGTGACCCGCGCCAGGCGCCCTTGCCAACAAGGGGGCCCCATTTTGTGCTAAGGTTCCAAAACTACCAGTCTGTGTGCCAACTGTTGTGCCAGTGTCTGTGAACAAAGCATTTTTACCATTGTCTTTGTGCCAAGCATTTAACCAGTTTCCCAACCAGTTTATCAGTGTCTCATGCCAAGCATTTGTGACAACTATTTTACCAGTTACTACTGTATATACAAAGCATTTTACCAATGATTATTTGGTTTGCAGTGCCGATTTATTTTTGGCATTGGTGTTGGGGGGCCATGCCCAAATTTTTCATCAGGGCCCAAGCATGAAACTTGCATTCGCAAGAAACTTTAAAGCATTGTGGGATCATCCCGTCAGGTGGAACGTTTTAAGTATTGCATCGGTCCGCAAGTTTCCAGAGTACATCAGAAAGATCTTGCTTTAAATGACTTACAGTAGAAGTGTCTCATCTCTCTAAAAATAGCAAAAGCAAAAAGTTGAAATTTCACAACAATATTGCCTCCCTGTTCCTCTTACAAGGGCATCACTTACCGGTACTTATTAAACGCACTCTATAACGAAAATGTTATTTTAAAATTGACCATAATTGGAAACTATAATTCTTCTTCCCAACCACCATTGTATCATTCTTTTTGTTGATCTGTCCCCTATTTCTTTAGATATCCAATCTAAAACTTCTTATATTTCAGCTGTCAATCAAGTTCCTTGCTCTCAAAAACTATCTTCTGTGATTAGTTTACTGTAGCTGGAATGGTGACAGAGTTTTGACAGTTGGAATGCTGCGTGCTGTGTGCAGGCTTGATAGTTGGTTTGTGGGGGGAAAGTCAGATGGAGTGGGAGTGGTTAAAAGAGGGAGGGTGATATTGCTCTTAAACAATGTGTGCTGGATTGAAGGCATGCGCAACACATGCAAATCAAAGGGTAAGTGCTACTGACCAATTATAGATTAAGATGAGGCAAAGTCATTTTTTTTTCAGTATGTGTCACTTTAAATTTTTCTATTCTATGTACTGTAAGCAAGCAAGCATCTGATATTACAGCAAGAAGGTGGCACAAGCCTATGTTCTAACTGTAATGAACAGAGGCTTCTAGTTCAATTAACACATTCATGTGCAGGACTCCTATACCCATCTACTCTGTGTGCATTCCTATAGAGCAGAGAGAATTCCTTCAGTCAAGAGAGGGGATGTGAGAGAGACCACCTTTATTTGACAGGTACTTGTGCTGGTTTTCATTTCCTGTTGCTGTAATTCTCTTGTCAGTCAGCATGGAGACTGGCACTTCTTATTGAGACCATACAAATGACTGTTTATTTTCAGCAGTCCTGGGAGATTTGCTGGTCGAGCTCCTGTTTCCACTCTCTCTTTCGGTTTCTGTCCTTCCAATCTACAGATGAAATAAAGGGGTGCTGACAGGTACAGGTGGCACTCAATTGACTGCCTGCCTATCCCTTTATAAAGACTATTTTTATTTCATCTGGCCATGGAATAACTTACTGAAAGTGCAATTTTATATCCACATTGAAATTAACAGCCTGTAAGAATGCTCTCTTTAAACATTACATGATATGGTCTGTGCACACTAGAAACAAAGACCAGAGGAGGCGTACTTTCCGCAACAAGTATTATTCACATAAACGCTACAGCATTCGCGCCGTTCGCTAGCGCCAACATTTGTCAGTGTGTACCCATCCTTAGTTGTTTATATATTTTTATATTAGAGCCTCCGTTCATCTTGCTTTACTTATTTTAATTTCAAATTGGTCTTTTCCACATTATTAAATGTAAAATTTCTTTCCCAGAGGAGCCGGGTAGTTTTGCAATCTGTATTTAAAATATTCTGGTTCCCAAGCAATATTGGGAATCGCTAGGGTGCTAGATACATCACTTACTATTAAAAAAGATCAACTGTTGAATCAAGAGCAAGTCTAGAGAGACCTTCTACTAACATTTACACAAGGCATTGGATTTCATTCTTAGTGGCAGCTATAATGCATTAGCACTTAGTATTATCAGCCATAACTTTGCATCTACCTTAAGTTCATTACCCATTTGCCCCACAGATGTTCTAAAAGATTCTTCATCCAGGATATCAGTGTGTACAAGGATCTTATGCTTAAATTTTAAACCATAGCCATTTAAAGAAATGAGAAAAAGAAAAATGTCTGGTTTCATGGTTTAAGCATTGTAATGCGTGTTTTCTGTTTATTTTGTTTATCTCTGACACTGCAGCTTTCTGATTCACAAAGGGAACGCACACCATTACTGTTTGAGGCTCAAGCAGGAGAGTGCACGGAACTCACAGCATTGCCATTTGAGCTCAAGCAGGAGAGAGCACGGAACTCACAGGCATTTCTGTTTGAGGCTCAAGCAGGAGAGTGCATGGAACTCACAGCTTTTCTGTTGAGGCTCAAGCAGGAGAGTGCACGAACTCACAGGCATTACTGTTTGAGGCTCAAGCAGGAGAGTGCACGAACTCACGGCATTACCTTTTGAGGCTCAAGCAGGAGAGTGCACGGAACTCACAGGCATTACCATTTGAGGCACAAGCAGGAGAGTGCACGGAACTCACAGGCATTACTGTTTGAGGCAAGCAGGAGAGTAACAGAGCTTACAGGCATTACCATTTGAGGCTCAGAAGGAGAGTGCACGAACTCACAGGCATATGGTTTGAGGCTCAAGCAGGAGAGTGCACGGAACTCACAGGCATTACCATTTGAGGCTCAAGCAGGAGAGTGCACGGAACTCACAGGCATTGCTGTTTGAGGCTCAAGCAGAGAAAGCAGAGGGAATCTCAGAGGGGAGGAGTTTAAACATTCAGCAAACCAGTAACAAGATGTCAGCAACAAGGCACAAAGGTAGGCCCTGGAAGGGTATAGGGAAATAAAAAATATGGCACGTATTTTTAAAAGCTGCAGCTTCCAAATGAACATAACTTGATTTTACAGTGCACTTATCCTTTAATTACAGACATCCCACCCTGCCCTTTCAGGCTTCCGAGGTTGGGAAAGCGGCGTGACGTGGGAGGCATGACACCACGTGGAGGCAGGGCATGGCGTCATGTGGAGGCATGGTTAGTTTTCTAGGGGCAGTGGGAGGTGAGGTTAGAGAGGCGTTCACGGGGATTTCCAGGGGCGTGGTCCTCAAAGGGGGCATGACAGAGGAGGAGACTAGACTCTCCCCTCAGTCGCGGGAGTCTGGGGTGGTTTTGCGGGAGAAACACCCAATGAGAGAGACTCCCAGACAATCGGGGAGAGGTGGGATACCTGTAATTACCTCCCTATAGTCCTTGAAGTATACATTTTTGTTCTGGGGTGGAAATGCCCTTTAAATAAAAACTGCAAACATTAACACACAGCTTGAGCATAACCAAGATCAACTCCAGGAACATTTTAAAGTTTTGGGGACATCCCACAAATATCAATTGTTTCCTCCTCCCTCTCACCTGAGCAAATGTTACATTAGTTACTACTCTACCTGCAGGTGATAAAAGTTGGAATACACTGTTTTGTTCTCTTCTCCTTATTAATTTGAGAGGGACCAGGGTAGAGATATCTAAAGACCACTGTGATTATTTCCTTACTGACTTACTATTGATTATGTAATTTCTAGACAACAATTTTTATTACCTTCTATGATTTTACTGTAAATAGCATAATCTTCGCCTGAGTAGATATTACCTGGACATTTTTTCTGCTGCGAAAATGTTGAATTCAATCCTAATTGTAACACTGATACTATTAATATTTATAATGGATATGTACCCCCTACTGTAAATTATAGGATATCAGATGTTACAGTGTAGTGCTGTGACCATATAGAAGCATGAGGCCGCAGGTCATGTACTTTTATAAAGGGCACGGAACTCCGAAGTAACATCTGATATCTATATAATAGTAGGAGGTACATTATCTATTATACCCCTTGTACCCAGCTTTCATGCGCGATATCTGCTTGCTGCTGTGATTTCCTGCAGTAGAAGAGTAGGTGTGATTGTACGATAGTTCTGCTAGGTCAGTGCACTGCCGGGAGGGTAAGAAAACAAAAAAAAGGTTAGTAACACTTCCTGAATGTTGTAATTGGCGTGCTATTACGTGCTGATTATAATAATATTACTATACATTGGGTTTCATAGAAACCCATTAAGGGGTACATTATATGGTTTTTGTGCACAAAATGAAGAATACACAAATGTATCTGCAATGGAGGCTAAATGGTCAAAAAATTCTGAACCAAATTTGATAGCTCCGACTGATAAAATTATTATCTCAATCTGGTGGTTTCAAACCAGGCCTAAACTATGGTGCACCCTTACTTTCCTACTATTATAGACTTACTATAGACTGTGGACATTAGTGACCCAGAAAAACGAATTAACCTAGGCAATAAACCAGTGACGCCAATGGAAAGGCTTCTAGCACCCACCACACAAGTTATGTCATTGACCCCCAATGGATTATGGGAATATTTAAAATATTAAAATAGGAAATTAATTAATAATAAATCAATCTCATGCCTGAGTGTTGTTAAGTCCTTAAAAACTACTGTAAGCTTTATGAGATAGAATATCATTTCACAAAAGGAACAAACCTTTTCAACTTTCTCCCCCTTTTGCTGTCACCTGGCAGCAACGAGATATTAACAGACTAAGAAAAAATGGTGACAGCTCCTGTATTCTTGAAAAGAGCAGAAGCTCCTATTAGTGTTAGTAAAAGTGGTTGAGGGGGGAACTGTTGAGTCTGGCCTGGGTACATAATGAAGTGTGTATGATGGACAGCTGGCTGTGCTGAGGAAAATAATTAAATCTTAAGAGAAGCGGATGCCGAGGACAGTGAATATTAGCTTGAAAACCGCTGTTCAATATTTGACCAGGAAGCACATAATTGTTCCTCTATCTATACACATACTGTAGGTCTCCAGCTTTAAAAAGTCAATGTGGCTGCCACATGGCATGGTAGCTCTGTATAATTCTCTTAACAGTGGGGTGCCAATGACATTCCATGGAATTTGTGTCGTATTACAGGAGGGTAACTAATGTTTAAATTATTCCAAGCATTTGATTTGATAGTCATACAAGTCAAAATGTGAAGTTGTGTTCCTACAAATATGGTAAAATAAATCCTGCCAATTCTTTTTGTGACAAGATGTTCATATTCATTGTGGAAATGACTATTCTAAATTAATTAGGAACAAATGCTAACAAATTAGTGTGTAAATTAGACCAATCAGATCCAATTTGTGGGATGTTCTATTATTTTCTAGTTAAGCGGGATATTAAGGTAAAATGTTGAATGTACCTATATGAAATAAAATACACATTAAAACATTTAAAGAAAACTATGAAAGTTCAGTGATTGAGTGATTGGTCCAAACAAACATAATCAGAATTCAGTTCTTGCACAGACCGGTTTACCCCACCTGATTTCTGAAAACTTGCCCACATACAGTACACAGACCCTTATTTTTCAGACAGAACACACAATAGTGCATAGTTAGCATGTCTTTGCTCCAAGTGTTGAGAATCATATAGAATTTTTAATTGCCCTTTCATTGGAATTTAACATCTGGTACATCATTGTAACAAACAACAACTACAACAAATGTTTTTCGTTCATTTGTTCCCATTTTGCCTCTGTTGACCCCTCTGTTTACTCCAATATTAGGTATAAAGTGTTAAGAAAGAGACTCTGGACTGTTTGGTATTTGTTTGGACTGTCCCTTTCAGCTACAGATATTGCATTCCCAGTTTTTCTATTATAGTAAGAAAGGTAACGATAGATCATTTGTATGGGCCAGACTGGTTTTAAATAGATAGAGAGGCACTTTGTTTTCACAATCTCAAAGCCTGTAGGCAGCAAATCCGTGCTGCTTATATTCAAATCTTTATCAGGGTCACAACATATTTCTTCTGTTCTCATCAGGAGCATATATGAATGGAACACATATCAGTTATACACACGTTTACACTGACACAAGAAAGCTTTTTATTGCCTATTTCATGGTCACACACAAAAAATGCAGTATTATTCACTTCCTCCTATTGACAAACATTTTGTTTTCTGGCCTCAAAGTCTTAAAAAGTAATTCTTATTTTTTATAATATAATATATATAATCTACCCCCCTTACACTTTTCTATGGGGCCAACTGTAACATAATAATATTATAATCCGTGCACTACTACTAGTTTAGGGACAGTATAATTAATGGAGAGAAGGGGTAAATTATAAAGATAATGCACCCCCTACTGTAAATTATATGGATATGAGATGTCACCTCGGAGTTCTGCCCCCTTTATAAAGCTCCTCGGTCATCTTTTAATTTTTATTATTTATTTTTATATATATAAAACATAATATAAGTCTCCTGATACGGACCTGACCTGAATTGGGCTGAAAGCGTTGATCCATTTTTGAATAAGTAGTGGTATAGGGTATGAAGATGCAAACGGGGAGCACACTAGTTTGCATCTTTGTTCTGGAATTATTCAGCTCGTGGGGTAGAGAGCGTAGGGATAGCACCTATTGATTGTCTGCACGCAAGCCAACAGCAGTGTGCTAGAGTGTTCTTGAACTGTATAGGGTACCTGTGAGTGCATTTATATGGGATGTTATATATATATATATAGAAATATGTAATAAAAAATCAGGGTTATTCAAAAAAAGTTCTTATCATTTAAAATGGTGCTAATTTGCCCCAACCAATCAGATCTTATTTAACATTTGAAATCTAACATCTGATTGGTTGGGCAAATTTAGCACCATTTTAAATAATAAGAACTTTTATTGAATCTCTCTGAATATTTGTGATATAATATCTATGAATGCCATTTGTAACACTGAAATCAAAACACACGTTGCATTTTTCAAAACAAGTTTTATTTTGAGAGGGACCCTTAATTTGATGGGCTCTTCGTCATGTTCCTGTACTGCCTTTCTAGACCTAAGTACTAGTAAGCTCCCTAGATGACTTTTATGGCAAATAAGTGCACACATAGTTTTATAGAATTCTAACCTGTTAAAATGCAGTGTTTGCGCAGCCTGCTCTGTTTAAATGGAGAGGGGAGAGTAATCTGAAGATCAATAGGATCACTCCCCAACATGATAAAGCAATCTTACTGGGTGCAGGGCGTGTTTGCATATTACCGCACGTTATCGGTAAATTACGACAGCGGCCATAAATTTATTGCTGTGATCATACATTTCGCCGAACTTTGTTATACACCACGAATACTTAGTCATAGAATACCATCGGTAGTAAACTACTCGCTATCGTAGATAACATTAAAACGTATCATAGTTATCATTAAACTATCGTGAATTAACAATCATTTTAGTGATCGGAAAACGGCTTGTTAAAGGCGTGACATTGCTAAAAAGTGATATGGCGCCTTTATATATATGGCCCTTACTGTACTTGCTACACTGTGACAAGCTTAGGGAGCAGAAATAGGGACATTAAGAAATCCGGGAAGTGATTGAATAGATGATGGCAACATTGCATTATAATATATATTCACAGGAGCAATGGTCCCATATAGTTTATTACAGAATCATTCAATCGTCTGATGTTATCGGCTCCCTCTACTGAAAGAAAGGCGCTGGTAACGAAAATTTTCCATCTTGCCCAATAGATGCTGATATATTGTTTTTTGTGTATTGTTATTTTACAAATATCGTTAGGCTAGCAGATCCAAACCAGGGGTGAGGACCTAGCAGGTTTGGTTCCTCATAAATCACAGAGTCCTATTATCTTCAATTCATTTATTGGACCACAATAAAAAAAGATATATTGAAATGCTTTAATCACACACTAATGTTTTCTGACACTTGGTCCTTTATCAAATGTGAAAAATACATTACACACACCACATTATAAACCCAATACCCAATAGACAGGAAATGGCAATCCCACTTCCCCTCATCAACCAACCACAATGTGTGAATAAAGCATTTCAAGATCTCGTTTGCGAGTCTTTGATACAAGGTTTGGTCCTTACCCTAGGTACTTTTAGCAGTGAGAAAGGGTAGTAAGTATAATTTGCTTTAACCACAGCTGTAGAAAAGATCCTTTTTATTCGATGAAGCTTGGGGTGTGTTAATATGAAATTTCATCTCAATTTGCAATTTTATAAATAAAAATGAAGGTAAAAAAAATCTAGACACAAGAAATTTACACTTATGTTTATTAGTCCTTCCTGCCTCTCCAGGGCTCAGCTAATATGAACCAGTCCTAATTCTCCCAGAAGTGATCAGTTTTATTATCATAGTGACAGGTATGAATTGAAAGTCCCTTATATATATCTCATTGAACAACAAGACATCTATCTCTAGGCCCCCTTCACCTCCAACCATCCATCCTATGGACAGGCAACATTTATTACAGATTCTGAAAGGGAGGTGGGTTTTGCTTCAGAAGGCAATTAGGAGGCAGCTGGAGTTAGAGTGAGAAAATCAGAAGGCAAACAGAAACAACCAATTGCTTTTCTTTTGTTCAAAGATATGTTAGGTCCCTCTGACTCTCAAATTCTATTCAAGTAAAAAAGCAACTTACATTATATTATAAATGAGCAGAAATAGTTTGAAAATAGTTTTGATAGTTTTGATTTTCGTACTTTCCGATAGATAAATAACTAGTATATATGACAGATGATATATAGAAGATAGATAGATTGATAGACAGACAGAGAGGAGAATAGATATATAGTTATGATGATAGATAGATAGATGATGATTAGATAGATGTAGTAGATAAAGATTATGAGTGTATAGTGATGTAGATATGTAGTGTAGTGTATTGTGAGGTGTATTGATGATGATGTAATGTAGATAATGATAGATAGATTATAATAGACGATAGATAGTATAGATATCAACGATTGATATAAGATCGATAGATATATAGATAGATAGACAGACATTGAGATTATATATATATACTAGCAAAAGTGTGCCCTTTGGTGCACACATGGGTTTTTTATGTGTTAATTTTATATAGTTTAATTTGCTGGAGTGTTAGTTACATATATTTATTAAAATATATTAATATATAATAAGTGTAAGCTACCCGCCACTTTCAAGGCCCTCCATATTAGGGTAGTCCTACTAAGAATGACATATTTTAAGTAATAATGCTGTTATTTTTGTAGTGTAATTATATGTTTAAGATACGTTTTTACCTAATGATAACTTCTCGCGGCATTTGGAGCCTTTCCCGGTAGTTTCGGTCTTCCGGGGGAGTTTGCAGCTGGTTGCGGCTTAAAACCAGGCCCCGCCGCGAGTGTTGGAGGCTCGTGGGGCTTCCCGCGGCACTTGGAGCCCTTCCTGGTAGTTCCAACTTCCAGGGGTGTTTGCGGTTGTTCGCGAACGAAAACCAGGCTCCCAGGCCCCGCCGCAAGTGTTGGGAGGCTCCGGGCACTTGGAGCCTTTCCCGGTAGTTCTGTCTTCCAGGGGGTGTTTGCGGTTGTTCGCGGCCAAAAACCAGGCTCCCAGGCCCTGCTCCCAGGCCCTGCCCGTGTTGGGAGGCTCTGCGGGGCTTCCATCGGCACTTGGAGCCCCAGACCAGGTGCTGTCAAGTTGTATACATACAATCGTACACACATTAACTCCCTCTCCAGCTAATCCCCAGGGCTCTCAAGCAGGAACAGGCAGCGTCTCAATACCTAGCACACAGGGATCGCCCACCATTTCTAAAGCAATGCCTCCTCTCCCAGTTAAACAGAACACTATTGGCTTTTACCTGGATTCCGACCAATGTGGAAGAGCTTTGTTAGATGCTGTACTTTACACACATGCAGCATAAGGAGGAACCTGGTGCTTGTTTAATATGGGGTATTCTTATGGTGCTACAGAATACAGTCGGCCACTATTACAGTATGTGACAATTTATAATAATTGTACTAACTGGAAGCTGATCATTGTGAGCACTGCTGCTAACAGAATAGGAGAAAGAGACAGAGAAATTGACAGAGAGAGACAGACAGAAAGAAAGAGAGAGACAGACAGACAGAGAGAGAGACAGACAGAGGGAGAGACAGAGAGACAGACAGAGAGAGAGAGAGACAGTGTCATTTGGCCACGCCCACCCGCTTCCACTACACATTGCATCAGGATGTGAAGCACTCTCCCACAATGCAATACAGCTGGATATCATCTACACTTACTGGGAAAGCAAACTTTGTTTTGATTGGCCATTAACTCGCACATGCTCAGTAAGTCTCTCCCACAATGCAATACAGCTGGATATCATCTACACTTACTGGGAAAGCAAACTTTGTTTTGATTGGCCATTAACTCGCACATGCTCAGTAAGTCTCTCCCCACAATGCAATACAGCTGGATATCTCTACACTTACTGGGAAAGCAAACTTCTTTTGATTGGCCATTAACCGCACATGCTCAGTAAGTCTCTCCCACAATGCAATCCAGCTGGATATCATCTACACTTACTGGGAAAGCAAACTTTCTTTTGATTGGCCATTAACTCGCACATGCTCGTAAGTCTCTCCCACAATGCAAAGCTAAAGGATGTTAGTAAAGCATGCATTGCATCAATGTGATGTAGTGCTACAGCAGCTACAAGAAGCACACCTATTGGATAATAAGGACAATAAGGAAATGGCAGCAAACTCCATGCAGAATTTAATAATTTGAGATGTGTGTCTAAAGCTCCCATTTTGACCAGTCCATTTAAACGTGGGGAGATTCTGTAGGTTAGTACTTTTTTATTTTTTATTTCATATGTCATTTACACACTGTTACACACTTATATATATTTATTTAGAACAGATTAATAAACTAATTCATGTTATACCTTTTACATTATAATATACACTTTAACTATGTATAATATTATTTTAGCCTACCCCCACCTACATAGTCAGTCTAAAAACTCAATGCAATCTTCACAAAATGGAAAATAATTTTAATAAAAGGAAGGATATATACGTAACAGAAAGGAGCACTCCATGGACTTGCAACAAACAGGTAATTTATTGTAACATCAAACGGATCGACGCGTTTTAGGCATGAAACGCGTCGATCCGTTTGATGTTACAATAAATTACCTGTTTGTTGCAAGTCCATGGAGTGCTCCTTTCTGTTACTTGTATTGTGAAACACTCGGAAGCACCCGGGCATCGTACGAGGACAAGGGAGAGTGCATCCGACCACCGTTTGTTGGTATATATATTATATAATATATATATATATATATATATAGACAGACAATTGATATACAGTGATAGATAGACAGACAGATGATTGAAAGATAGATAGATAGACAGACAATGATATGTAGATAGATAGATACAGACAGACGATTGAAATATATATAGATAGATAGACAGATAGATATCTAGATTGATAGACAGATGATTGATGGGTATCTAGATAGACAGACAGATAAGACAGATAGATACAGACTAGATACTGTAGATGGATGGATATCTACATAATAAACAGAGATTGACAGATGATAGATTGATTGTTGATAGACATAGATAGATAGATAGATAGATAGATAATAATAGATAGATAGATGAAAAATATAGACAGACAAACATATATGATATATACTCGAGTATAGCCAGGTTTCATTTTTTAAGATGCCACTGAAACCTGACCTTGGCTTATACTCGGGTCACAATGTGTAAATGGAAGAAGGTAACCAGAGACACATGGAAATGGATATTGTTTTTTTTTTTTCTTACAAATAAAGCCTCGTACACACTTGATAATTTTTGTGCAAACTTTAAGGACATTCAGGGTTATTCAATAAAAGTTCTATCGTTAAAATGGTGCTAATTTTGCCCCAACCAATCAGATGTTCGCTTTCAAATGTTAAATAACATCTGATTGGTTGGGGCAAAATTAGCACCATTTTAAACTACAAGAACTTTATTGAATCTCCCTGATTACGTTAATCCTCATAATTGAAACGACATCTGTACACACACCAACATAGTCACCACAATAGTCGTTAGATATAGACATTCGTACGTAACATAACGTTTGTATCATCGCACAATTACGAAAGCAGAGCAGCAGCGCCTTTTATATATTTTTCGTAGAACGTTAACTATAATCTCCGACCATGTACAAATATACGATAATTGGCAGAACAAATCCACCGGCTGATCGTCTGAAAAAGCCGACAATAGTTGACGGTCGTTGGTCTTTGACGATCGTTGATGCTATATTTTTGTACAAAAATCGTGTGATTGTTCATTCATCGGCTGCTTCATACGACAATTATCCAACTGTGTTACGAGGCTTAAAGCAGCGCCGAGGGACCCAGAGGGGGGGAGTGAGGGAGGGGGAGAGCTCATGCCAGATTCAGGAGCAAAGAAGAGCAGATACCAGATTACCAAATGACAGAGAGGCTCCTACTCTTCAGTCTCCTGGACTTTCAGTACCACTGCAGGACAACCATGAGATTAGAGGAAAAGGTAATGATTTTTTAACACTTCACACTGGGACTAATTTTAGTTTTAAGGGTGGACATGCCTTTAAAAGGTAGTTCACCACCACCACTAAAATCTATACTTAACCTCCACCACCCCAACCCCTCTCCACAGTCCCAAAGCTCTTTTACCTGACATTTAAGAGCTCATTGAAGGATAGGAAGGAGAGATCAGCAGTAGAGATGGACAATTTGTGGATCCGAACCCGGTTTCGCGGGGGATTTTCCAGAATTCTGCTTTCCATATTTTTTTCCAAAAAAATGCATTGCATAACCAGCACAGTATATGATTGATTTATTTACACTGCATACGTCTCACTCCAGCACTTATATCCACTCCATTGTATCTGTATGTTACCCGCCTAACTAGATTGTAAGCTCTATGGGGCAGGGACCTCCTTTCCTTTTGTGGCAAAACTCTAGCACTATAAAATTATATATTTATGTACTGAACTATCTATATATTTGTTCCCCTGGTATGACTTTATGTATTTTGTTACTGTACAGCGCTGCATCCCCAAGTGGCACTTAATAAATAAACTATACATAGGAGGAAGTTCGGACTGTGTATTTCCCTGACCACAGGCGACTCCCTCTATAGGGAGTCTCCGTGGCCAAGGGAAATTTGCGTGGCCAGGGAAATCAGCTGACCCAAACGTTCGGGCGGCCGCGCGCTCATTCGGGAAAGCCCCCACACAGTTCCAATAAGCCCTGATACTGACGATCCAATGGTATCGGGGCTTGATTGGTACTGTGTGTACCTAGCTTAAGGTAAAATGATGAATAATATAATATGGGGGAGCAGCCTAAAGTTAAAGGTCACTTGAAAAGCAAAGCAGAGAGATGAAGAATAGCCAGCTGGGGGAGGCACCCACAGCAAGTAACCAGTCTATGTAGTAAGTAGATGGGATTCGGTAATGATACTGTCTAAGGCCCACTTATTTGCCACACCATGTGCGCTGGAATGCAGACACACGCGGACAAATGCAAAGAAAATCGCATGTAACTTAACCCGCAAATAACCTGTATAAACGCATTGTCCAAAACGCACAGAAAATGGAACGCAAAGCACATATGGGACATTACATTATCCATCTCTATGTAGACATTTGCTGAACTCTCTAACAGTGTTTAGTTTCCTACATTAAGGGCTAGGCCCACAAGGCGCTTTTACGATCCAAGCACACAATAGTGTTGGTCTATAGGGCTGGACACATCATCTCTGTTGGTAACCGCTGTGCTGCGATTCAGTTATCAGAGTGCATGCGATCACCATTTTCGGTCGATCGCTTGCACTCTGATAAGGCAAATTGCCAAATTCGCACGAGCAAGCATCGATGTGGGATTCAGTCTAAATGGGGTGAAACTCAAATAAGTTTCTTTTGATAGCTTACCAGTCTTTTAATCAAATGTAGAGAACCACTCATGTAGAAACTGATTCTGCATCTTAGACATGTGATTGTGGTAGTATTTTCTATTTCATCATTGCCTTGTTGCTGTGCTCATTCCTTCTATGGTATACAGTATGTCTTGCTCTTTTACTACCTCAGCTTGGTAGCAGAGTTTGGATGTGATTAGATGATCACATGTTTTGTAAAATTGATCAGTCCAAAACCATAATAGATAGGCACACTCACACACCTGCTAGTTATTTCCGGTGCTGCTCCATTCAAACCCCATTCCAAAGGACAATCGTCACTGCAGAACAGAAAGAGGAACCAGAACGCTACTCGGATGAGCAGTAATAACAAAAGATTGATGCTGGTTGGAAGGTGAGGGGTAGCCACACCTAATATTGATTTGATTTCGAATTAAAGGGGAAGTTCAGTGCAAATACATGTAATTTAAAGAAAAAAGAACAGTGTTTTTCCACCCAATGACCTTAACCTGCCCATTCAGCTTTTTGTCTGCGTATAATAAATGCTTCTGAAATACTGATTCCTGTTTGCAGGACCCCTAGCAGACAGTTATGGTCTAGCCCTTGACACAGCGCCTGGGTTGATTTAGTTGCTCAGTAGAGATCTGAGCATCTTTGACCCATCCAATAGCCAATAGGTAGAAATGACTGTTAGGAACATTCCAAGGTAGTGTGCATTCTGGAAGAAAAAGGACCGTTACAGGCCTTGAAATGTCAGCTCACTAATTTTAAAATAGCAAGGGGTATAATTCAACTGATTTTTCAAAATGGAAGAAATATAGAATAATTAGGTATGCATAATATAAACTAGAATTTTAAGAATAATGATATTTCCACTGAACTTTCCCTTTAAAGGGCAAGTCCAGCCCCAAAATGAAAACTTTATACGAAAAACCATCTCCCCAAAACCCTAAACGGTAATAGTTTGAAATGTGAAATTATGTCATAGCTGAAATCCTGCACAATGTCCTGTTTCCCCTTGTTTCTGCTTCCTGGCTCTTCCAGTTACCAACTGTCAGTTATGGATTTGACAGTTGACATCACGCCAATGAACTAAATGTTAATCCCCTGTCTGTCTCTTCTGAGCATGCCCAGGCTCAGTACAGGCTCAGTACAGGTTTCTAAATTGGTCAGTTTCCATGAGGCATCCAGAAGCATAGCAGGCATACAGTAAAGAATTCATAGGACAAAGTATGATATATCAACTATCTTTAAAGATGCCATTCTTTCTAAAAGATGTTCTTATGAGGGTGGAGTGTCCTTTAAACTGTGATAGAAACAATTATTTGTTTACCATTGGTCCAGGAGAGAATAGGACATAATAAACAAAAACTAGGATATATCGAAAAGCATATCTTGTGAAATTTAAAAATAAGTGACCACCAGCATTTTTTGTAAATGGTCTTTAGATATTTAGAGCAGGTTGGATGGTCTGCCAGGTATACCTGGAAGGGCGCACCACTGTGACCTGAAAAGCCCTTGAATGTCACTGAATTGACTTCTCTATTTTAATAACTCATTAGTCCTAACTTACTCTAGATACAACAGCGCACTGGGCCAAGATGCTGTAGAGACTGAAGCTAATAGAGCCAAGGGAAGTTAAATCATCTATAATCAAATTGCAAAAGTGACCGGGTGCTGAAAAGCAGACGCAATGTTGGCTAATTGGTGTGGCACATTGGTGCGCTGCAATCAGATTGCATGCGATTGCCATTCTTTTTGGTGGATCACACGTCAACATTGCGCAGACCAGTGGACGGTAACAGTGGCAGTGCCATCTGCTGTAGTGTGGCCTCACATTACTTCTCTATTTATTGGGGCTTCCTGGACTTTCTCTATTTACTGGGACACTGAGCACTTTAGTTTATATAGGAGTCTGAATACTCGTGTGACTTAAACCAGGACTATTACACTAACGGGGGACTCCATGAACTCAAAGCTTACTGGATGTCCAGAAACCTGGACTTTATTTATATGGGGCACCAAGCACTTTTTCTTTTAGAAATGTTATCTATCACAGGTGTCCTATTAGGCTGGACCTTCTAAGTATCAGTATTGGTTTCTGCACTATGGACAGAAAATGTGCAAATTGACAGTATAATATCCCAGATCCTCAGTGTCCATAGTTAAAGGGCATGTCCACCCCAAAACTATAATCCCCCAACTACTGGCCACATGTAGTGTAGTTAATCCTTACCTCACATCCCAGCTCCATAGGGTTCTCCTCATTACTGTATGCCTGCTATGCTTCTGGATGCCTCATGGAAACTGACCAATTTAGAAACCTGTACTGAGCCTGTACTGAGCCTGGGCATGCTCAGAAGAGACAGACAGGGGATTAACATTTAGTCATTGGCTGTGATGTCAACTGTCAAATCCATAACTGACAGTTGGTAACTGGAAGAGCCAGGAAGCAGAAACAGGGGAAACAGGACATTGTGCAGGATTTCAGCTATGACATATATTTCACATTTCAAACTATTACCGTTTAGGGTTTTGGGGGATGGTTTATCTATATAAAAGTTTTCATTTTGGGGCTGGACTTGCCCTTTAAAGGGAAAGTTCAGTGGAAAATATCATTATTCTTAAAATTCTTAGTTTATATTATGCATACCTAATTATTCTAAATATTTTCTTCCATTTTGAAAAATCAGTTGAATTTATACCCCTTGCTATTTTAAAATTAGTGAGCTGACATTTCAAGGCCTGTAACGGTCCTTTTTCTTCCCAGAATGCACACTACCTTGGAATGTTCCTAACAGTCATTTCTACCTATTGGCTATTGGATGGGTCAAACATGCTCAGATCTCTACTGAGCAACTAAATCAACCCAGGCGCTGGGTCAAGGGCTAGACCATAACTGTCTGCTAGGGGTCCTGCAAACAGGAATCAGTATTTCAGAAGCATTTATTTATACGCAGACAAAAAGCTGAATGGGCAGGTTAAGGTCATTGGGATGGAAAAACACTGTTCTTTTTTCTTTAAATTACATGTATTTGCACTGAACTTCCCCTTTAATTCGAAATCAAATCAATATTAGGTGTGGCTACCCCTCACCTTCCAACCAGCATCAATTCTTTTGTTATTACCTGCTCATCCGAGTAGCGTTCTGGTTCCTCTTTCTGTTCTGCAGTGACGATTAGTCCTTTGGAATAGGGTTTGAATGGAGCAGCACCGGAAATAACTAGCAGGTGTGTGAGTGTGCCTATCTATTATGGTTTTGGACTGATCAATTTTACAAAACATGTGATCATCTAATCACATCCAAACTCTGCTACCAAGCTGAGGTAGTAAAAGAGCAAGACATACTGTATACCATAGAAGGAATGAGCACAGCAACAAGGCAATGATGAAATAGAAAATACTACCACAATCACATGTCTAAGATGCAGAATCAGTTTCTACATGAGTGGTTCTCTACATTTGATCTCAAAAGACTGGTAAGGTATCAAAAGAAACTTATTTGAGTTTCACCCCATTTAGACTGAATCCACACTCAGCTGCTTGCTCGTGCGAATTTGGCAATTTGCCCTTATCAGAGTGCAAGCGAATCGCACCGAAAATGGTGATCGCATGCACTCTGATAACTGAATCGCAGCACAGCGGTTACCAACAGAGATGATGTGTCCAGCCCTATAGACCAACACTATTGTGTGCTTGGATTCGTAAAAGCGCCTTGTGTGGCCTAGCCCTTAATGTAGGAAACTAAACACTGTTAGAGAGTTCAGCAAATGTCTACATAGAGATGGATAAGATGTAATGTCCCACTATGTGCTTTGCGTTCCATTTTCTGTGCGTTTTGGACAATGCGTTTATACGGGTTATTTGCGGGTTAAGTTACATGCGATTTTCTTTGCATTTGTCCGCGTGTCTGCATCTCCAGCGCACATGGTGTGGCAAATAATGTGGCCTTAGACAGTATCATTACCGAATCCCATCTACTTACTACATAGACTGTTTACTTGCTGTGGGCTCCTCCCCCAGCTGGCCTATTCTTCATCTCTCTGCTTTGCTTTTCAAGTGACCTTTAACTTTAGGCTGCTCCCCCATATTATATTATTCATATCATTTTACCTTAAGCTAGGTACACACAGTACCAATCAAGCCCCGATACCATTGGATCCGTCAGTATCAGGGCTTTATTGGAACTGTGTGTGGCGGCTTTCCCGAATGAGCGCGCGGCCGCCGAACGTTTGGGTCAGCTGATTTCCCTTGGCCACGCAAATTTCCCTTGGCCACGGTAGACTCCCTATAGAGGGAGTCGCCTGTGGTCAAGGGAAATACACAGTCCCGAACTTCCTCCCTATGTATAGTTTATTTATTAAGTGCCACTTGGGGATGCAGCGCTGTACAGTAACAAAATACAATAAAGTCATACAAGGGGAACAAATATATAGATAGTTCAGTACATAAATATATAACTTTTATAGTGCTAGAGTTTTGCCACAAAAGGAAAGGAGGTCCCTGCCCCATAGAGCTTACAATCTAGTTAGGCGGGTAACATACGATACATGGAGTGGATATAAGTGCTGGAGTGAGACGTATGCAGTGAAATAAATCAATCATATCTGTGCTGGTTATGCAATGCATTTTTTTGGAAAAAAATATGGAAAGCATAATTCTGGAAAATCCCCCGCGAAACCGGGTTCGGGTCCACAAATTGTCCATCTCTACTGCTGATCTCTCCTTCCCTATCCTTCAATGAGCTCTTAAATGTCAGGTAAAAAGAGCTTCTGGGACTGTGGAGAGGGGTTGGGGTGGTGGAGGTTAAGTATAGATTTTAGTGGTGGTGGTGGACATACCTTTTAAAGGGCATGTCCACCCTTAAAACTAAAATTAGTCCCAGTGTGAAGTGTTAAAAAATCATTACCTTTCTCCTCTAATCCTCATGGTTGTCCTGCAGTGGCTACTGAAAGTCCAGGAGACTGAAGAGTAGGAGCCTCTCTGTCATTTGGTAATCTGGTATCTGCCTCTTCTGCCTCTGAATCTGGCATGAGCTCTCCCCCTCCCTCACTCCCCCCCTCTGGGTCCCTCGGCGCTGCTTTAAGCCTCGTACACACGTTAGATAATTGTCGTACGAAGCAGCCGATGAATGAACAATCACACGATTTTTGTACAAAAATATAGCATCAACGATCGTCAAAGACCAACGACCGTCAACTATTGTCGGCTTTTTCAGACGATCAGCCTGGTGGATTTGTTCTGCCAATTATCGTATATTTGTACATGGTCGGCAGATTATAGTTAACGTTCTACGAAAAAATATATAAAAGGCGCGTGCTCTGCTTTCGTAATTGTGCGATGATACAAACGTTATGTTACGTACGAATGTCTATATCTAACGACTATTGTGGTGACTATTGTTGCTGTGTGTACAGATGTCGTTTCAATTATGAGGATTAACGATAATCAGGGAGATTCAATAAAAGTTCTTGTAGTTTAAAATGGTGCTAATTTTGCCCCAACCAATCAGATGTTATTTAACATTTGAAAGCGAACATCTGATTGGTTGGGGCAAAATTAGCACCATTTTAAACGATAAGAACTTTTATTGAATAACCCTGAATGTCCTTTAACGTTCGCACAAAAATTATCCAACGTGTGTACGAGGCTTTACTTTGTAAGAAGAAAAAAAAAACAATATCCATTTCCATGTGTCTCTGGTTACCTTCTCCATTTACATTGTGACCCGAGTATAAGCCAAGGTCAGGTTTTCAGTGGCATCTTAAAAAATGAAACCTTGGCTTATACTCGAGTATATATCATATATGTTTGTCTGTCTATTATTTTTCTATCTATCTATCTATCTATCTATCTATCTATCTATCTATCTATCTATGTCTATCAACAATCAATCTATCATCTCTGTTTATTTATGTAGATATCCATCCATCTACAGTATCTGTCTGTCTATCTATCATCTATCTGTCTATCTGTCTGTCTATCTAGATACCCATCAATCATCTGTCTATCAATCTAGATATCTATCATCTGTCTATCTATCTATCTATATTTCAATCGTCTGTCTGTATCTATCTATCTACATATCATTGTCTGTCTATCTATCTATCTTTCAATCATCTGTCTGTCTATCTATCTATCTGTATATCAATTGTCTGTCATATATATATAATATATATATATATATATATACCAAACAAACGGTGGTGGATGCACTCCTCCCTTGTCCTCGTACGATGCCCGGGTGCTTCCGAAGTTTCACAATACAAGTAACAGAAAGGAGCACTCCATGGACTTGCAACAAACAGGTAATTTATTGTAACATCAAACGGATCGACGCGTTTCATGCCTAAAACGCGTCGATCCGTTTGATGTTACAATAAATTACTGTTTGTTGCAAGTCCATGGAGTGTCCTTTCTGTTACTTGTATATATCCTTCCTTTATATAAAATTATTTCCATTTTGTGAAGATTGCATTGAGTTTTAGACTGTACTATGTAGGTGGGGGTAGGCTAAAATAATATTATACATAGTTAAAGTGTATATTATAATGTAAAGGTATAACATGAATTAGTTATTAATTGTTCTAAATAAAGATATATAAGTGTGTAACAGTGTGTAAATGACATATGAAATAAAAAATAAAAAGTACTAACCTACAGAATCTCCCCACGTTTAAATGGACTGGTCAAAATGGGAGTTTAGACACACATCTCAAATTTATTAAATTCTGCATGGAAGTTTGCTGCCATTTCCTTATTGTCCTTATTATCCAATAGGTGTGCTTTTTGTAGCTGCTGTAGCACTACATCACATCCTGAGCAAGCATGCTTTACAGTAACATCCTTTAGCTTTGCATTGTGGGAGAGAATACTGAGCATGTGCGAGTTAATGGCCAATCAAAAGAAAGTTTGCTTTCCCGTAAGTGTAGATGATATCCAGCTGTATTGCATTGTGGGAGAGACTTACTGAGCGTGCGAGTTAATGGCCAATCAAAAGAAGTTTGCTTTCCCAGTAAGTGTAGATGATATCAGCTGGATTGCATTGTGGGAGAGACTTACTGAGCATGTGCGAGTTAATGGCCAATCAAAACAAAGTTTGCTTTCCCAGTAGTGTAGATGATATCCAGCTGTTGCATTGTGGGAGAGACTTACTGAGCAGTGCGAGTTAATGGCCAATCAAAACAAAGTTTGCTTTCCCAGTAAGTGTAGATGAATTCCAGCTGTATTGCATTGTGGGAGAGTGCTTCACATCTGATGCAATGTGTAGTGGAAGGGGTGGGCGTGGCCAAATGACACTGTCTCTCTCTCTCTCTGTGTCTCTCTGTCTCTCCCTCTGTCTGTCTCTCTCTCTGTCTGTCTGTCTCTCTCTTTCTTTCTGTCTGTCTTCTTCTGTCAATTTCTTGTCCTTTCTCCTATCTGTTAGCAGCAGTGCTCACAATGATCAGCTTCCAGGTTAGTACAATTATTATAAATTGTCACATTACTGTAATAGTGGCCGACTGGATTCTAGCAGCCAATAAGAATACCCCATATTAAACAAGCACCAGGTTCCTCCTTACTGCTGCATGTGTGTAAAGTACAGCATCTAACAAAGCTCTTCCACATTGGTCGGATCCAGGTAAAAGCCAATAGTGTTCTGTTTAACTGGAGAGGAGGCATTGCTTATAGAAATGGTGGGCGACCCTGCTGTTGCTAGGTATTGAGACGTGCCTGTTCCTGCTTGAGAGCCCTGGGGATTAGCTGGAGGAGGGAGTTAATGTGTGTACAGTATTGTATGTATACAACTTGACAGCACCTGGTCTGGGGCTCCAAGTGCCGATGGAAGCCCCGCGGAGCTCCCAACACGGGCAGGGCTGGGAGCAGGGCCTGGGAGCCTGGTTTTTGGCCGCAAACAACCGCAAACACCCCCTGGAAGACAGAACTACCGGGAAAGGCTCCAAGTGCCCGGAGCCTCCCAACACTTGCGGCGGGGCCTGGGAGCCTGGTTTTCGTTCGCAAACACCCCCTGGAAGTTGGAACTACCAGGAAGGGCTCCAAGTGCCGCGGGAAGCCCCGCGGAGCCTCCCAACACTCGCGGCGGGGCCTGGTTTTAAGCCGCAACCAGCTGCAAACTACCCCCGGAAGACAGAACTACCGGGAAAGGCTCCAAATGCCGCGAGAAGTTATCATTAGGTAAAAACGTATCTTAAACATAATAATTACACTACAAAAATAACAGCATTATTACTTAAAATATGTCATTCTTAGATAGGACTACCCTAATATGGAGGGCCTTGAAAGTGGCGGGTAGCTTACACTTATTATATATTAATATATTTTAATAAATATATGTAACTAACACTCCAGCAAATTAAACTATATAAAATTAACACATAAAAAACCCACTGTGCACCAAAGGGCACACTTTTGCTAGTATATATATATATATATATCTCAATTGTCTGTCTATCTATCTATATATCTATCGATCTTTATATCAATCGTCTGTCTATCTATCTATCTATCTGTCTATCTATCAATCTATCTATCATTATCTATCATTATCTATCTATCTATCTATCTATCTATCTATCTACCTATCTATCTACCTATCATTATCTAGCTATCTATCTATATATCATCTGTCTATATATCTTATCTATATAATCTATTATTCTATCATATCTATCTATCTATCTATCTATCTATCTATCTATCTATCTATATTATCTATCTTTCTCTCTCTCTGTCTGTCTATCAATCTATCTATCTATCTATATATCATCTGTCTATATATCTAGTTATTTATCTATCGGAAAGTACGAAAATCAAAACTATCAAAACTATTTTCAAACTATTTCTGCTCATTTATAATATAATGTAAGTTGCTTTTATTACTTGAATAGAATCTATTGAGAGTCAGAGGACCTAACATATCTTTGAAACAAAAGAAAAGCAATTGGTTGTTTCTGTTTGCCTTTCTGATTTTCTCACCTCTAACTCCAGCTGCCTCCCTAATTGCCTTCTGAAGCAAAACCCACCTCCTCCTTTCAGAATCTGTAATAAATGTTGCCTGTCCATAGGATGGATGGTTGGAGGTGAAGGGGGCCTAGAGATAGATGTCTTGTTAGTTCAATGAGATATATATATAAGGGACTTTCAATTCATACCTGTCACTATGATAATAAAACTGATCACTTCTGGGGAGAATTAGAGACTGGTTCATATTAGCTGAGCCCTGGAGAAGGCAGGAAGGACTAATAAACATAAGTGTAAATTTCTTGTGTCTAGATTTTTTTTTACCTTCATTTTTATTTATAAAATTGCAAATTGAGATGAAATTTTCATATTAACACACCCCAAGCTTCATCGAATAAAAAGGATCCTTTTTCTACAGCTGTGGTTAAAGCAAATTATACTTACCTACCCTTTCTCACTGCTAAAAGTACCTAGGGTAAGGACCAAACCTTGTATCAAAGACTCGCAAACGAGATCTTGAAATGCTTTATTCACACACTTGTGGTTGGTTGATGAGGGGAAGTGGGATTGCCATTTCCTGTCTATTGGGTATTGGGTTTATAATGTGGTGTGTGTAATGTATTTTTCACATTTGATAAAGGACCAAGTGTCAGAAACATTTAGTGTGTGATTAAAGCATTTCAATATATCTTTTTTTATTGTGGTCCAATAAATGAATTGAAGATAATAGGACTCTGTGATTATATGAGGACCAAACCTGCTAGGTCCTCACCCCTGGTTTGGATCTGCTAGCCTAACGATATTTGTAAAATAACAATACAACAAAAACAATATAATCAGCATCTATTGGGCAAGATGGAAAATTTTCGTTACCAGCGCCTTTTACTTCAGTAGAGGGAGCCGATAACATCAGACGATTGAATGATTCTGTATAATAAACTATATGGGACCATTGCTCCTGTGAATATATATTATAATGCAATGTTGCCATCATCTATTCAATCACTTCCCGGATTTCTTAATGTCCCTATTTCTGCTCCCTAAGCTTGATCACAGTGTAGCAAGTACAGTAAGGGCCATATATATAAAGGCGCCATATCACTTTTTAGCAATGTCACGCCTTTAACAAGCCGTTTTCCGATCACTAAAATGATTGTTAATTCACGATAGTTTTAATGATAACTATGATACGTTTTAATGTTATCTACGATAGCGAGTAGTTTACTACCGCATGGTATTCTATGACTAAGTATTCGTGGTATAACAAACGTTCGGCGTAAATGTATGATCACAGCAATAAATTTATGGCCGCTGTCGTAATTTACCGATAACGTGTCGGTAATATGCAAACACGCCCCTGCACCCAGTAAGATTGCTTTATCATGTTGGGGAGTGATCCTATTGATCTTCAGATTACTCTCCCCTCTCCATTTAAACAGAGCAGGCTGCGCAAACACTGCATTTTAACAGGTTAGAATTCTATAAAACTATGTGTGCACTTATTTGCCATAAAAGTCATCTAGGGAGCTTACTAGTACTTAGGTCTAGAAAGGCAGTACAGGAACATGACGAAGAGCCCATCAAATTAAGGGTCCCTCTCAAAATAAAACTTGTTTTGAAAAATGCAACGTGTTTTGATTTCAGTGTTACAAATGGCATTCATAGATATTATATACAGAATATTCAGAGAGATTCAATAAAAGTTCTTATTATTTAAAATGGTGCTAAATTTGCCCCAACCAATCAGATGTTAGATTTCAAATGTTAAATAAGATCTGATTGGTTGGGGCAAATTTAGCACCATTTTAAATGATAAGAACTTTTTTTGAATAACCCTGATTTTTTATTACATATTTCTATATTATATTATATATAACATCCCATATAAATGCACTCACAGGTACCCTATACAGTTCAAGAACACTCTAGCACACTGCTGTTGGCTTGCTGCCAGACAATCAATAGGTGCTATCCCTCAGCTCTCTACCCCACGAGCTTGAATAATTCCAGAACAAAGATGCAAACGATTCCTATGCATTGCAGTGTGGCCTCAGCCAAAGAGAGGAATCATTTGTGAACCTGTCTTAAAGGTAGCAGCCATTCGTTCATATACCAGTCTATAGAAGCATTACATATTTACAGAACTGGAGATACCAAGCTGCATAGTTATGGTTGGGGCTTCAATAAAAAATCACATTTGTTTTGTTTTTCTCTTGGTACCTTTGCATTGGTTTAGACTCTTTCTTATTGGAATAAAAGAACTTAAACGCAACATCATTCACAAATTCACGTCTGATTCTATAAGAAATTACAAATGCTCAAATACAATAAAGGAACAATTCTTTCCTTTATACTTTCCATACATGGGAACAATAGTATAAGCACCTTCTACTAAAGAGAGCTGATACCGACGGACAGAAATTTTCTTTCCAAAGAGATCAGCCGCAATGCTGACGGCAATAGTTCTTTAGCATCATTGTCAGTCATTTTCGGGCCCCCGTGGCTTGCAAATACAATCAGATCCAAAGGGAGTTGTCAAGATGCGTAAGTCGCCTTTAGGGGCTGATGCAATAAAAGGTGCAAAAGTCTGCCTGCGCTAATAATATGCAGAAATCAGATGATATCTTACTGCCGTAACCCACTAAAGAGCTAATATCTGATTGGTTGTTGCAAAGGAATAGCTCTTTGCACCTCAGCCTTTAAGTAACCTGTATAATATATAAATTATTTCTAATTCTCTATTTCAACATGAAAAGATTGTGGAATGTGATAAAAATAGAACAACTATGCAAGACAGTGAGTTTTTCTAGTCTGTTTCCTGGTTTTCTAAACATCAGTCAGTTACTGTATATGTATGTATAATATAGTAGAAAATGCACACCTACTGTAAATTATTAGGATATTAGATGTTACTGAGGAGTTCCGTGACCATATAAAAGCATGTGTCCGGAGGCCGAGTGCCTTTATAAAGGGCGCAGAACTCCGAGGTGACATCTCATATCCATATAATTTACAGTAGGGGGTGCATTATCTTTTATAATTTACCCCTTCTCTCCATTAATTATACTGTCCCTAACGTAGTAGTGCACGGATTATAATATTATTATGTTACAGTTGGCCCCATAGAAAAGTAGTAAGGGGGTAGATTATATATATATTATATTATAAAAAATAAGAATGTACTTTTTAAGACTTTGAGGCCAGAAAACAAAATGTTTGTCAATAGGAGGAAGTGAATAATACTGCATTTTGTGTGTGACCATGAAATAGGCAATAAAAGCTTTCTCTGTGTCAGTGTAAACGTGTGTATAACTGATATGTGTTCCATTCATATATGCTCCTGATGAGAACAGAAGAAATATGTATGTGACCCTGATAAAGATATTGAAATATAGCAGCACGGATTTTGCTGCCTACAGGCTTTGAGCATTGTGAAAACAAAGTGCCTCTCTATTATTAAAACCAGTCTGGCCCATACAAATGATCTATCGTTACCTTTCTTACTATAATAAGAAAACATGGGAATGCAATATCTGTGAGCTTGAAAGGGACAGTCCAAACAAATACCAAACAGTCCAGAGTCTCTTTCTTAACACTTTATACCTAATATTTGGAGTAAACAGAGGGGTCAACAGAGGCAAACTGGGAACAAATGAACGAAAAACATTTGTTGTAGTTGTTGTTTGTTACAATGATGTACCAGGGAATGTTAAATTCCAATGAAAGGGCAATTAACAATTCTATATGATTCTCAACACTTGGAGCAAAGAACATGCTAACTATGCACTATTGTGTGTTCTGTCTGAAAAATAAGGGTCTGTGTACTGTATGTGGGCAAGTTTTCAGAAATCAGGTGGGGTAAACCGGTCTGTGCAAGAACTGAATTCTGTATTATGTTTGTTTGGACCAATCACTCAATCACTGAACTTTCCATAGTTTTCTTTATAATGTTTTAATGTGTATTTTATTTCATATAGGTACATTCAACATTTTACCTTAATATCCCGCATTAACTAGAACATAATAGAACATCCCACAATTTGCATCTGATTTGGTTCTAATTTACACACTAATTTGTTAGCATTTGTTCCTAATTAATATCTAGAATAGTCATTTCCACAATGACTATGACAATCTTGCCAATCAAAAAGAATTGGCAGGATTTATTTTTACCATATTGGTAGGAACACAACTTCACATTTTGCACTTGTATGACTATCAAATCAAAATGCTTGGAATAATTTAAACATTAGTTACATTCCTCCCTGTAATACGACACAAATTCCATGGAATGTCATTGGCACCCCACTGTTAGAAGATTATACAGAGCTACCATGCCATGTGGCAGCCACATTGACTTTAAAGCTGGAGACCTACAGTATGTGTAGTATAGATAGGAACAATTTAATGTGCTTCCTGGTCAAATATTGAACAGCGGTTTTCAAGCTAATATTCACTGTCCTCGGCATCCGCTTCTCTTAAGATTTAATATTTTCCTCAGCACAGCAGCCTGTCCATCATACACACTTCATTATGTACCCAGGCCAGACTCAACAGTTCCCCCCTCACCCACTTTTTACTAACACTAATAGGAGCTTCTGCTCTTTTCCAAGAATACAGGAGCTGTCACCATTTTTTCCTTTATGTCTGTTAATATCTCGTTGCTGCCAGGTGACAGCAAAAGGGGGAGAAGTTGAAAAGGTTTGTTCCTTTTGTGAAATGATATTCTATCTCATAAAGCTTACAGTAGTTTTTAAGAGACTTTAACAACTCCAGGCATGAGATTGATTTATTCTAATTTAATTCCTATTTTAATATTTTAAATATTCCCATAATCCATTTGGGGGTCAATGACATAACTTGTGTGGTGGGTGCTAGAAGCCTTTCCATTGGCGTCACTGGTTTATTGCCTAGGTTAATTCTGTTTTTCTGGGTCACTAATGTCAACAGTCTATAGTAAGTCTATAATAGTAGGAAAGTAAGGGTGCACCATAGTTTAGGCCTGGTTTGAAACCACCAGATTGAGCATAATAATTTTATCAGTCGGAGCTATCAAATTTGGTTCAGAATTTTTTGACCATTTAGCCTTCCATTGCAGATACATTTGTGTATTTTTTCATTCTTGTGCACAAAAACCATTTATAATGTACCCCTTAATGGGTTTCTATGAAACCCAACTGTATAGTAATATTATTATAATCAGCTACGTAATAGCACGCCAATTACAACATTCAGGAAGTGTTACTAACCTTTTTTTTGTTTCTTTACCCTCCCGGCAGTGCACTGACCTCAGCAGAACTATCGTACAATCACCTACTCTTCTACTGCAGGAAATCAGCAGCAAGCAGATATCGCGCATGAAAGCATGGGTACAAGGGGTATAATAGATAATGTACCTCCTACTATTATATAGATATCAGATGTTACTTCGGAGTTCCGTGCCCTTTATAAAAGTACATGACCTGCGGCCTCATGCTTCTATATGGTCACAGCACTACACTGTAACATCTGATATCCTTATAATTTACAGTAGGGGGTACATTATCCATTATATAATATTAATAGTATTCAGCTAGTTTACAATTAGGATTGAATTCAACATTTTCGCAGCAGAAAAAATGTCCAGGTAATATCTACTCAGGCGAAGATACTGCTATTTACAGTAAAATCATAGAAGGTAATAAAAATTGTTGTCTAGAAATTACATAATCAATAGTAAGTCAGTAAGGAAATAATCACAGTGGTCTTTAGATATCTCTACCCTGGTCCCTCTCAAATTAATAAGGAGAAGAGAACAAAACAGTGTATTCCAACTTTTATCACCTTGCAGGTAGAGTAGTAACTAATGTAACATTTGCTCAGGTGAGAGGGATGGAGGAAACAATTGATATTTGTGGGATGATCCCCAAAACTTTAAAATGTTCCTGGAGTTGATCTTGGTTATGCTCAAGCTGTGTGTTAATGTTTGCAGTTTTTATTTTAAAGGGCATTTCCACCCCAGAACAAAAATGTATACTTCAAGGACTATAGGGAGGTAATTACAGGTATCCCACCTCTCCCCGATTGTCTGGGAGTCTCTCTCATTCTGGGGTGTTCTCCCGCAAAACCACCCCAGACTCCCGCGACTGAGTGGAGAGTCTAGTCTCCTCCTCTGTCATGCCCCCCTTTGAGGACCACGCCCCTGGAAATCCCCGGGAACGCCTCTCTAACCTCACCTCCCACTGCCCCTAGAAAACTAACCATGCCTCCACATGACGCCATGCCCTGCCTCCACGTGGTGTCATGCCTCCCACGTCACGCCGCCTTTCCCAACCTGCCCGGAAGCCTGAAAGGGCAGGGTGGGATGTCTGTAATTAAAGGATAAGTGCACTGTAAAATCAAGTTATGTTCATTTGGAAGCTGCAGCTTTAAAAATACTGTTGCCATATTTTTTATTTCCCTATACCCTTCCAGGGCCTACCTTTGTGCCTTGTTGCTGACATCTTGTTACTGGTTTGCTGAATGTTAAACTCCTCCCCTCTGAGATTCCCTCTGCTTTCTCCTGCTTGAGCCTCAAACAGCAATGCCTGTGAGTTCCGTGCACTCTCCTGCTTGAGCCTCAAATGGTAATGCCTGTGAGTTCCGTGCACTCTCCTGCTTGAGCCTCAAACCATAATGCCTGTGAGTTCCGTGCACTCTCCTTCTTGAGCCTCAAATGGTAATGCCTGTAAGCTCTGTTTACTCTCCTGCTTGAGCCTCAAACAGTAATGCCTGTGAGTTCCGTGCACTCTCCTGCTTGTGCCTCAAATGGTAATGCCTGTGAGTTCCGTGCACTCTCCTGCTTGAGCCTCAAACGGTAATGCCTGTGAGTTCCGTGCACTCTCCTGCTTGAGCCTCAAACAGTAATGCCTGTGAGTTCCGTGCACTCTCCTGCTTGAGCCTCAAACAGAAATGCCTGTGAGTTCCATGCACTCTCCTGCTTGAGCCTCAAACAGAAATGCCTGTGAGTTCCGTGCTCTCTCCTGCTTGAGCCTCAAATGGCAATGCCTGTGAGTTCCGTGCACTCTCCTGCTTGAGCCTCAAACAGTAATGCGTGTGCGTTCCCTTTGTGAATCAGAAAGCTGCAGTGTCAGAGATAAAACAATAAACAGAAAACACTGCATTACAATGCTAAACCATGAAACCAGACATTTTTCTTTTTTCTCATTTCTTTAAATGGCTATGGTTTAAAATCTTTAAGCATAAGATCCTTGTACACACTGATATCCTGGATTGAAGAATCTTTTAGAACATCTGTGGGGCAAATGGGTAATGAACTTAAGGTAAGATGCAAAGTTATGGCTGATAATACTAAGTGCTAATGCATTATAGCTGCCACTAAGAATGAAATCCAATGCCTTGTGTAATTGTTAGTGAAGGTCTCTCTTAGACTTGCTCTGATTCAACAGTTGATCTTTTTTAATAGTAAGTGATGTTATCTAGCACCCTAGCGATTCCCAATATTGCTTGGGAACCAGAATAATTTAAATATACAGATTGCAAAACTACCCGGCTCCTCTGGGAAAGAAAATTTTACATTTAATAATGTGAAAAGACCAATTTGAAATTAAAATAAGTAAAGCAAGATGAACGGAGGCTCTAATATAAAAATATAGAAACAACTAAGGATGGGTACACACTGACAAATGTTGGCGCTAGCGAACGGGCGAATGCTGTAGCGTTCTTATGTGAATAATACTTGTTGCGGAAAGTACGCTCCCTCTGGTCTTTGTTTCTAGTGTGCACAGACCATATCATGTAATGTTTAAAGAGAGCATTCTTACAGGCTGTTTAATTTCATATGTGGATATAAATTGCACTTTCAGTAAGTTATTCCATGGCCAGATGAAATAAAAATAGTCTTTATAAAGGGATAGGCAGGCAGTCAATTGAGTGCCACCTGTACCTGTCAGCACCCCTTTATTTCATCTGTAGATTGGAAGGACAGAAACCGAAAGAGAGAGTGAAACAGGAGCTCAGACCAGCAAATCTCCCAGGACTGCTGAAAATAAACAGCTCATTTTGTATGGTCTCAATAAGAAGTGCCAGTCTCCATGCTGACTGACAAGAGAAATTACAGCAACAGGAAATGAAAACCAGCACAAGTACCTGTCAAATAAAGTGTGTCTCTCTCACATCCCCCTCTCTTGACTGAAGGAATTCTCTCTGCTCTATAGGAATGCACACAGAGTAGATGGTATAGGAGTCCTGCACATGAATGTGTTAATTGAACTAGAAGCCTCTGTTCATTACAGTTAGAACATAGGCTTGTGCCACCTTCTTGCTGTAATATCAGACTGCTTGCTTGCTTACAGTACATAGAATAGAAAAATAATTTAAAGTGACACTATTCTGAAAAAATGACTTTGCCTCATCTTAATCTATAATTGGTCAGTAGCACTTACCCTTTGATTTGCATGTGTTGCTGCATGCCTTCAATCCAGCACACATTTTGTTTAAGAGCAATATCACCCCTCCCTCTTTTAACCACTCCCACTTCCATCCGACTTTCCCCCCACAAACCAACTATCAAGCCTACACACAGCACGCAGCATTCCAACTGTCAAAACTCTGTCACCATTCCAGCTACATTAAAACTAATCACAGAAGAATAGTTTTTGAGAGCAAGGAACTTGATTGACAGCTGAAATATAAGAAGTTTTAGATTGGATATCTAAAGAAATAGGGGACAGATCAACAAAAGAATGATACAATGGTGGTTGGGAAGAATTATAGTTTCCAATTATGGTCAATTTAAAATAACTTATTTTTCGTTATAGATGCCGTTTAATAAGTACCGGTAAGTGATGCCCTTGTAAGAGGGAACAGGGAGGCAATATTGTTGTGAAATTTCAACTTTTTGCTTTTGCTATTTTTAGAGAGATGAGACACTTCTACTGTAAGTCATTTAAAGCAAGATCTTTCTGATGTACTCTGGAACCTTGCGGACCGATGCAATACTTAAAACGTTCCTACCTGACCGGGATGATCCCACAATGCTTTAAAGTTTCTTGCGAATGCAAGTTTCATGCTTATGGGCCCTGATGAAAAATTTGGGCATGGGCCCCCCCAACACCAATGCAAAAATAAATCAGCACTGCAAACCAAATAATCATTGGTAAAATGCTTTGTATATACAGTAACTGGTAAAATTGTTGTCACAAATGCTTGGCATGCAGACACTGATAAACTGGTTGGGAAACTGGTTAAATGCTTGGCACACAGACAATGGTAAAAATGCTTTGTTCACAGACGCCTGGCACAACAGTTGGCACACAGACTGGTAGTTTTGGAACCTTAGCACAAAATGGGGCCCCCTTGTTGGCCAAGTGCCCTGGCGCGGTCACATCCCCTGCACCCCTGGTAGATACGCCCCTGTGCATCGCAGGATTCCGGTCAGGTAAGAAGTAACATTTTGAGTATTACATCGGACCCATAAACGAGAGTGGTAATGGCTTTCAGATTAGAGCAGAATTGTTGCGCTAATCTTATATTAACCATTACCACATTGGCTATGCCAAAATATTTGGAAATGGTGCAGCCAGCGTGAAATTAGTTCAAAACCCACCCTAACCTGGTACAAAACAGCTGATATTTCATTGGCCCCTTGGTATAGCTGTACAGCACTTTTAAGTCTTTCAACCAAAGAATCAATGGAATATTTACAACATCAAATTTAGGAATGCCATCCACTATTCTCCAATACCTGTAGTGTGGTTAGATTGTGTGAATATAACTGCACTGTGTAATGGGTTATGTGTTACCTTTATGGTAACTTGCTATTTATTTATCTAATTGTACTATTTGACTAGCAACCTGCTTTACTTATATTCACTTGGTTAAGATATTGTACTTTGTAGCTATCGGGGTCACCATATGTTTTTTAAGTATGTTTTATGACATTCCCAGATTCCCTTTTATTTAAAAGAGTGCTATAGGTTCTGTTTCTTCTTCTTTTTTAATGAATGAATTAGTGTTTTAACCTACCGTATTTAAGCACATTACCTACTAAGGTTATTTATATAGCTAGTGCCGGATCCTCATAAAATCTTTTTTTAGTATTGCTCCAATAAGCATCATAATGGCATTGCAGGGTTGCCGCTACTTAAAGGACAACTCTACTCACCTGAACGATAGTCCACTGATGTGTATTATCCAGGGTGAGGACCTTAACCACCAGATCCTCACCACTGGGATCACCTCCTATCCTCTGTAATACTTACTTGAAGTTCGCTTTGTGGCTCCGTCCTCCACTCAGTCGGCGACTTCAGACAATGAGAAGATTCATTTGCCGTTATTGTGAATGCAGAAGTGGAGCCAGAGTCGCCAGAGCCGAAGCAAACTTCTAGTAAGTATTACAGAGGATAGAAGGTGATCCCAGCGGTGAGGACCTGGCGGTTTAGGTCCTCAACCTGGGTTCTAAAGACTGCTGGGCCGGTGGAACTGGGTGGAGGTGAGTATAATTCTCCTTTAATACAGGGTTCTCCATTTTAGCAGTTTAGTGATCAATCCTGCCATCTATGTAATAAAATATGTAACAGTGGCAAATAAGGAAAAATCTTTTTCTTGCAGAATCAGACATTACCTGTTATTAAGTTATAACCTACCCCCTTAATGGATCCCTATGGGACCCAAGTAGCCGATAATATCCTTATAATCGGCGCGCTACTACGTAGTAGCGCGCCGATTATAACCAGGAAGTGCGTACAACACAACCACCCCCCAGCCTCACCCCTTAACTCCTGCTCACGGCTGCCCATGGCTAACACTTACATTTTTAGATGAAGAGGAAGCCGCCATCACCTTTGCTATATAAACCGGAGTTGAGCTGCACCAGTAAATGTAAGTATCCAACCGATAGCCGCATTCTGTCCGGTTTCACTCTTCTCACGCATTAATCACCAGCCTCTATGACCGCGACCGCATCACACAGATTAATGCGCGAGAAGAGTGAAAACCGGACAGAATGCGGCTATCGGTTGGATACTTACAGTTACTGGTGCAGCTCAACTCCGATTCATATAGCAAATGTGATGGCGGCTTCCTCTTCATCTAAAAATGTAAGTGTTTGCCATGGGCAGCCGTGAGCAGGAGTTAAGGGGTGAGGCTGTTTTTTTTTATTTAGTCCTGAGCAGGGGGAGGGTGCCGTGACAGGCTAGTGAGGGTGATGGGGGGTGGGTGGTCTTTCCATAGAGAGAGTGCCCTGTCATAGTTAGTGCACATGGAGGTGGGGAGGGAGGGTGTTCTTCCATTACATTGGCAGTGTGCCATAGGCTCACAGGTCAGTCTTTGTATTAGGGTGAAGGTAGGTATAATGGATATTGTACCCCCTCTGTAAATTATACGGATATCAAAGTCACCTCGGAGTTCCGTGCCCGGTATAAAAGGCACTCGGCCTGCGGCCTCGTGCTTTTATATGGTCACGGAACTCCTCGGTGACTTCTAATATCCTTATAATTTACAGTAGGGTACATTTCCACTATATTAAAGGATAAATATGCTTTTTAAAAAAAGGGAATGTTAGTGGGAAGCTGCAGCTTTAAAAACTATTTTACTGCTTCAAAGTTGCTGGCTTTATAATCCTGTATATTGGCTCCTCCAGCTTCCTGGGTCTTAACAGGAAATCTGCGTTTGTTACACACACACGTGCACCCTCACCGTGTGCAGGTATCCCACTACTCCCGGATGTTCCGGGAGTCTCCCGCAAATCGGGGTGGTCTCCCGAGCTCCCACGAGACCACCCCTATCTCCCGCAATGGAGAGGAGTCCTGTATCTCCTCCCCGTTATGCCCCCTTTATGTGTGTCACGCCCCCAGACCGCCCGCGCCATGACCATACCACACCCCCTAACCCCGCCTCCCCACCCCCTAGTGTGTATGCCCCGCCCACTGTGTGATGCCAATGATGTCACACAGTGTAGCCACGCCCCTCACCACGCCCCCGCGCCCATCCTGCCCGGAAGGACGAAGAGGCAGGGTGGGATGTCTGCGTGTGTGCGCATATAACATAATTTCCGCAACGAGATGACGTCATGCACGCACATCTGTCATATACACGCAAACATGTAAGCACGTGATGCGGCAATTATAAGTGTGCGTGCTGACGTCATCGTTTGCGGAAATTATGGTATATGCGACACACACGCAGACACCCACCCTGCCTCTTCGTCCTTCGGGCAGGATGGGCGCGGGGGGTGGCGGGGGCGTAGCTACACTGTGTGACATCATTGGCGTCACACAGTGGGCGGGGCAATACCACTAGGGGGTGGGAGGCGGGGTTAGGGGGTGTGGTATGGCATGGCGCGGGCGGTCGGGGGCGTGACACACATAAAGGGGGCATAACGGGGAGGAGATACGGACTCCTCTCCATTGTGGAGATAGGGGTGGTCTCGTGGAACTCGGGAGACCACCCCGATTTGCGGGAGACTCCCGGAACATCCGGGAGTAGTGGGATACCTGCACACGGCGAGGGTGCACGTGTGTGTGTAACAAACGCAGATTTCCTGTTAAGACCCAGGAAGCTGGAGGAGCCAATATACAGGATGATAAGGCCGAACTTTGAAGCAGTAAATAGTTTTTAAAGCTGCAGCTTCCCACTAACATTCATTTTTTTTAAAAGCATATTTATCCTTTAATATAGTGGATAATGTACCCCCTACTGTAAATTATAAGGATATTAGAAGTCACCGAGGATTCCGTGACATATAAAAGCACGAGGCCGCAGGCCGAGTGCCTTTTATACCGGGCACGGAACTCCAGGGGATTTTGATATCGTATAATTTACAGTAGGGGGTACAATATCCATTAAACCTACCCTTCACCCTAATACAAAGACTGACCTGTGAGCCTATGGCACACTGCCAATGTAATGGAAGAACACCCTCCCTCCCCACCTCCATGTGCACTAACTATGACAGGGCACTCTCTCTATGGAAAAGCCACCCCACCCCCCTCACCCTCCACTAGCCTGTCACGGCACCCTCCCCCTGCTCAGGACTAAATAAAAAAAAACAGCCTCACCCCTTAACTCCTGCTCACGGCTGCCCATGGCAAACATTACATTTTTAGATGAAGGGAAGCCGCCATCACATTTGCTATATGAATCGAGTTGAGCTGCACCAGTAACTGTAAGTATCCAACCGATAGCCGCATTCTGTCCGGTTTTCACTCTTCTCGACGCATTAATCTGTGTGATGCGGGCGCGTCATAGAGGCTGGTGATTAATGCGTGAGAAGAGTGAAACCGGACAGAATGCGGCTATCGGTTGGATACTTACATTTACTGGTGCAGCTCAACTCCGGTTTATATAGCAAAGGTGATGGCGGCTTCCTCTTCATCTAAAAATGTAAGTGTTAGCCATGGGCAGCGTGAGCAGGAGTTAAGGGGTGAGGCTGGGGGGTGGTGTGTTGTACTGACTTCCTGGTTATAATCGGCGCGCTACTACGTAGTAGCGCGCCGATTATAAGGATATTATCGGCTACTTGGGTCCCATAGGGATCCATTAAGGGGGTAGGTTATAACTTAATAACAGGTAATGTCTGATTTGCAAGAAAAAGATTTTTCCTTATTTGCCACTGTTACAATTTTAACATAGATGGCAGGATTGATCACTAAACTGCTAAAATGGAGAACCTGTATTAAAGGAGAATTATACTCACCTCCACCCAGTTTCACGGCCAGCAGTCTTTAGAACCCAGGTTGAGGACCTAAACCGCCAGGTCCTCACCGCTGGGATCACCTTCTACCTCTGTAATACTTACTAGAAGTTTGCTTCGGCTCTGGCGACTCTGGCTCCACTTCTGCATTACCAATAACGGCAAATGAATCTTCTCATTGTCTGAGTCGCCGACTGAGTGGAGGACGGAGCCACAAAGCGAACTTCAAGTAAGTATTACAAGGATAGGAGGTGATCAGTGGTGAGGATTGGTGGTTAAGGTCCTCACCCTGGATAATACACATCAGTGGACTATCGTTCAGGTGAGTAGAGTTGTCCTTTAAGTAGCGGCAACCCTGCAATGCCATTATGATGCTTATGGAGCAATACTAAAAAAGATTTTATGAGGATCCGGCACTAGCTATATAAATAACCTTAGTAGGTAATGTGCTTAATACGGTAGGTTAAAAACTAATTCATTCATTAAAAAAGAAGAAGAAACAGAACCTATAGCCACTTTTAAATAAAAGGGAATCGGGATGTCATAAAAAATACTTAAAAAACATATGGTGACCCCGATAGCTACAAAGTACAATATCTTAACCAAGTGAATATAAGTAAAGCAGGTTGCTAGTCAAATAGTACAATTAGATAAATAAATAGCAAGTTACCATAAAGGTAACACATAACCCCTTACACAGTGCAGTTATATTCACACAATCTAACACACTACAGGTATTGGAGAATAGTGGCTGGCATTCCTAAATTTGATGTTGAAATATTCCATTGATTCTTTGGTTGAAAGACTTAAAAGTGCTGTACAGCTATACCAAGGGGCCAATGAAATATCAGCTGTTTTGTACCAGGTTAGGGTGGGTTTGAACTAATTTCACGCTGGCTGCACCATTTCCAAATATTTTGGCATAGCCAATGTGGTAATGGTTAATATAAGATTAGCGAACAATTCTGCTCTAATCTGAAAGCCATTACCACTCTCGTTTATGGGTCCGATGTAATACTCAAAATGTTACTTCTACCTGACCGGAATCCTGCGATGCACAGGGGCGTATCTACCAGGGGTGCAGGGGATGTGACCGCGCCAGGGCACTTGGCCAACAAGGGGGCCCCATTTTGTGCTAAGGTCCAAAACTACCAGTCTGTGTCCAACTGTTGTGCCAGGCGTCTGTGAACAAAGCATTTTTACCATTGTCTGTGTGCCAAGCATTTAACCAGTTTCCCAACCAGTTATCAGTGTCTGCATGCCAAGCATTTGTGACAAAATTTTACCAGTAGTTACTGTTACAAAGCATTTTACCAATGATTATTTGGTTTGCAGTGCTGATTTATTTTTGCATTGGTGTTGGGGGGGCCATGCCCAAATTTTTCATCAGGGCCCATAAGCATGAAACTTGCATTCGCAAGAAACTTTAAAGCATTGTGGGACATCCCGGTCAGGTAGGAACGTTTTAAGTATTGCATCGGTCCGCAAGGTTCCAGATACATCAGAAAGATCTTGCTTTAAATGACTTACGTAGAAGTGTCTCATCTCTCTAAAAATAGCAAAAGCAAAAGTTGAAATTTCACACAATATTGCCTCCCTGTCCCTCTTACAAGGGCATCACTATCCGGTACTTATTAAGGCATCTATAACGAAAATAAGTTATTTTAAATTGACCATAATTGGAACTATATTCTTCCCAACCACCATTGTATCATCTTTTGTGATCTGTCCCCTATTTCTTGATATCAATATAAAACTAACTTCTTATTTCAGCGGTCAATCAAGTTCCACGCTAACCCCCTGTGTGTGTGATGTACACCCCACCTCTCCTTCCCTGTCATATACACGCAAACATGTAAGCACGTGATGCGGCAATTATAAGTGTGTATAGCACTATCTATAATATTAACTATATAAATATATATATATTGCTACATCGTGTATTGAAGGGGTTAAGAAGCCTTGCTGGCCTCCTGCATTTGTTATCGACCTGGCATTGGTGGGCTGGGGCTCGTTTATCAGGCAGCAGTTCAGACACCCTTAGTGGGGGGGGGGGGGGATGGGACTCAGCCCCTGCCCTGACACTCTTTAACCGCTAAGGGTGTCTGAACGCTGCCTGATAAACGAGCCCAGCCCACCATGCCAGGTCAATAACAAATGCAAGGAGGCCAGCAAAACCCCCCCCCCCCAAAAAAAAAAAAAACCCCCAAACAAAAAAAAAAAGGCTTCTTAACCCCTTCATACACGATGTAGCAATATTATATATTTATATAGTTAATATATAGATAGTGCTATACAGCACACTATAATTGCCGCATCACGTGCTTACATGTTTGCGTGTATATGACAGGTGTGCGTGCATGACGTCATCTCGTTGGGGAAATTATGATATGCGCACACACGCAGACATCCCACCCTGCCTCTTCGTCCTTCCGGGCAGGATGGGCGCGGGGGGGTGGCGAGGGGGTAGCTACACTGTGTGACATCATTGGCGTCACACAGTGGGCGGGGCATCACCACTAGGGGGTGGGAGGCGGGGGTAGGGGGTGTGGTATGGTCATGGCGGGGCGGTCCGGGGCGTGACACACATAAAGGGGGCATAACGGGGAGGAGATACAGGACTCTCTCCATTGTGGAGATAGGGGTGGTCTCGTGGGAACTGGGAGACCACCCGATTTGCGGGAGACTCCCGGAACATCGGGAGTAGTGGGATACCTGCACACGGTGAGGGTGCACGTGTGTGTGTAACAAACGCAGATTTCCTGTTAAGACCCAGGAAGCTGGAGGAGCCAATATACAGGATGATAAGGCCAGCAACTTTGAAGCAGTAAAATAGTTTTTAAAGCTGCAGCTTCCCACTAACATTCACTTTTTTTTAAAAGCATATTTATCCTTTAATATAGTGGAAATGTACCCCTACTGTAAATTATAAGGATATTAGAAGTCACCGAGGAGTTCCGTGACCATATAAAAGCACGAGGCCGCAGGCCGAGTGCCTTTTATACCGGGCACGGAACTCCGAGGTGACTTTGATATCCGTATAATTTACAGAGGGGGTACAATATCCATTATACCTACCTTCACCCTAATACAAAGACTGACCTGTGAGCCTATGGCACACTGCCAATGTAAGGAAGAACACCCTCCCTCCCCACCTCCATGTGCACTAACTATGACAGGGCACTCTCTCTATGGAAAACCACCCACCCCCATCACCCTCACTAGCCTGTCACGGCACCCTCCCCCTGCTCAGGACTAAATAAAAAAAAACAGCCTCACCCCTTAACTCCTGCTCACGGCTGCCCATGGCAAACACTTACATTTTTAGATGAAGAGGAAGCCGCCATCACATTTGCTATATGAATCGGAGTTGAGCTGCACCAGTAACTGTAAGTATCCAACCGATAGCCGCATTCTGTCCGGTTTTCACTCTTCTCGCGCATTAATCTGTGTGATGCGGTCGCGGTCATAGAGGCTGGTGATTAATGCGTGAGAAGAGTGAAACCGGACAGAATGCGGCTATCGGTTGGATACTTAATTTACTGGTGCAGCTCAACTCCGGTTTATATAGCAAAGGTGATGGCGGCTTCCTCTTCATCTAAAAATGAAGTGTTAGCCATGGGCAGCCGTGAGCAGGAGTTAAGGGGTGAGGCTGGGGGGTGGTTGTGTTGTACGCACTTCCTGGTTATAATCGGCGCGCTACTACGTAGTAGCGGCCGATTATAAGGAATTATCGGCTACTTGGGTCCCATAGGGATCCATTAAGGGGGTAGGTTATAACTAATAACAGGTAATGTCTGATTCTGCAAGAAAAAGATTTTCCTTATTTGTGCAAGTTACATATTTTATTACATAGATGGCAGGATTGATCACTAAACTGCTAAAATGGAGAACCCTGTATTAAAGGAGAATTATACTCACCTCCACCCAGTTCCACCGGCCAGCAGTCTTTAGAACCCAGGTTGAGGACTAAACCGCCAGGTCCTCAACGCTGGGATCACCTTCTTCCTCTGTAATACTTACTAGAAGTTTGCTTCGGCTCTGGCGACTCTGGCTCCACTTCTGCATTCACAATAACGGCAAATGAATCTTCTCATTGTTGAAGTCGCCGACTGAGTGGAGGACGGAGCCACAAAGCGAACTTCAAGTAAGTATTACAGAGGATAGGAGGTGATCCCAGTGGTGAGGATGGTGGTAAGGTCTTCACCCTGGATAATACACATCAGGGACTATCGTTCAGGTGAGTAGAGTTGTCCTTTAAGTAGCGGCAAACCCTGCAATGCCATTATGATGCTTATTGGAGCAATACTAAAAAAGATTTTATGAGGATCCGGCACTAGCTATATAAATAACCTGTAGTGTAATGTGCTTAAATACGGTAGGTTAAAAAACTAATTCATTCATTAAAAAGAAGAAGAAACAGAACCTATAGCACTCTTTTAAATAAAAGGGAATCTGGGAATGTCATAAAACATACTTAAAAAACATATGGTGACCCCGATAGCTACAAAGTACAATATCTTAACCAAGTGAATATAAGTAAAGCAGGTTGCTAGTCAAATAGTAAATTAGATAAATAAATAGCAAGTTACCATAAAGGTAACACATAACCCATTACACAGTGCAGTTATATTCACACAATCTAACCACACTACAGGTATTGGAGAATAGTGGCTGGCATTCCTAAATTTGATGTTGTAAATATTCCATTGATTCTTTGGTTGAAAGACTTAAAAGTTGCTGTACAGCTATACCAGGGGCCAATGAATATCAGCTGTTTTGTACCAGGTTAGGGTGGGTTTTGAACTAATTTCACGCTGGCGCACCATTTCCAAATATTTTGGCATAGCCAATGTGGTAATGGTTAATATAAGATTAGCGCAACAATTCTGCTCTAATCTGAAGCCATTACCACTCTCGTTTATGGGTCCGATGTAATACTCAAAATGTTACTTCTTACCTGACCGGAATCCTGCGATGCACGGGGCGTATCTACCAGGGGTGGAGGGATGTGACCGCGCCAGGGCACTTGGCACACAAGGGGGCCCCATTTTGTGCTAAGGTTCCAAAACTACCAGTCTGTGTGCCAACTGTTGTGCCAGGCGTCTGTGAACAAAGCATTTTTACCATTGTCTGTGTGCCAAGCATTTAACCAGTTTCCCAACCAGTTTATCAGTGTCTGCAGTGCCAAGCATTTGTGACAACAATTACCAGTTACTGTATATACAAAGCATTTTACCAATGATTATTTGGTTTGCAGTGCTGATTTATTTTGCATTGGTGTTGGGGGGCCCATGCCAAATTTTTCATCAGGGCCCATAAGCATGAAACTTGCATTCGCAAGAAACTTTAAAGCATTGTGGGCATCCCGTCAGGTAGGAACGTTTTAAGTATTGCATCGGTCCGCAAGGTTCCAGAGTACATCAGAAAGATCTTGCTTTAAATGACTTACAGTAGAAGTGTTTCACTCTCAAAATAGCAAAAGCAAAAAGTTGAAATTTCACAACAATATTGCCTCCCTGTTCCTCTTACAAGGGCATCACTTACCGGTACTTATTAAAGGCATATAACGAAAAATAAGTTATTTTAAATTGACCATAATTGGAAACTATAATTCTTCCCAACCACATTGTATCATTTTTGTTGTGATCTGTCCCTATTTCTTTAGATATCCAATCTAAAACTTCTTATATTTCAGCGTCAATCAAGTCCTTGCTCTCAAAAACTTTCTTCGTGATTAGTTTTAATGTAGCTGGAATGGTGACAGAGTTTTGACAGTTGGAATGCTGGTGCGTGTGTAGGCTTGATAGTTGGTTTGTGGGGGAAAAGTCGGATGGAAGTGGGAGTGGTTAAAAGAGGGAGGGGTGATATTGCTCTTAAACACAAATGTGTGCTGGATTGAAGGCATGCAGCAACACATGCAAATCAAGGGTAAGTGCTACTGACCAATTATAGATTAAGATGAGGCAAAGTCATTTTTTCAGAATAGTGTCACTTTAAATTATTTTTCTATTCTATGTACTGTAAGCAAGCAAGCAGTCTGATATTACAGCAGAAGGTGGCACAAGCCTATGTTCTAACGTAATGAACAGAGGCTTCTAGTTCAATTAACACATTCATGTGCAGGACTCCTATACCATCTACTCTGTGTGCATTCCTATAGAGCAGAGAGAATTCCTTCAGTCAAGAGAGGGGGATGTGAGAGAGACACACTTTATTTGACAGGTACTTGTGCTGGTTTTCATTTCCGTGCTGTAATTTCTCTTGTCAGTCAGCATGGAGACTGGCACTTCTTATTGAGACCATAAAAAATGAGCTGTTTATTTTCAGCAGTCCTGGGGATTTGCTGGTCTGAGCTCCTGTTTCACTCTCTCTTTCGGTTTCTGTCCTTCCAATCTACAGATGAAATAAAGGGGTGCTGACAGGTACAGGTGGCACTCAATTGACTGCCTGCCTATCCTTATAAAGACTATTTTTATTTCATCTGGCCATGGAATAACTTACTGAAAGTGCAATTTATATCCACATGAAATTAAACCGCCTGAAGAATGCTCTCTTTAAACATTACATGATATGGTCTGTGACACTAGAAACAAAGACCAGAGGGAGCGTACTTTCCGCAACAAGTATATTCACATAAGAACGCTACAGCATTCGCCCGTTCGCTAGCGCCAACATTGTTCAGTGTGTACCCATCCTTAGTTGTTCTATATTTTATATTAGAGCCTCGTTCATCTTGCTTTACTTATTTTAATTTCAAATTGGTCTTTTCAACATATTAAATGTAAATTTTCTTTCCCAGAGGAGCCGGGTAGTTTTGCAATCTGTATATTTAAATTATTTCTGGTTCCCAAGCAATATTGGGAATCGCTAGGGTGCTAGATAACATCACTTACTATTAAAAAAGATCAACTGTTGAATCAGAGCAAGTCTAAGAGAGACCTTCACTAACAATACACAAGGCATTGGATTTCATTCTTAGTGGCAGCTATAATGCATTAGCACTTAGTATTATCAGCCATAACTTTGCATCTTACCTTAAGTTCATTACCCATTTGCCCCACAGATGTTCTAAAGATTCTTCAATCCAGGATATCAGTGTGTACAAGGATCTTATGCTTAAAGATTTTAAACCATAGCCATTTAAAGAAATGAGAAAAAAGAAAAATGTCTGGTTTCATGGTTTAGCATTGTAATGCAGTGTTTTTCTGTTTATGTTTTATCTCTGACACTGCAGCTTTCTGATTCACAAAGGGAACGCACACGCATTACTGTTTGAGGCTCAAGCAGGAGAGTGCACGGAACTCACAGGCATTGCCATTTGAGGCTCAAGCAGGAGAGAGCACGGAACTCACAGGCATTTCTGTTTGAGGCTCAAGCAGGAGAGTGCATGGAACTCACAGGCATTTCTGTTTGAGGCTCAAGCAGGAGAGTGCACGGAACAACTCACAGGCCTTACTGTTTGAGGCTCAAGCAGGAGAGTGCACGGAACTCACAGGCATTACCGTTTGAGGCTCAAGCAGGAGAGTGCACGGAACTCACAGGCATTACCATTTGAGGCACAAGCAGGAGAGTGCACGGAACTCACAGGCATTACTGTTTGAGGCTCAAGCAGGAGAGTAAACAGAGCTTACAGGCATTACCATTTGAGGCTCAAGAAGGAGAGTGCACGGAACTCACACAGGCATTATGGTTTGAGGCTCAAGCAGGAGAGTGCACGGAAATCACAGGCATTACCATTGAGGCTCAAGCAGGAGGTGCACGGAACTCACAGGCATTGCTGTTTGAGGCTCAAGCAGGAGAAAGCAGAGGGAATCTCAGAGGGGAGGAGTTTAACATTCAGCAAACCAGTAACAAGATGTCAGCAACAAGGCACAAAGGTAGGCCCTGGAAGGGTATAGGGAAATAAAAATATGGCAACAGTATTTTAAAGCTGCAGCTTCCAAATGAACATAACTTGATTTTACAGTGCACTTATCCTTTAATTACAGACATCCACCCTCCCCTTTCAGGCTTCCGGGCAGGTTGGGAAAGCGGCGTGACGTGGGAGGCATGACACCACGTGGAGGCAGGCATGGCGTCATGTGGAGGCATGGTTAGTTTTCTAGGGGCAGTGGGAGGTGAGGTAGAGAGGCGTTCACGGGGATTTCAGGGGCGTGGTCCTCAAAGGGGGGCATGACAGAGGAGGAGACTAGATCTCCACCTCAGTCGCGGAGTCGGGGTGGTTTTGGGGAGAACACCCCAGAATGAGAGAGACTCCCAGACAATCGGGAGAGGTGGGATACCTGTAATTACCTCCCTATAGTCTTGAAGTATACATTTTTGTTCTGGGGTGGAAATGCCCTTTAAAATAAAAACTGCAAAACATTAACACACAGCTTGAGCATAACCAAGATCAACTCCAGGAACATTTTAAAGTTTGGGGATCATCCCACAAATATCAATTGTTTCCTCCACCCTCTCACCCTGAGCAAATGTTACATTAGTTACTACTCTACCTGCAAGGTGAATAAAAGTTGAATACACTGTTTGTTTCTTCTCCTATTAATTTGAGAGGGACCAGGGTAGAGATATCTAAGACCACTGTGATTATTCCTTACTGACTTACTATTGATTATGTAATTTCTAGACAACAATTTTATATACCTTCTATGATTTTACTGTAAATAGCAGTATCTTCGCCTGAGTAGATATTACCTGGACATTTTTTCTGCTGCGAAAATGTTGAATTCAATCCTAATTGTAAACTAGCTGAATACTATTAATTATATAATGGATAATGTACCCCCTACGTAAATTATAAGGATATCAGATGTTACAGTGTAGTGCTGTGACCATATAGAAGCATGAGGCGCAGGTCAGTACTTTTATAAAGGGCACGAACTCCGAGTAACATCTGATATCTATATAATAGTAGGAAGTACATTATCTATTATACCCCTTGTACCCATGCTTTCATGCGCGATATCTGCTTGCTGCTGATTTCCTGCGTAGAAGAGTAGGTGATTGTACGATAGTTCTGCTGAGGTCAGTGCACTGCCGGGAGGGTAAAGAAAACAAAAAAAAGGTTAGTACACTTCCTGAATGTTGTAATTGGCGTGCTATTACGTAGCTGATTATAATAATATTACTATACAGTTGGGTTTCATAGAAACCCAAAGGGGTACATTATAAATGGTTTTTGTGCACAAGAATGAAAAAATACACAAATGTATCTGCAATGGAAGGCTAAATGGTCAAAAAATTCTGAACCAAATTTGATAGCTCCGACTGATAAAATTATTATGCTCAATCTGTGGTTTCAAACCAGGCCTAAACTATGGTGCACCCTTTTTCCTACTATTATAGACTACTATAGACTGTTGACATTAGTGACCCAGAAAAACAGAATTAACCTAGGCAATAAACCAGTGACGCCAATGGAAAGGCTTATGCACCCACCACACAAGTTATGTCATGACCCCAAATGGATTATGGGAATATTAAAATATTAAAAATAGGAATTAAATTAGAATAAATCAATCTATGCCTGGAGTTGTTAAAGTCTCTTAAAAACTACTGTAAGCTTTATGAGATAGAATATCATTTCACAAAAGGAACAAACCTTTTCAACTTCTCCCCCTTTTGCTGTCACCTGGCAGCAACGAGATATTAAAGACATAAAGGAAAAAAATGGTGAAGCTCCTGTATTCTTGGAAAAGAGCAGAAGCTCCTATTAGTGTTAGTAAAAAGTGGGTGAGGGGGGAACTGTTGAGTCTGGCCTGGGTACATAATGAAGTGTGTATGATGGACAGGCTGCTGGTGAGGAAAATATTAAATCTTAAGAGAAGCGGATGCCGAGGACAGTGAATATTAGCTTGAAAACGCTGTTCAATATTGACCAGGAAGCACATTAAATTGTTCCTATCTATACTAACATACTGTAGGTCTCCAGCTTTAAAGTCAATGTGGCTGCCACATGGCATGGTAGCTCTGTATAATCTTCTAACAGTGGGGTGCCAATGACATTCCATGGAATTTGTGTCGTATTACAGGGAGGAATGTAACTAATGTCTAATTATTCCAAGCATTTTGATTTGATAGTCATACAAGTGCAAAATGTGAAGTTGTGTTCCTACCAATATGGTAAAAATAAATCCTGCCAATTCTTTTTGATTGGCAAGATTGTCATAGTCATTGTGGAAATGACTATTCTAGATATTAATTAGGAACAAATGCTAACAAATTAGTGTGTAAATTAGAACCAAATCAGATGCAAATTGCGATGTTTATATGTTCTGTTAATGCGGGATATTAAGGTAAAATGTTGAATGTACCTATATGAAATAAAATACACATTAAAACATTATAAGAAAAACTATGGAAAGTTCGTGATTGAGTGATTGGTCCAAACAAACATAATACAGAATTCATTCTTGCACAGACCGGTTTACCCCACCTGATTTCTGAAAACTTGCCCACATACAGTACACAGACCCTTATTTTCAGACAGAACACACATAGTGCATAGTTAGCATGTTCTTTGCTCCAAGTGTTGAGAATCATATAGAATTGTTAATTGCCCTTTCATTGGAATTTAACATTCCCTGGTACATCATTGTAACAAACAACAACTACAACAAATGTTTTTCGTTCATTTGTTCCCAGTTTGCTCTGTTGACCCCTGTTTACTCCAAAATTAGGTATAAAGTGTTAAGAAAGAGACTCTGGACTGTTTGGTATTTGTTTGGACTGTCCCTTTAAGCTCACAGATATTGCATTCCCATGTTTTCTTTTTATAGTAAGAAAGGTAACGATAGATCATTTGTATGGCCAGACTGGTTTAATATAGAGAGGCACTTTGTTTTCACAATGCTCAAAGCCTGTAGGCAGCAAAATCGGCTGCTATATTTCAATATCTTTATCAGGGTCACATACATATTTCTTCTGTTCTCATCAGGAGCATATATGAATGGAACACATATCAGTTATACACACGTTTACACTGACAAAGAGAAAGCTTTTATTGCCTATTTCATGGTCAACACAAAATGCGTATTATTCACTTCCTCCTATTGACAAACATTTTGTTTTCTGGCCTCAAAGTCTTAAAAAGTACATTCTTATTTTTTAATATATAATAATATAATACTACCCCCTTACTACTTTTCTATGGGGCAACATGTAACATAATAATATTATAATCCGTGCACTACTACGTTAGGGACAGTATAATTAATGGAGAGAAGGGGTAAATTATAAAAGATAATGCACCCCTACTGTAAATTATATGGATATGAGATGTCACCTCGGAGTTCTGCGCCCTTTATAAAAGCTCCTCGGTAACATCTAATATCTATATATATATATATATATATATATATATATATATATATAATATATATATATATACATATTATATGTCTCCTGATGACGGACCTGAGGACCTGAATTGGGCTGAAAAGCGTTGATCCATTTTTGAATAAAGTAGTGGTATAGGGTATGAAGATGCAAACGAGGGAGCACACTAGTTTGCATCTTTGTTCTGGAATTATTCAAGCTCGTGGGGTAGAGAGCTGAGGGATAGCACCTATCGATTGTCTAGCAGCAAGCCAACAGCAGTGTGCTAGAGTGTCTTGAACTGTATAGGGTACCTGTGAGTGCATTATATGGGATGTTATATATAATATATAGAAAATATGTAATAAAAATCAGGGTTATTCAAAAAAGTTCTTATCATTTAAATGGTGCTAAATTGCCCCAACCAATCAGATCTTATTTAACATTTGAAATCTAACATCTGATTGGTTGGGGCAAATTTAGCACCATTTTAAATAATAAGAACTTTTATTGAATCTCTCGAATATTTCTGATATAAATATCTATGAATGCCATTTGTAACACTGAAACAAAACAGTTGCATTTTTCAAAACAAGTTTTATTTTGAGAGGGACCCTTAATTTGATGGGCTTTCGTCATGTTCCTGTACTGCCTTTCTAGACCTAAGTACTAGTAAGCTCCCTAGATGACTTTATGGCAAATAAGTGCACACATAGTTTTATAGAATTCTAACCTGTTAAATGCAGTGTTTGCGCAGCCTGCTCTGTTTAAATGGAGAGGGGAGAGTAATCTGAAGATCAATAGGATCACTCCCCAACATGATAAAGCAATCTTACTGGGTGCAGGGGCGTGTTTGCATATTACCGACAGTTATCGGTAAATTACGACAGCGGCCAAAATTTATTGCTGTGATCATACATTTACGCCGAACGTTTGTTATATCACGAATACTTAGTCATAGAATACCATGCGGTAGTAAACTACTCGCTATCGTAGATAACATTAAAACGTATCATAGTTATCATTAAAACTATCGTGAATTAACAATCATTTTAGTGATCGGAAAACGGCTTGTTTAAGGCGCAATTGCTAAAAGTGATATGGCGCCTTTATATAAATGGCCCTACTGTACTTGCTACAACGTGATCAAGCTTAGGGAGCAGAAATAGGGACATTAAGAAATCCGGGAAGTGATTGAATAGATGATGGCAACATTGCATTATAATATATATTCACAGGAGCAATGGTCCCATATAGTTTATTATACAGAATCATTCAATCGTCTGATGTTATCGGCTCCCTCTACTGAAGTAAAAGCGCTGGTAACGAAATTTTCATCTTGCCAATAGATGCTGATTATATGTTTTTGTTGTATGTTATTTTACAAAATCGTTAGGCTAGCAGATCCAAACCAGGGGTGAGGACCTAGCAGGTTTGGTCTCATATAATCACAGAGTCCTATTATCTTCAATTCATTTATTGGACCACAATAAAAAAGATATATTGAAATGCTTAATCACAACACTAAATGTTTCTGACACTTGGTCCTTTATCAAAATGTGAAAAATCATTACACACACCACATTATAAACCCAATACCCAATAGACAGGAAATGGCAATCCCACTTCCCCTCATCAACCAACCACAAGTGTGTGAATAAAGCATTTCAAGATCTCGTTTGCGAGTCTTTGATACAAGGTTGGTCCTTACCCTAGGTACTTTTAGCAGTGAGAAAGGTAGGGTACGTATAATTTGCTTTAACCACAGCTGTAGAAAAAGGATCCTTTTTATTCGATGAAGCTTGGGGTGTGTTAATATGAAAAATTTCATCTCATTTGCAATTTATAATAAAAATGAAGGTAAAAAAATCTAGACACAAAAATTTACACTTATGTTATTAGTCCTTCCTGCCTTTCCAGGGCTCAGCTAATATGAACCAGTCTCTAATTCTCCCAGAAGTGATCAGTTTTATCATAGTGACAGTATGAATGAAAGTCCCTTATATATATATCTCATTGAACTAACAAGACATCTATCTCTAGCCCTTCACCTCCAACCATCCATCCTATGGACAGGCAACATTTATTACAGATTCTGAAAGGAGGAGGTGGGTTTTGCTTCAGAAGGCAATTAGGGAGGCACGGGAGTTAGAGGTGAGAAAATCAGAAAGGCAAACAGAAACAACCAATTGCTTTTCTTTTGTTTCAAATGTTAGGTCCTCTGACTCTCAATAGATTCTATTCAAGTAATAAAAGCAACTTACATTATTTATAAATGAGCGGAAATAGTTTGAAAATAGTTTTGATAGTTTTGATTTCGTACTTTCCGATAGATAATAACTAGATATATAGACAGATGATATATAGATAGATAGATAGACAGACAGAGAGAGAGAAGTAGGTAGGTAGATAGATAGATAGATAGATAGATAGATAGATAGATAGATAGATAGATAGATAGATAGATAGATATGATAGAAGATAAAAGATATATAGACAGATGATATATAGATAGATAGCTAGATAATGATAGTAGATAGATAGGTAGATAGATAGATAGATAGATAGATAGATAGATATGATAGATAATGTAGATAGATTGATAGAAGACAGATAGATAGATAGATAGACAGACGATTGATATAAAGATCGATAGATATATAGATAGATAGCAGACAGACAATTGAGATATATATATATATATACTAGCAAAAGTGTGCCCTTGGTGCACAGTGGGTTTTTTAGTGTTAATTTTATATAGTTTTAATTTGCTGGAGTGTTAGTACATATATTTATAAAATATATTAATAAGTGTAAGCTACCGCCATTTCAGGCCCTCCATATTAGGGTAGTCCTATCTAAGAATGACATATTGTTAAGTAAGATTGTTATTTTTGTAGTGTAATTATTATGTTTAAGATTACGTTTTTACCAATGATAAGGGGGGGGGGGGGGATGGGACTCAGCCCCTGCCCTGACACTCTTTAAATTGCTTTCTGCTGAGCCCAATTTAAGTGGCGTGATAAGAATATAAAGTTCTTCATACTGACAGCTCAGAGACTGCTGTGCTCCCAGGGACAGATAAATAAATAAAAACCTCCCCAAAAATAGCTGTGTTTACTTACAGGGGGACCACCCCAGGCCGGTAGATGGTAGAAAAGCTAAACGGCGATTTGTGTAATTAGAACTGGATCCAGTATGGTTACACTGTGATTATGGCCAATTAAGATCACAGCCTTTGCTGATATTGTTTTCACACAGTGCAGCTGGAGGATACAGTATCTGAATCTGAATGGCAAAGAAGATGTACTGAAAGTGACACAGCTTAGAATGTGCTTCCTCCTACCAGTGGCCTTGTGGCATTATCTTGTTTGGATGCGTATTCATGTGCCTTTCGCTATTAAACATATAAGGATGCTGCTTGTTGCTGTTTGCAGAGAATCACTTCAAGCTGCAGGCAAGGATTAGTAAAGACTGCCATTGCTCATAAAGGTTGGGTATATTGTGTTTTTTCATACAGGTCATGAAACTCCAAGGTGACTTCTAACATTCCACAACTTAATTTAGGAGTAAATTATTTTCTTAAAGGAATAGTTCACTCTCAAAGTGAACTGTTTCTTTAATATATTGATTGCAGTTTGGGGGGTTATGGAGGTTAACTCAGGGTCCAGGAAACGAAGAAACGTAGCTTTTGCGGGATCCACCGCAGGCACGCTGAAATCTCCGACAGCTTCCCTCTTCTGTACAGCTATAGCATGTAACAGTAATGTGTGCTATAGCTATACAGGAGAGGGAAGTGGTCGGAGATTTCAGAGTGGCTGTCGTGGAGGTACGTCTCTTTGTTCCCGGACCCTGCATTATTGATTGAAGCCCGGGTGGTAAGCCATAGCTCCTTAACCTCCTGGGCTTCAATCAATATATTAAAGGAATAGTTCACTTTGAGAGTGAACTATTCCTTTAAAATACACAGGTTTCAGTAAGTTATCTATCTAAGGTCACCTGGCTAAGCAACGATTATAAATAGAGTAATGCATAAGAGTCCCGAATGTACTGTAATATTAATCATTCTTAAAGCATTAGTTATAATCAGTGCTTAAATATGTCACAGTGTCACATGACTCATTAAAACATTTATAGACAATGATGCACCCCTGCTTTAAAATATAAGGAAAATATAAGTCACCCGGAAGTTCCATATATCTTTGCTTTTATAAGCATTTTGAGGCAATTCCAGGTGGGAATGGGTAAAATAATTGGAAACATCTGTGAAATATATCTGTTGTATTCAATTAGATCAACTGGACTTGAAGTTTAGTTCTTGAAGACGTTTCGCTAGTCTGATTTGAGTCCCAGGAAAGCAAGCGAAAGAGCATCAGGGTCTTTCAACTTCTAAAAGGCAGGTACTGATATAAAAACAAACTTGTAGAATTGTGTCTTCTAAAAAGGAAAAAAAGTTACTAATGTAAAAAAGGTTAGAAGTTAGGACCCAGAAGAAAAAAGCAAACTGTGAAGTGGTTGCTGTGATTAAAATAATTTGGCCAAGTTATTGAACTAATTGCTTTAATTTATCCAGAGAGAAGGGCAGGCTTTTTAAGTCACATTACATTTCGTATATGTACTATATAGATTTGAGTCAGCTTGTGCCCTATATTACTATGTTCTGTATTGTTTTTTGTATGCAGACTGTGCTACCAAAGAATGCAAAGACTACTGTATGACAACTTGATCCTTTCTACTGAACATCAGTCAGTACCCTGTCCATCAGGTGATTAGTTGAGACAGCAGATTTCTGTTTTAAGCAGGCAAATTTTTCAAACCTGTCCAGTCATTCAAACTATAATACATTAGCCATACGGAGTAGCAGTCCAGAAACATTTTACATGGAGTAGATAAGGCAGTTTGGCCCTTACCAACAAACACAGGGTAAAGGTGCTCTCCGGATCAGAAATAACACACTGTGTCCCAGAATTCACGACTGGAACGTGATTTAATAAAAGTAAAACATGACTGAAGGCTGAAGTGCCTGACGTGTTTCGGGCAGCTCCCCTTTAGTCATAGGGCAGCTCCCCCTTAGTCATGTCCTAAGCGATAACATTCTTGGATTTGCAGTTAAGCCCTCATGTACATTATAGACCCCTGGACAGCCTAGCACTGATTTCCAGAGCTCTACGGGTAAAAGAATGATGGAATGTATTCTGAATTGTTGCACAGTGGTGATCAATTTTTTTTTAAAAACGTGTATATTAGCAAACCAGAAATCTCCTGAGAAAGGGGGCAAGTGCCTCCTGAAAAGTTTTTTTGCACAATTAATTATTGAACCATGGATGTAATGTGCTCCTCTCATCTCTTATAACTTTAGAAATCTCCCACCCCAGATTTATTTTCAGAAACTCTTTGAAGAAATTAGTAATGCAGGTAACTAAGTGCAAAATATATCTTTTGGGGTTGGGGGCAGGTAAGTGATGTGATCGTTTGCCCAAAAATATCGTCAGTATTGCTTTTGTTACCGACTGGTAGACTACCGATAGGTTTGTAAGTCTGTTGGTCAGGAAGTTCAAAATAGACCCATTTTGTTCCAGACCTTAAGCTTCATTTACACGTGATCACTGGGGCTGACCCGCGATGCATGATGTGTATGCATGGTCATTTCAGGCGACAATCGTGCCATGTATGGGAACTTTATCGGCTGAAATGGCCATTAGGTCAGGGATCGTTGCCCGACTAGCCGGGCGGATGTTTAACCGAATGGCCGTTATGGCTGGCGAAATGCCCATACATAGTAAGTTTATCGGCCAAAACATCCGTGTATACACATCGGTGTATGAAGCTTTAGAGCATTTCCCTAGAGAAATACATAATAATTTCATTTCCAAGGTACTGGAAAAAAGCTTGTCATTAGTTCAACAAGTGAATAGCTATTGTTTCTGTTATTAAACTATGACAAAATAAACCCAGAATAACAGAATGCTGGGAGATGTCATTCTAAAATTTCAACCCTGTGACTTTGACATTATAGGAAAATGCATTTCTATGTGTTCAGTAACTCTTTTATATTCAAGACAATGGAGGATTTTTAAAATAACAGCACAAACATTTGGAGAGAACAGGTAAACAGTGGATGTCAAACTAATACCCTCACAGAAAAAGGAAATGAAACACTTGCATGAAAATGTATATTTACAAACAATAAATGTAGAACATATTTTACATTATAAAAAGGTATTTTATATTCATGAACATAAAGTCACGCATGGATGCCCTAATGTATCTACAATATGTTTTGGTGTACAGATGCGAGATGTACATCTGGAACACACAATTACATTCTTTCCCCAAATGACAGACACACTGGTGGTCTCAAAAACAAATTTTTAGGATCTACTGAAAACCTTGTGCTAGTGATCCCCATTGAGAAAGAAGTCCCAGTCAAACGTATCTATCCTGTCTCCTCTTGGTTCTTTACACATATTTCCTGCCCATATATTCGCATTTATTCCATTTTGTTCAAATTAATCACATTTGATGTAAGCATGACTGAAGGGCAAACTGATTTTCAGACCTTCTGGGAATTATTTGGTGTCCCCAAGGGGACAATCCAAACCAGGAAATATTGCCAGGAGGACCAAAGGTTTCCAATGGTTCCCTTGAGATATGATTATTTTATTGTAATAGACATTGGCAGCTAGTGATATAAGGAAATGTGCTTCTGCAACCTCTTAGGTAAAAGATGGATTATAATCAAATAGGGCCCTAGGCAAGAATCTAGCTGAGGATAATCGGCCCTGTCCGTGGTAACTCTAGGTGATAAGCAGGGCAGAGTTTAGGGGAGAATAGGAAAGGCCTTTGTATTTGCTCTTCACACCCAGCATCAGGGAAGCCTGAATAGGCAATTGGCAATATTAAACACAGATTTTATTTTATACAAACATTGCTACATTTTCTTTACTATTTACTGTATAGTTAGGATTTCCAATCTGCAGATGGCTATCTACTGGTTTTAAATGCAGTTGCAGTTTTGAAACTTATCTAGACACATCTTTGCACCCCAGCACAAGTAAAGTCAAATTAAAACTTCAAGCTGCTCTTGCTCCCCTTATGGTCACCCTTTAAGGCTCATCTAGATTGCATCCAGGTTTAAGATTTGGACCTGCCACTGTAATGCATTGTTTTCTATTATCAGAGATAAATCAACAATATAAGGCTGCCCACTGGGCTAAATGCTTGGTTCAGGTGCTGCAGTGAACTGCTGAGAAATAAGCACATAATTAACCCCTGTCCTCAAAGCACAGGCCGTGTTTATCATAATTGTTTGTAATTAGCAGGGGAGAAAAAAGAAGCAAGATCTAAAAGATATTTGCATTCTCAATTTTGTATACTCTAACTTTATCAATCATTTTATACATTTTATACTGTAAAACTGGAATAAAGCAAGTATATGTACCCAGGGTGTCCATATGCATCTTCTCTGTATTAAAGACCCATCAACACAGGCACTGCATTAGGAAGCACTAACTACATCTCTTTGAGTACATTCATTTGCTATAAGGGTCTGTATTGGAGGAGATCCAATGTAATTAATATACTGCACAGCCTGTCCTCTGGGTGCTGAATCATGGGGCCATGTACCACCTCACAATGAGTTTAAGATTGGAGGAAGAACTATTGCTCATTAGAAATAGCAAAAAACTTTTAGCATGGAAAGGTTAAGTTGCAGCCTTGTGTTTATACCAGCAATTTGTCAAAAATACCTACTGTAATGGGAATTCTGAACAGGTTGTGGGCAGTATGGTGGCGCAATGGTTGGTAAATGAACCTTGGGAATCCCCTGGAACGTTTAGTACTTCTGAAAAACTAAGATTCCGATTTCAACCCAATTAAAATGGAATTTTTACACTGAAATTTTCCACTTTTCGATCGCGATTTTTGCCTTTTGAATGTGATTTTCGAATTTCTGACCACAATTTTCATTTTTTAACCCTGATTATCGTGGTTTTGACTGTGATTATTGTTTTTTTAATGCAATTTTCAATAACTGAAGATTGTAAGCTCTTTGCAGCAGGGATGTCATGTGTCAAGGCACACTACACTCATCAATTTATTTAGAATTTAAATGTATGCATTCTTAACCTATTTATTTATCTGTATAATGGCTTGCACTTATCCCTCTGTTTTGTATACTCTGCATTTTTTCATATACAGCGCTGCGTTCCCTAGTGGCACTTTGTAAATAACATTTTACATACATACATACAATAACAATGGTCGAAATTCCGAAAATTCCACCAGATCTGTGGATTTTCTAAAACAGGTTCATTTTAAAACCAATATTAGTCTCTGTGTGGGTAACACTAATGCTTTCAACCCTTGGCCATATCTGGAAGGAGTTTGTTCTTCCTGTGCTTGCGTGGGTTTCCTCCACAATCAAAAAGACAAACAGATGTGAATGGATTAAATAATTGCAAAGTGCTGCGTAATATGTAGCTGGGACTACCACAAGTGCAAGAAAGAAAACCCTGCCGCTACTAATACCACCCATTTTCTGCCCCTGCCCAAATCTGGCATACTTGTATTAATTATTACAGATGTCACTGAATCTGTATGCACACTTGCAGGTACATTTATGTATGTCTTGTATGTATGAAGTATTCAACAGTAAACAGGGAGGAAGGTATGATTGCAAATATCTAATTGTGATTGTATGTCTATCTACAATGTATATGTAGAACTATTTGTGTTGTTTGTACATATCTTTAATTGTGTATTTATGCATATGTTAATTTCAAGTATCTCTTTGTATTCAAATACATAACTGTATGTCTGTGAGCATGAATATATTAAAATGTTTGTCTGCTTGTTAAGATGTCAGTATGTGTGTGTTCACTGGATGTCTTTAGCAAGTGCAGAGTTTGCTTGAGTTCCTGCCGAACCTCTTAAAATGATTGAGAAGGATCGTGGCACAAAGTACATTTTACAAAAGAGCTTTGCTATTACTCCCAGTATGCTAATCAGATACAAACCCCGTTAGATGCTGCATACAGTCATTATTCTGGCTTCAATGCTTACAAGCAATTGCTCTTTTTTCATGCAAAGATTGCAGTGTGTTCCTTAAACTATGGGGGGTATTTATAAAGCAGCATTGTTGAAATTTTGGAGCTATCTACGACAATGATAAATTATCATAAGTTATAAGCGTGGAAATTTCGTCTTTCCACGAATTCCTGCTGGTCAAAGAAATTTTAGTTAAACTTTGCAAATACTGTATCAGTAATTACAGAGATGCGAAAATTAGAATTTTGGTGAAAGCTTTTCTAGTCATTTTCGCCAAGTCTGAGAAAGCGTTTATGTATTTTGGGTGCTATTCTAGCCTGGAAATAGCTTCTTTAATTTCATTGCTATTGTTAGAAATTCCCAATTCCCAACTGAGTGCCCATACACAATTACCCCTACTCGTCCGAAACAACCATTAGTACACCACGGTTGCCCTTGAATGCACGCGACTGGATTGCATGTTAAATTGCACTGATATGGCCAAGTCCTTAATTTAGGGAAAAATTTAAAATTTTTGTTGGAATGTCTGGCAGAAAAAAAAGAACTATTAACATCTTTTAAGTATGCACCTATATATTTCTGTACCAAGATCACTGTGTGCATTAGATCGTTTACAATATCTTTATATAATGTAAACTGTGGTATCAAAAAAATGTAAATATGCAGATTGTTCTCATAAAACAGGTAATGGAACCATAATGTTGGATACTTGCTAATTTGAAGTATATATGAATATGTTAGTAATAAGTGCTATTGCCCACATCTAGTCTGCAGATCTGTGCTTGGTATCTGATATTTTTATGCCTTGGACATCAGGATCTCATCTGTGTTGGGCTCTCAGCTTCTACTGGTCTACTCTGATTATGCTAACAAAGCCCTGCTCTCTATGACTATTTGCACGGTTCGCTAGCACTCAAGTCAGATTTTGTGTTACCAGAAGCAAACTGCTTTCATTTCAGAGCTTGTTTTGCTTACACTTCCAGTAAAAGATTTTGTCTCTCCATGCGCCTTAGGGAACATCCGATTGTCCACTGTTCCCCAAGCATAAGAATTTGCTAACAGGATGACAGATTTACTGTAAAGATCAACAGCAAAGTGACTACCCCTAATATACACCCTTAAAGATATATTCTTGTCTTCCCCTTTTAAAAAAATTGTCAGAATGGACAATGAGGATACTAAATTGTGCATGGCTATGGGCTCAGTCCAAGATGTATCAGCAATGGTCCCAAATGCACACTTAGCCTGGTATGGAACAGACGTCTCTGACCCCCACCTCAAGGGGCATAGGAATACGGTATATCAAAAAACAAGATGAGAAAGTTGCACTCCAAATGTAGATTTATTAACTAGTGAACCATAAAATCACAACGTTTCGGGGTTGGACGTCAGTCCAAGATGCCTTCACCTTACAAAGGGATTTCAATAGACTTTGTGATAGGGCTGCAATTTGGCAAATTAGGTAACTCTAAGCAGTGTCAGGCAGTATCTGGCAAAGCAAATAAAAGCAAATCCAATGATCTGAATATGGTATTCTCATAACAAGGATTTAAAATGAATTGATGTGCGAAAACCAAAAGGTTTCTCTCTGGGTATATAAGGCTGGAGAACTTGGCATTCTCAGACACCTTTATAAGGTCCATGACGTTTTGGTGAATCTTACACCTACTTACATTTAAGGCCCTACTAATAACGTAATAATCAATGTTAACATTTCCAATTCTTTTCCATTAACAAACTTTTCCCTAATGCAATCATCCCCAATAATAGATAACGAATGAACTCTACATGTCTTTGTATTTAACAGAAACTAAACCTAAAAATAATTAATTTAGCAGATTACAATTGTGATCTTACTTATGAACTCCCGAACGCACACACACGTGTAATTATCATACGAAGCTGCCATTTGTCGTGGGTGTGCGTCATGGTCGGGGGGCCATGCCAAGATTGTGTGTACAAGTGTGTACGAGCCTTTAGGGCTTCAGTGACATTTATTGTAGCACAACATGTTTCAGACCTCCCAGGTGCAGTTGCAGTTACAGTTGTAACTGCACCTGATGAAAGACCTGGCCGGTCTAAAACATGTTGTGCTACATCTCCAATAAATGTCACTGAAGCACTGAGAGTAATTGTGTCTGTATATCTACTCACATAAATAAAACAAACACAAATACAAATGTCTCTGCCCATATGGAAATACAGTATTTATATAAAGTAAAAATCATTTAATAACATTATATTTATACTACTGTGTATCGTATTCCAAACTGCCCACTGACATTTATGGTCAATGCATAGCTAATGCCGAGGCTTACAATAAAGGAATAAGGCTAAGACAGAAATGAATCTGTAACAGAGAAGCAGGTTAGAGCATCATAAAGAATCTATACACAAGAGAATTGCTAGTGTAGATAACCTGTGATCCCCAATGAAACAAAGGAAATATGGTGCTGAATATGAAGGGAATCTAAATGTACTCAGCATGCCCTTTCTTACACAAAGCCATCAAATCGTTTACCCTAAGATTTAGCATGTAAAATGAAATACTGCTAGAAATATATAATTCCTAAAACATGAATTTAATGATGGTCTGAAATAGCAGCTCAATATTCCTCAGGAAATAGTGGGAGCCAACAGTGCATAACGTGTAGTATCCTTGGTCTGATTTCTTTCATGTAGGAGATTATTAACCCTTTGTGGAATTCTCCAATCTGGCAAGCCTAGGTAACTGCAGAGGGAGTTCTACAGCTACGTATATAGACAATCAATCAGACATGAGGACCAAAAGTAATTTATATAACTGAACCTAAGTTTTTGCATTTCATCTATGTGTCAAAAATAGCAGTAATGGAAGATTCACCTTATTCACCTTTACTTTATTTACCAATAAATCTGCTTCATCTTCCTATTTAGTAGCAGCTCCATAAACAAAACCAAGTACTGGCTAATTGGTCAGGTATAAATAGTAGCTGTAAATCTCTGTTACATTGGTGTTGACTGTTGACCTTTTTAAATCCTCAATGACTTGTCATCAGTCATTATAACCTCTCCTTTTAGTTATAATCTGTAAAACATCTGATTTCCTTAAATGTAAATCCTTATAATCCAAAACAGTTTAAAAACTCAGAAACTCTTCTTGACTTATATGTTATTTTGTTTGTATCTGAAGAAGCCACCAGAATAAATCCCAGCAAATAACTTGGCTGAACCAAAAGGGAATAGTCTGTTCCTGAAAGTGGTTATTTGCATTGTTATAGGCCTTTCATAAAGAGCCTTTAATACCTACATGTTTATTATTATCCCTATTGGTCTCTAGGTGTGTTTGTTTTTTTATTAAATCAGTGTCCACGTAGCACCATCGATATAAAGATATACGTGCAGATGGATAGTGACTGGTAGCGAGCAGAAGAAAGGGCACCTCTACCTCTACATGGTGTGAATGCAAATGAAGGGGTATTTTGGGGGAACAAGTCTGGGCATCTGTCAGACAGCAGAACTTCCTCTCAGCTTAAATATGAGAATACTCATTCCTATCTTCCCAACATTAATAATTATATATTTGTTATAGATTCCTTTCAAATGTAAACTCTTGGTTTGTTACTTGATCATTTTGCAGTCATAACTTGTTTCCACCTATTTTATCGGATGTGAAATGCTTTGTCACTATCCTCAGCCACTACAGTGAGAAATGCAGTTCTCCAATACAACTTAAGTAGGTGTTCTTTGTGCCAAAGTAATCTGACCACCTGACTATCAAAGAAAAGTGCCATTGACATGGCAGACTGCTATGATGTTATGCTGAGGGTCCCCTTATAGACCTTCTAGTTTTCCCCTGTATATTAGGTAATTTGTGGAAAATAATCATGCAGTCCTATATATAAAATGCACATAATAAAAAAGTTTTCCTTCAGTTTTTAGGAAATGCCGCTTCCCAGTCCTTCCAGCCAGTGACCTGCATCTGCTTATTGAGCTGCCTCCTCTGTGTCTGCAAACTTTGTAAAGAACTTATAGCAGTCGCAGTCATTATAGGAGTTTTTAGAGGGGGATTACAGGTGCCCAGAATCCCCCCTTCCTGCTGGTTTATAGTTACCTGCAGGTCTGTGATCAGAAAGTGCAAAGGGGATTAAATCAATGGGATACAAAATGAAGCTATAAAAAAGAAAGTGTTTTACCTGTATGAAGATAGGAGTCAAACTGATTACATAGACAGTGACAGGGTACAAAATAATACAAATAGGAACTTATTATACTTATGCTTTTTATGTTTTTCTGGTACCAGTATTAGCATGAACTGGACTATAGAAAGGAACAAGGATTTATATGACAATGTTTTTTTTTACCATAATGCACCTGTAACAAAGGTTAGAACAATGAGGGACCAGGAAAATAGTCTGGGGAATGTGTAAAAATAACTTGAGGGTTCAAGTATTTCGGAATCGAGGGTTGACATATGCAATGTTTCTCTAAATCGAGCTGCAACCCAAAAAAACAAGACTTCCATTGGAACTTTGGAACCTTCAGTTTGTAGTCGGAACCGGACTTCATCCCTAGTTTAACTTTTAATATCCTTATATTTTATAATAAAGAGAAAAAATGCTCAAGAAGTAAAAATCTAGGGAAAAGAAATTATAAAGATGGAATATTTTAACTTCGAAATGTCATTAAAAATGCTGTGGCTAAATTGTTGATTAGATGTGCTCATCACTGCTTTCAGGAATCCCTCCTTGGAAAATCCTGCACTTGCCCTTGGTCTTGGGGTTTTGCAGGGTCACTTTAAGTACTTTTTTCTAAAGCACAACCATTGAAAGCCCATGTTAAAAATCAGCATTAGACTTTGTTGGGAGCAGCAATTCCTAAAAACTAGAGGACAACAAGTTGGTGTTTTAATTTATCCAACGTAATATTCTTTATTATTCTATTGATGATATATATTAAGGAGCAATTAAGTGATGCCTTTACCGGAAACAGCTGGAAAAATACTGATCTTTTTTGTTATTTTACAACTGAAGCATTATTATATGTAAATGGGCCAATACCCAGTGGTATTGAAACACCAGCCGGCATCCGTATTTTTGAACCGCATTGAAATTTACTGTTGCAGTAGGGAAATGCTGTGATTAAAGGAGAACTTAACCCAATTTTTTTATACTCCAGAATCTGAAAACAACCCCCCTAAAAACACCAATAAGCTATAAAATCCCACTTCAGTAAATTGGATTAAAGTAAATGTAAGCCTGTTAAGAACTGGATGAAGTATCTGTGTGTTTGTTCCGTATCAGACCACACCTCATGACCTCAGTCACATGCTTGTCCTGTAAAAGGATTGGCTAGAGATTATTAATGGGTGGGACCAACTGTAACAAGTTTCTGCCATAGCCAAGGACTGAGCATGTGCAGAACATAATGGTCATTGACCAAACTATGTGATACTAGAATGTTGTGAAGTAAAGCACAAACCATATGTTATTGAGGTAAATTTTCCAGTGCCGTATCAAAATGAAAGGTAAGACACAGATTACTGGTTTTATATCAAGGTGTTCTGCCTTCTGGTTCAGTGTTGTTCTGTGGCTTTAGTTGTCCTTTAAGAATCAATACAGGCAAGTAACAATATCGATCCTTTATAAATACCAGCCTACATCTGTGTACATCTAATACATCCAATACATATCCATTAATTGTAGCCCCAAAATATAGTATAAAAACGTCAGATTCTGAATGAACATGTGCAAAGAGCAAACATTGGCCTTTCTTATATATATTCAGATGCAGGCCCTCCTATCAGTATTCACAACCTCTTCTTGACACTTTGATATTTACTGATTTGCAAAGGCCAAGCGAACCTCATCCATAACCTTGATTTCCTATCTAATCTTTTAAACGATCCCTCTTTCAAATACCCAATAACCAAGACTTTTCTTTCACCCAAATTTAACCTCAACCCTAACATTTTCTATTATCATACTAATGGCCTATCCCTAATCTTACCCTAATCCTACCCTCTCTAATGTCCTGGTGCTGGTTATCCTGCGGCATAAATGATAAATGATATTCTGACTGCATTCTGGTGTCAGCCTCTTGGCATATCAAACTGTCAGCTTGCCCCCCCCCTCCTCCCACTGTGATTTTACAATACAGACAAGGAGGATATAGCCAGTGCTCTAGACAATTCAACCAGTTACGTAAAGGGTTAAGCATGTCAATAAGTCTTTACGCATTTGTTTCCTTCACTTAACTGTTTCATTGCGAGAACTTACATTTCCTTACCCGAAAATCTCTCCTTAAGTAGAGATAAGTATAAACCAGGCTATAGAAAAGAACCAATAAAAGTGTACCAATCATCTACTAAAACAATTCTCTGACTTATTATCTATCTAGGAATTAAAATGCTTTCCCATAAAAAGATAAAAAATTAATTAAAAAATTCAAAATTGGAAATTAATTGTTTTGTCTGGCAGACAATCTACCAACCTGCCCCACTGAGAACCTCTCTTGCTGGTGCTGCTCCCCCTCAGACCCTAGCTTTGGGCATTCACAGCTTACTGCCCCAACTAGCAAATAAGTTAAAGTGATTTTTTAGGTGTACATATCCTTTAACAAAATGATATTGTGAGGTAGGAATAATCAATCCAACCTCCCTGCCCCAGGTACTTTTTTTGAGTATAGATATCCTTTAAGTGCTTACAACTATCATTGCAGCTAATTATCTTTATTAATAGTTACATGGTGTATTATGGTGCAGATTTAAACATGCCTCACAGTCCCAACCTCCATCTAGTTTATTGCAATGCTATAAAACCAATAGGGGCTTTGTAATCTGGAAAATATGGTCCATCAAGCAGAGGAAAGAAAATGCCAGAGCCATTCCATACCTACATGTCCCTGTGATAGGGTTTAGCGCTATGGATGAAACTGAAAAATATTACCTGGAATAGTCCCCACTAAAATAAGTTGAAAACCTACAGGGCGATTAATGGCCAGATAAGTGTTAAACCTACTATACCTGATGCATTATTAGGCTAGTGTGGGTTTAACACAGATTTTACACCGCCTGCACCATTTCCAAAACATTTCAGAAATATTGGATATTCTATATATAGTCTATATGAGATATAGGCAGTACAGTTTTGTACTGCCTTGTAATGCAAAACAACCGCCTATTGAATGGGGAGCAAATCAGAACTTACTTAAGGATTTACCGTAAGATCTTGTGCAGGTAAATTAAGCCAGTTTGCATACATCGCCCCCTAGGAGCAGTACATGCAAACGTACCAAGATATGTGGTCCATGTGTACCAACGAGCTTCTGGCATCTATTTCTAATTGAAGTCACCCCACATCTATGGAGAGGTTATTCTCCATCGAGAACACATTATTTACTATGGCCGTTCTAGTGACGACCTCCTGAAAAACAACACAGGAGCTGGTAAAAGATAAAAATAGAATTTACTCAGTTCAAGACCATTATACAAAACACATTGCTATTTGGAGATAGATGTACAGATGGGAGAACTTTCGTTCGGTCCGTTTTCGAACTTTCAAACTATATGGAGACGGACCCATTAAAGTCAATGACAGTCAAATAGTTAGAAAAGTTCGAATGAAATACAATTAAAATATCACTGGTAACTTAATGTAAATCACTGTGGGACCTGGGAAATGGTCTGGAGAACATGTTCGAATATCCAGGACTTTCGAAAACTCGATTTTTCCCTCACATGCGCTACTTTCGAGCTCTTGAGTTCGAACATTCGATAATTATCCCATGAACGACTCGCAGATTCGATATTTACTCGCATATAGGTATAATAGACATTTTACTCGCATATTCGATAATTTGGTATTTACTTGCGTATTTGTATAATAGACATTTTACTCGCGGATTCGATAATTTGGTATTTACTCACGTATTGGTATAATAGACATTTTACTCATGTATTCGCACACCTCGAATGTTCAAACATTCGATAATTATCGAAGAGAAAATATCAAAAGGGAAAATATCGAAAGTCCAAGAAATCCGGGTCCGGGATAGTTCGAAAGGTCCGAGTCCGTTCGAACTCAAATAGCTCTAGTCCATCTCTAGATAGATGCTGACATTAGGGACATATTCGATGCAACTGATCTAAAATTTGTAGCTAGGACTAGTGGCAATTGGTTAAAAACCTGTGGTACCTCCCGGTGTGGCAGCAGATGCTGCATTACCTGTAGCACTATTGAGGTAGGAACTTCCTTCCATTTATCCGTCACGGGAAAAACCTATGAAAATAAGAATTATGTAAACTGTAAATATACCTTCTAGAATGTAAAAAATGTTCAATACAATATGTGGGTAAGACCACGAGGAGTTTAAAGGAAACATTTGGGAACACGCCTTAGCGATAAAAGGGGTTTTATCTTCCAACAATTGGGAAATTTTTCAGTAATTGCTCAAAGGCTTATATTTCAGTCCCAGAATTTTAGATTGTGTTATTATATATACAGCCAAATCCAGTATGGCTATTACTGTATGGGACAACTGTATGGGAATTCTGCTGTCCATTTAAAGGGCAACTAAAGCCTCACAAAAATACAGAATCAGAAGACATCTTTTTAACAATAGATACCATCCTCCTGATTCTGTATTGTTTTGAGGCATTGGTTGCCCTTTAAATAGACAGTATAGTATAGCATTTGAGGTTGAATAAATACATATGTCCATCCAGTCCAACCCATCTAGCAATATCCTCATTTCCTGCCTAACTGTTAATCCAGAGGAAGGCAAAAAAAACCCATCAAATTTATGAAGGGGAAAAAAATACCTTCCTGACTCCAAGTGGCAATCAGAAATTTCCCTGGATCAACTCTACTTTATGTATCAATACCAGTAACTTGCAACATTCCTTGTTTGCAGAAACTCATCCAGCTTCTTTTTGAAACTGACCAATGAACCTGCCATAACAACGTCCACTGGAAGACAGTTCCATAGCTTTACCATTCTCACAGTGAAAAACCCTTTCCAAACTTGAAGCCTAAACATTTTTTCTTCAAGTCTTAAGAGATGGCCACGTGTCCTCTGATATGCTCTATTAGTGAACAATGCCCCAGATAGTTTATTGTATGGCCCATATTTATACACAGTAATCATATCCCCACTCAAGCACCTTTTTTCCAGCCTACATAATTGTAACTTTTCCAGTCTCTCTTCATATTCAAGCTCCACCAATCCCCTTATTAATTTAGTTGCCCTTCTCTGAACCCTTTCCAGGGGAGGACTGGGGCCTTCTGGCCTGGGGGGCAAAGACAACCAAGTGGCCCTTTCACGGTAGATCTCTAAATGTTTCACCACGCCCACTTTGTTAAGGTCACACACACTTTAAGTTACGTCTATTTTTAAGACTACTATTCTCAATTTACATGGTTTACATGATCTGGCTGACAATACTGGCTAAGGATCTGGAGGGCTGACTAACACTGGCTAATGAACTGGAGGGCTGACTAACTTTGGTTTACCAAGGAGAGGACTGACTAACACTGGCTAATAAACTGTAGGGCTTACTAACACTGGCTAATGAACTGAAGGACTCACTAACACTGGCTAATGAACTGGAGGACTGACTAACATTGGTTAATAAACTGGAGGGCTGACTAACATTGGTTAATAAACTGGAGGGCTGACTAACATTGGCTAATGAACTGGAGGGCTGACTAACACTGGCTAATGAACTGGAGGGCTGACTAACACTGGCTAATAAACAGCTCCCAGTGTCAGTAAAGGAAATTCAGCAGCAGAGTGGGAGTCTTTTGTTCCTTGCCCATATTAGAGCTAGAGGTGCACGCTGTGTCTTTTAAGAGCGTAACTTACTAATAGCTTCTGTGGCAGCCCAAATGTTTCATTGGAGACCAGCTCTACTGGGCCAGTCCTCCCCTGACCCTTTCCATTTCAAAGATGTCCTTTTTGTACACAGGATTCCAAAATTGCACTGCATATTCCAAATGAGGCCTTACCAATGCTTTGTGGAGAAGTAGAATAGCATTTTCCTCCTTTGAATCCATACCTCTCTTTATACAAGACAATACCATGCTGGCTCTGGCTGTTGCCGCTTGGCACTGCTTGCTACCTTTAAATTTGTTATCCACCAAAACTCCAAGATCCCTTTCCAACAGGGATTCCCATACAGTAACCCCCATTCCTTGGCACTCCAAATGTTTGAAAACTACAACTCCCAGCATGCCTTAGTTGCTGGGAGTTGTAGTTTCCAAACATCTGCAGTGTAATTGCCACTGCAGGGATTACTGGGACTACTGCAAGGATAACTGCAGAAGCCCCCCCAGTGTTAACAGGTCCATCTTCTACCTTCTCAGTAATCCAACAGCCGGTCGCTCCGCATCATCTGCTCTGCTGCCTGACTACTCAGCACGGGGGAAGTGAGACCGGTGCCATGTAGTGCTGATGACAGCAGATCAGAGGATGTGGAGCGAGTGGCCACCAGATTACTGAGAAGGTAAGTTTTCAGACTATTTTTAAAACCTGAAAACCTTGGTTTATACTGGAGTATATACGGTATTTCTAAGGGAAGACTTTTTTTTAGCAACAAAAGAGCTAAATGTGTAATTTTTGCACTGCACAGAAGCAGAGGATAAAGCTTCAGGTATGGCAATCAGCCAATGGCAGTAAGGCCAGTTACATAAGCATCATGACTTTGACAGACAGCCAGACCAAGAAGCTACAGAGGGGACAGTTGTGGCAAGGCATCCTGCTGTGTAATATAATAAAAAAAAGGGACTATAACCAAAATAATAAAATTCTGCAGTGTAAGTAAGGTTAGAAGCATCTTTGGTAAAGGTGGGGTTACCAAATTGGGTTTGGGTTGCTACTTATTATTAAGTGTATACATTTTCATTATGAGGTTGGACATGCCCTTTAATATATGGTATCCTAAGTGTTCTAAAGTATTAATTTAATTAGCCCAAAAATTTGCTTTTCTAATTATAATAATATCTAGAACATATTTACAATCTATGTTCTGTTTATTCGTATGCACCATCCATTCATAAGAGGTAAACAGATTCTCTCTGGGTCTAAACCTATCCATTCTAATTAAAGGGAGCATTAGCACAAATATTAATACTGAATGGACATTATAATACAATGCTGTAATACTTTGTTGGGTTTTGGAATTAGTTCAAACAGTGTTTGGGGACAAATTTATATCAATGTTCAGCCAACGTGTCTCAGACAGCAGAGAAAGTACAGGGAAAGAAATATTCTAATTGTCGGACTGCTGTACATGTTAGTTGATTCTTTTCTTGCATCCGTAATTATAGCCACAGTATTAAATCTCAATTACCAGAAACCTTGTTTAATTGAAAGATTTGAAAGGTCCATGATGATGTATTACCACAAGGAGCTACAAAGTAATGGAGCAGTGACTGCTTGTTTAGGGACATGCAGAATACCCAGCTTCTACTTTATTACATAGGCACAGAGGAATTCTGTCAGTACGAGAAATTTGGTCCAAACCACACACTGATTTAAAGCAGTAGAAGTAGGAAACTGACCAGCTAGACTGCTAGTAACATATACAGGATTAGAGATGGACGAAGTTTCGAAAGTTCAGTCCGTTTTTAAACTTTTGAATAGAGATGTCCGAACTTCGCAAAATTCGGTCCGCTCGAGGATCCGCGAATTTTCGGAAAATTCGAAAATTGGAAAATCCGCGAGCAGACCCATTAAAATGAAAAAAATCCTTGAAAATACGAGAAATACTTGTAATTTCGAAAATTTTCGAAAATACGAGAAATACGTGGTTCGGAAGTTCGGAAGGCGGAAAATCCAGAAAAATCCGCCGTTCGCGAACGGGATAAATCCGCGGCGGATACGGGTTCGGATCCGCGAACTGGCCATCCCTACTTTTAAACTATATGGAAAGTTCGAAAACGGACCCATTGAAGTAACTGGGAGTCAAATAGTTCGAAAAGTTCGAATGAAATACAATTAAAATATCAATGGTAACTTAATGTAAATGGCTGTGGGACCTGGGAAATGGTCTGGGGAACATGTTCAAATATCCAGGACTTTCGAAAAACTCGATTTTACTATCACGGGTGCTACTTTCAAGCTCTCGCGTTCGAACATTCGATTATTATCCCATAAACAACTCGCAGATTCAATAATTTGATATTTACTCGCAAATTGGTATAATAGACATTTTACTCGCAGATTCAATAATTCGATATTTACACATGTATTAGTATATACGTCACTTCAGTAATTGAATCAGGTCAGCATCTTTACTTAAAAAATCATCATTTTATTTCAATCTTTTAAAAACCCAGCTTGGCTGCCAGGAGACAAGTGCAGTAAAGACCCTTACTCATATGAGTAAGGGTCTTGGCCCGAAACGCGTTAGACCGATTACTGTAAGGGTCTTGGCCCGAAACGCGTTAGACGATTACTGCACTTGTCTCCTGACAGCCAAGCTGGGTTTTTAAAAGATTGAAATAAAAGGAAGATTTTTAAAGTAAAGATGCTGACCTGATTCAATTACTGAAGTGACGTACCAGCGTCCATTGCTGTTTGTGCTGATTGTTTTTTTTGTGCTGGTCCGCGAGCACACCCGACTGGTTATTGGACAAAGAGCAAAGATGAGGGAGGACAGCAATCGGGAGGGGATGTGAGCCGCCATATTATTGTCTACATGTATTGGTATATAGACATTTTACTCGCAGATTCGATAATTCGATATTTACTCGCATATAGGTATATGTCAGAATCCACAATGTTGATCCTGATTACTGTGCATCACTCACCTGCTAGCGTAGGCCAATTCTAACCCCTCCCACAGTGTTAATAAATAGGTAAAAAATAGGTGAAATAGGTAAAGAGTCCAAACTCCAGAATATATTTCATAATACTTTATTGGGAACCAACAGGGCGACGCACCAACGGGCGCATCACTCCTGATTTGGAGTAAAAGTGACTTTAACTCCTTCCTTTGCGGCGGCTGCGTGGCTAACACGAAAGTTAACAGCGCAGCCGCCGCAAGTGATGTTATATGCCGAAATCGGCATTTTATTGCGGCACTTTCAACGCCAGCTAATAGCTGGCGTTGAAAGTGCCGGAATAGAACAGCGGCAAGTAGCGATGTTCCGAGCGCCGCTATCGGCATATAACATCGCCGGGCTGTTTGCACCGGTTGCCGATAGCGGCGCTCGGTGCATCGCCCTGTAAGCATCAGATTCTGAAGAACATTATTCAGCTTCTGGTTTTAGCATTGTTAATCTTGTTACCTTTTTATATGTTCTTGTCTGGAGCACAACCAGACCTGCGCAACTACTTGCACCAATAGCTTGCCAATAATTGTGAGGGTTGGTTTGGTTGTATCGCTGTAAACCCTCCTACAATTAGAAAAAAACGGCAACATTTACTGTCTCATACTATAGCTGGCCATACACTAGCTCGACATTACACAGAATCGCCATTTGATACGAGATTGTTGAGTCGTTTGGAATATGGAGTGGAGCAGTAGTTATCTGATAATGTTCCCTGGTCAAAACTTTGCAAGAAAGTTGTAAGGTAAGTTTTTAATGTAAGGTCAGCTAAAATATGTTTTCGGGAAAATTCGAAAATACGAAAACGGACCCATAGAAGTCTATGGGAGACAAAAATTCGAAAGTTTCTATCAATTTGAAGGGTGAAATAGTAATAGTAGGTTACTGTAAATAACACAGGGACCCGAGGAATGGTCTGGGGAACCCGTAACTATAAGTAAAACTCATTTAAAATCTATTGGTCTGGGGAACCCGTAACTATAAGTAAAACTCATTTAAAATCTATCTTTCCTCACAATCGGGCTGTTTTCGAGCTTTCACGGGCTATTTTCGAGGGTTACCGATTACTCAGTTCAAGACCATTATACAACACAATTGCTATTTGGAGATAGATGTACAGATGGGAGAACTTTCGTTCGGTCCGTTTCGAACTTTCAAACTATATGGAGACGGACCCATTAAAGTCAATGACAGTCAAATAGTTAGAAAAGTTCGAATGAAATACAATTAAAATATCACTGGTAACTTAATGTAAATCACTGTGGGACCTGGGAATGGTCTGGAGAACATGTTCGAATATCCAGGACTTTCGAAAACCGATTTTTCCCCCATGCGCTACTTTCTAGCTCTTGAGTTCGAACATTCGATAATTATCCCTGAACGACTCGCAGATTCGATATTTACTCGCATATAGGTATATAGACATTTTACTCGCATATTCGATAATTTGGTATTTACTTGCGTATTTGTATAATAGACATTTTACTGGCGGATTCGATAATTTGGTATTTACTCACGTATTGGTATAATAGACATTTTACTCGCGTATTCGCACACCTCGAATGTTCAAACATTCAATAATTATCGAAGAGAAAATATCAAAAGGGAAAATATCGAAAGTCCAAGAAATCCAGGTCCGGGATAGTTCGAAAGGTCTGAGTCCGTTCGAACTCAAATAGTTCGGCACGGACTCGGGTACATCTCTAGATAGATGCTGACATTAGGACTTATTCGATGCAACTGATCTAAAATTTGTAGCTAGGGCTAGTGGCAATTGGTTAAAAACCTGTGGTACCTCCCGGTGTGGCAGCAGATGCTGCATTACCTGTAGCACTATTGAGGTAGGAACTTCCTTCCATTTATCCGTCACGGGAAAAACCTATGAAAATAAGAATTATGTAAACTGTAAATATACCTTCTAGAATGTAAAAAATGTTCAATACAATATGTGGGTAAGACCACGAGGAGTTTAAAGGAAACATTTGGGAACCGCCTTAGCGTAAAAGGGTTTTATCTTCCAACAATTGGGAAATTTTTCAGTAATTGCTCAAAGGCTTATATTTCAGTCCAGAATTTTAGATTGTGTTTTATATATACAGCCAAATCCAGTATGGCTATTACTGTATGGGACAACTGTATGGGAATTCTGCTGTCCATTTAAAGGGCAACTAAAGCCTCACAAAAAATACGAATCAGAAGACATCTTTTTAACAAGAATACCATCCTCCTGATTCTGTATTGTTTTGAGGCATTGGTTCCCTTTAATAGACAGTATAGTATCATTTTGAGGTTGATAAATACATATGTCCATCCAGTCCAACCCATCTAGCAATATCCTCATTTCCTGCCTAACTGTTAATCCAGAGGAAGGCAAAAAAACCCACAAATTTTAGAAGGGAAAAAAATACCTTCCTGACTCCAGATGGCAATCAGAATTTCCCTGGATCAACTCTACTTTATGTATCAATACCAGTAACTTGCAACATTCCTTGTTTGCAGAAACTCATCCAGCTTCTTTTTGAAACTGAACCAATGAACCTGCCATAACAACGTCCACTGGAAGACAGTTCCATAGCTTTACCATTCTCACAGTGAAAAACCCTTTCCAAACTTGAAGCCTAAACATTTTTTCTCAAGTCTTAAGAGATGGCCACGTGTCCTCTGATATGCTCTATTAGTGAACAATGCCCCAGATAGTTTATTGTATGGCCCATTTTATACACAGTAATCATATCCCCACTCAAGCACCTTTTTTCCAGCCTACATAATTGTAACTTTTCCAGTCTCTCTTCATATTCAAGCTCCACCAATCCCCTTATTAATTTAGTTGCCCTTCTCTGAACCCTTTCCAGGGGAGGACTGGGGCCTTCTGGCCTGGGGGCAAAGACAACCAGTGGCCCTTTCACGGTAATCTCTAAATGTTTCACCACGCCCACTTTGTTAAGGTCACACACACTTTAAGTTACGTCTATTTTAAGACTACTATTCTCAATTTACATGGTTTAACATGATCTGGCTACAATACTGGCTAAGGATCTGGAGGGCTGACTAACACTGGCTAATGAACTGGAGGCTGACTAACTTTGGTTTACCAAGGAGAGGACTGACTAACACTGGCTAATAAACTGTAGGGCTTACTAACACTGGCTAATGAACTGAAGGACTCACTAACACTGGCTAATGAACTGGAGGACTGACTAACATTGGTTAATAAACTGGAATAAACTGGAGGGCTGACTAACATTGGTTAATAAACTGGAGGGCTGGCTAACATTGGCTAATGAACTGGAGGCTACTAACACTGGCTAATGAACTGGAGGGCTGACTACACTGGCTAATAAACAGCTCCCAGTGTCAGTAAAGGAAATTCAGCAGCAGAGTCTTTTGTTCCTTGCCCATATTAGAGCTAGAGGTGCACGCTGTGTCTTTTAAGAGCGTAACTTACTATAGCTTCTGTGGCAGCCCAAATGTTTCATGGAGCACAGCCTACGGGGCCAGTCCTCCCCGCCCCTTTCCTTTCAAGATGTCCTTTTTGTACACAGATTCCAAAATTGCACTGCATATTCCAAATGAGGCCTTACCAATGCTTTGTGGAGAAGTGAATAGCATTTTCCTCCTTTAATCCATACCTCTCTTATACAAGACATACCATGCGGGCTCTGGCTGTTGCCGCTTGGCACTGCTTGCTACCTTTAAATTTGTTATCCACCAAAACTCCAGATCCCTTTCCAACAGGGATCCCATACAGTAACCCCCATTCCTTGGCACTCCAAATGTTTAAAACTACAACTCCAGCATGCCTTAGTTGCTGGGAGTTGTAGTTTCCAAACATCTGCAGTGTAATTGCCACTGCAGGGATTACTGGGACTACTGCAAGGATAACTGCAGAAGCCCCCCCAGTGTTAACAGGTCCATCTTCTACCTTCTCAGTAATCCAACAGCCGGTCGCTCCGCATCATCTGCTCTGCTGCCTGACTACTCAGCACGGGGGAATGTGAGACCGTGCCATGTAGTGCTGATGACAGCAGATCAGAGGATGTGGAGCGAGTGGCCACCAGATTACTGAGAAGGTAGTTTTCAACTATTTTTAAAACCTGAAAACCTTGGTTTATACTGGATATACGGTATTTCTAAGGGAAGACTTTTTTTAGCAACAAAAGAGCTAAATGTGTAATTTTGCACTGCACAGAAGCAGAGGATAAAGCTTCAGGTATGGCAATCAGCCAATGGCAGTAAGGCCAGTTACATAGCATCATGACTTTGACAGACAGCCAGACCAAGAAGCTACAGAGGGGACAGTTGTGGCAAGGCATCCTGCTGTGTAATATAGCTGTGTAATATAATAAAAAAAAGGGACTATAACCAAAATAATAAATTCTGCAGTGTAAGTAAGGTTAGAAGCATCTTTGGTAAAGGTGGGGTTACCAAATTGGGTTTGGGTTGCTACTTATTATTAAGTGTATACATTTCATTATGAGGTTGGACATGCCCTTTAATATATGGTATCCTAAGGTTTCTAAAGTATTAATTTAATTAGCCCAAAATTTTGCTTTTCTAATTAAATAATATCTAGAACATATTTACAATCTATGTTTCTGTTTATTCGTATGCACCATCCTTCATAGAGGTAAACAGATTCCTCTCTGGGTCTAAACCTATCCATTCTAATTAAGGGAGCATTAGCACAATATTATAATACTGAATGGACATATAATACAATGCTGTAATACTTTGTTGGGTTTTGGAATTAGTTCAAACAGTGTTTGGGGACAAATTTATATCAATGTTCACCAACGTGTCTCAGACAGCAGAGAAAGTACAGGGAAAGAAATATTCTAATTGTCGGACTGCTGTACATGTTAGTTGATTCTTTTCTTGCATCCGTAATTATAGCCACAGATTTAAATCTCAATTACCAGAAACCTTGTTTAATGAAAGATTTGAAAGGTCCATGGATGTATTACCACAAGGAGCTACAAAGTAATGGAGCAGTGACTGCTTGTTTAGGGACTGCAGAATACCCAGCTTCTACTTTATTACATAGGCACAGAGGAATTCTGTCAGTACGAGAATTTGGTCCAAACCACACACTGATTAAAAGCAGTAGAAGTAGGAAACTGACCAGCTAGACTGCTAGTAACATATACGGATATAGATGGACGAATTTTCGAAAGTTCAGTCCGTTTTTTAAACTTTTGAATAGAGATGTCCGAACTTCGCAAAATTCGGTCCGCTCGAGGATCCGCGAATTTTCGGAAATTTCGAAAATTGGAAAATCCGCGAGCAGACCCATTAAAATGAAAAAAATCCTTGAAAATACACGAGAAATACTTGTAATTTCGAAAATTTTCGAAAACGAGAAATACGTGTTTCGGAAGTTCGGAAGGCGAAAATCCAGAAAATCCGCCGTTCGCGAACGGATAATCCGGGCGGATACGGGTTCGGATCCGCGAACTGGCCATCCCTACTTTTAAACTATATGGAAAGTTCGAAAACGGACCCATTGAAGTAACTGGGAGTCAAATAGTTCGAAAAGTTCGAATGAAATACAATTAAAATATCAATGGTAACTTAATGTAAATGCTGTGGGACCTGGGAAATGGTCTGGGGAACATGTTCAAATATCCAGGACTTTCGAAAAACTCGATTTTACTATCACGGGTGCTACTTTCAAGCTCTCGCGTTCGAACATTCGATTATTATCCCATAAACAACTCGCAGATTCAATAATTTGATATTTACTCGCAAATTGGTATAATAGACATTTTACTCGCAGATTCAATAATTCGATATTACACATGTATTAGTATATACGTCACTTCAGTATTTGAATCAGGTCAGCATCTTTACTTAAAAAATCATCATTTTATTTCAATCTTTTAAAAACCCAGCTTGGCTGCCAGGAGACAAGTGCAGTAAAGACCCTTACCATATAGTAAGGGTCTTGGCGCAAACGCGTTAGACCGATTACTGTAAGGGTCTTGGCCCGAAACGCGTTAGACGATTACTGCACTTGTCTCCTGACAGCCAAGCTGGGTTTTTAAAAGATTGAAATAAAAGGAAGATTTTTAAAGTAAAGATGCTGACCTGATTCAATTATTGAAGTGACGTACCAGCGTCCATTGCTGTTTGTGTGCTGATTGTTTTAAGACAGTTGGCTCTCTGGTCCGCGAGCACACCCGACTGGTTATTGGACAAAGAGCAAAGGAGGGAGGACAGCAATCGGGAGGGGATGTGAGCCGCCATATTATTGTCTACATGTATTGGTATATAGACTTTACTCGCAGATTCGATAATTCGATATTTACTCGCATATAGGTAATGTCAGAATCCACAATGTTGATCCTGATTACTGTGCATCACTCACCTGCTAGGTAGGCCAATTCTAACCCCTCCCACAGTGTTATAGAATCTTCTGAAATAGGTAAAGAGTCCAAACTCCAAATATATTTCATAATACTTTATTGGGAACCAACGGGCGATGCACAAACGGCGCATCACTCCTGATTTAGTTAAAGTGACTTTAACTCCTTCCTTTGCGGCGGCTGCGTGGCTAACACGAAGTGTTAACAGCGCAGCCGCCGCAAGTGATGTTATGCCGAAATCGGCATTTTATTGCGGCACTTTCAACGCCAGCTAATAGCTGGCGTTGAAAGTGCCGGAATAGAACAGCGGCAATTAGCGATGTTCCGAGCGCCGCTATCGGCATATAACATCGCCGCGGCTGTTTGCACCGGTTGCTGATAGCGGCGCTCGTGTCATCGCCCTGTAAGCATCAGATTCTGAAGAACATATTCAGCTTCTGGTTTTAGCATTGTTAATCTTGTTACCTTTTTATATGTTCTTGTCTGGAGCACAACCAGACCTGCGCAACTACTTGCACCAATAGCTTGCCAATAATTGTGAGGGTTGGTTTGGTTGTATCGCTGTAAACCCTCCTACAATTAGAAAAAAAGCAACATTTACTGTCTCATACTATAGGGCTGCCATACACTAGCTCGACATTACACAGAATCGCCATTTGATACGAGATTGTTGGTCGTTTGGAATATGGAGTGGAGCAGTAGTTTATCTGATAATGTCCCTGGTCAAAACTTTGCAAGAAAGTTGTAAGGTAAGTTTTTAATGTAAGGTCAGCTAAAATATGTTTTCGGGAAAATTCGAAAATACGAAAACGGACCCATAGAAGTCTATGGGAGACAAAATTCGAAAGTTTCTATCAATTGAAGGGTGAATAGATAGTATTTTACTGTAAATAACACAGGCCCGAGGATGGTCTGGGGAACCCGTAACTATAAGTAAAACTCATTTAAAATCTATCTTTCCTCCAAGCGGGC